>RXPK01000191.1:2024308-2553166 GCA_004143645.1 Protaetia brevitarsis | reverse complement strand
AAGCATATGCTTTGATCATGTTCTTAAATATCGCGAGATCCCCACGCATACGGCGCGGCGTAGGTGGTGCACTGACCGTATGGCGCGGAGAGAAGCGGTAAAATGAACTCGCTAAAAATTAATACACCCATCAATGGAATAACAATGAAATAAGTAAATGAATTGATAAAAATATAAGAAAATTAATTACCATAACCTAAAATTTATAAAGAATAAATCTTAAACTCAAATTGTATACTAAAAATAGATTTTCCCATAAACGGCGTTACAACTTTCTCTATCTTGCCCATCGCTACCTGTAATGCACAAGCCTGGGATGGACCCCTTCATTATAAACCCCATTTGTGTCCCGAGACAGATATTAATTATCGTTAGTAAACAATAACTCGAGAGTTTACGTAACGACGCTTATGATTACACAGTTTAACATCAAACAAACTTTAATAGGGTTTCAATACGCCGTGGAGGTCCGCGCGCATACACGCACACATCCGGATAATCGACTCGTACAAGCTACCACACCAATCCCCTATTATCTCAATTAAAAGGTTTGAATGTGACGTACTGTGCGCGCGACAACGTCCGATTTTGCCGATCCAAACAGACGTTATCCCCTCTACCGATTTTCCACACACACACACAGATATATACTATTCCCCCTCTTCAACACACTTTCAAGCGGAAAACTCATTACGTGAGCTTCGTGCGAACTCTGCCGAGCTGCTGGTGTGAGTAATTACACGACCGGAGTAGTCCGGGAGTGCCTCGTGCCTATTCCCCGACCTGCTTTGAAAACGTCCTAGACGTACCCCGGACCCATTATCTCGTGTCTCTCTTTGCGCCAACGACTGTATTTATTTTGTAACTAAATTTGCTCTGTCTGCTGTGCCAACGAAAAGTGGGCTACGAAGAAGAGGGAATCGTCCAGGGTGATAAGTGGCGGGGCAAAGGTTGCGAACGTCGTAAAATTTGATTTACGCCTAGCAAATATGGGAACAGTTTAAAGCTTTCGTTGAACAAGGTAATGTGCGGTTTCTTACGTTAGAAGCGTCTTTGTGGGAGAATAAAGTAAAAGGAGAGGATTGGGTTTTGTCTGGAAAACGAGGATTATTTAAGTATGCTTTTAACGAGAATTAAAAGCAATTCCAAGATCTGGATTTGCTTAAATCAAATCTTAAATTGATAGAGTTATATAGCATGTCCAAGGGGGCTACATGAGGAGGAAAATTAATATAATGACTGACCGCCAGGCTGTCATTAAGGCAGTCTCAAACCCTGTAACTAGGTCAAAACTAGTTAGGGACTGCAAAACAATCCCTCAAAATGGCACTTGGCGCGAGACACACAGTGTCTCTGATTTGGGTGCCGGGACATGAGGATATAAAGGGGCAACGTAATAGCCGATGAACTAGCCAAGGAGGGCTCTAAGGACACTTCATTGCGTCCAGAGCCCGTATGTGGATTACTAAGGATTCCGCAAGAAGGGAGATCTGGACCTGGTTAGATAAAGAAAGTACAAGGAAATGGAGGTCACTGAAGGTTATCAACTCTACCAAAACGCTTGATAGAGGGACAATAGAGGATGGTAGTTCTCTGATAACCTACATCAAGCGCAGTAGAAAGAAGTTAAACCATTACTGGGTTGGTAACTGGACCCTGTCCTCTTGAAAAAGCATCTATACAACACAGGCCGTGTAACGCGAACCGTGGGTAGAAGATGCGAACTACAGGAGAAACGAGTTTACATGTAATCTGCACTTGTGAGGAACTAAAGGTACTCAGGCAGAAATATTTCGGGAGAGATCTATTGGAGCCTTCGACGGTCCTCAATTTTCCACTGGGCAAGATACTGGGCTTTATAAGAGAACACCAAGCTGCTCGAGTGGAAATAAGAGAATAATAGGGATGGTACAATGAGCACCAAGCTCAAGTGCCCGGACATCAAGTGCCCACCCTAACTTGAATGAATGAATGAATGAATGAATAGCATGTCCAATTCCGTATTTTTCTAGTAGATTTTTATTCCATCTAATGCCACAACAAAATAGCACTAGAAGTGACACTAGTAACACATCCCTTTCAACTCTAAAACGTGTGCCAAAATGAGAAGGTTGAGCCTAAACTGATTAATATTGATTGTGAATTGATAATTCGTAAGACCACTTTTTTAAATACAATAAAAGAAATCCAGTTATTACATATTTTATTCGTTCATTTGGCAACTTTGTCAGCCTATCGCCTTCGTTGTGACTTCTTTCTTCGCCTAGATTTATACTCTACACAACTTTGTGATCTAAGTTAAAAATTTAATAAACATTTAATAAACAGCAACTTTAATAAGCATCTTTTCACTTCAATCAAGAAGAATTTAAGATAATTTACCAAAAAGTTACTAATTTACTTTAATATCTCGGAAACGGCTAGAGATATGGCAATCCGGTTATCGGCATTCGATTCCTCGTTAAAATGCGCATCGAATAGGTCATACTAAAACGCTATAGCGTCGATTTTACTTTTAGAAACTTTTAATCTCGAATATCTCGAAAACAGTTAAAGATATCGAACTCCGGTTTTCGGCATCCGATTCCCCTTTAAGTGAACTTATTTAAATAATCACAACAATTAAATTTACTTTAACTGTCACCTTTTTTTTTTAAAGAAGCAGTAATGTCTCTTGGGACTTCTTCATCATTATCGTGTGTATCAATGATCTTATTTAGAAGCTTGCTCTTGTATCGTCTCTTAACCGTCTCAATTACTTCTTGATTCATGGGTTGTAAAAACGATATGACATTGGCCGGTAAAAACAGCAGTTTGATATCACCATTTTACTTGCTAGTGGGTGACTAGGTGCATTGTTGCTTATAAGAACGGTTTTCAAAGGCAAGCCAAAGTGGCTTGTGATTGCCACACTTGCGACACTTTGAATGGACGTGAGTTTTGCTGTGACTCTGGCTTGTTGTGTCTTTTGCCACCAAGCTATTTATTGCTCCATGGGTTATGGTTAGACGTACCACCATCAAATAGAGCCAATGGACTAGCTTTGGAGGTAAGCCCAAGATTTCCTACATATCCTTCAGCAAGTCAATAAAGGTAGCTTCGCCTAGCAAGCAATCTTTTCCAAATGCGGATTCCAGGATAGTGTTTTATCAAAGAAGACGCCCAGCTAATATCTAACATTACCAAACGTTTCAGTGATAGCCACCAGTAGTGACCATAACAGTGGAGACAGAATCCCCCCTATGGGCACTCTCTGCTCAACCTAAACTTGACTGTCTCTCCGCTTAGAGTCGTTATCACAAACCTATTTGTAAGCATAGCGGCGATCCAGCTTGCTATAATGGGTTCTACGCCTCGTGCTTTTACCGCTTTGTACAAAAACGAAGAAATTGCGCTATTAAATGCTCCCACAATTGCTCACACATGATGGTATAAAGTATTTAAGACACTAATCCTTAAAAATTACAGATGAGATTCAGGCTGACTTCTACGATGTGTAATGGAAAGATAACGAAGTGCGTTTGACGTGTTTTAGCTGATTTTCCAATCAACACCAGCGGTAATTTATGTATACTGCTAGTATTGCTGCATAACAGTAACGCCATTCGTTCTTTGTTGATTTTGTAGCCCCTAGCTGTTTCATCGCGATGTTTGTAGCATTTCATATTTTCTGCTCAGATGGGATTTAAATCTCTCATAGAATATATTTATTTAATATAGAACTTTTAATCAAGACTGTACATCACGAAATATTAATTTTACACCAGACTGTAGTTCATCTGTCAGGATTACCAGCTGTTTTTAATTTTGGGGGATTTAAACGTTAAATTTTTGTCAAGATGTTGAAAATTAAAGAAGCCTCACTCTTATTTCCTCTTTTCCTCTTAAGTGTGAAGGTAAGAGATCTTTGGTCTGCTAAATTAATCTTGTTAACTTTGGTCATTTTCTGCTAGGTGTGGCCAAAGAAAATCTAAGCGAAAATAAGAGTACATTGAATGTTCTATAAGAATGTGATTATACTTACATACTTGAAATAAGACAGTGACCTCTTAGTAGTTATCATTCTAGTCAAGAAGTAATACAGAAAGTGAATTTAGAAGTCTGACCATATGTTTTTTTTATTACTTGCATTTGAGGATTTAAATTAATGGAATCTTTATACCATATCTGACCCACTTTCAGTGTATTAATTTCATTTTAACTCCAACCGCCTTCGTTAAGATGACATTTCAATATTGTATACTACGAGCTATCGTTACCAAACGAAAGATTTCTAGGATAGCATCAAGTACCAGCGCATTTAACATCGTCTAAAGGGATAGAAAAGGTATCCTGGTGCCTAGGACCATCACCATTGCCTGGTGCATTCATACAAATAGGGGCACAAAGGCCATTCATTACCATCGTCTTGCACCGACCCATGCCTGGAGCCAATCGATGTAATACTGTCCGCATCATCAAAGTGACTGTGATTCAATAAGGGTCCTAGAGACTCCTAGAGTTCTTCACAAGAATGGATCCGGAGATTAATATAAGAAATAATTTCTAAAACACAGGCGATGTATAATAAATCCTGGTATGTAAACTGTATATACAGTGAGGTCGTAAATGGTCCCCCCTTCCCCCCTGATAACTTTTGAGTGGTATGAGATAGAGCAATGAAACAAAAACCAAGTGTAATTAGAGATAATTTGTGATTTTTTGCTTATAGAGATACGCACATGGCTCTTAATGTAATAGAGGCGTAGCTTATCTTTAATTTTAATAGGAAGTATTTCATTTAGAAGCTCATTTGGAAGATATTTCATTACTTTTATGGCAATGCAAACAGTTTTACGATTTTCGAAATTTTACCAACTTATCCAAGATAATAATTGGGAGTACTTTCGTTACTTTTCGATAGCCCTCGTATTCGATTTTTGGATATAGTGTACAGAAACTTGTAATTACAGTAATCTGTAACATAGACACCCACACACATGACACATACACTGACAGATACTTTTGCTAAATTTTGCAAAAACGTCATTGTAAAATATGTCATATTTTACAGCAATCGCTTGCTAAGTCACATAAAACCACAATATTTATACGAGGGCTATAGAAAAAGTAACATTAAGTATTCCAATTATTAATCTTGGATAAGTTGGTAAAAATTTCGAAAATTGTAAAACTGTTTGCATTGCCATAGAAGTAATAGAAATATCTTCCAAATGAGATTCAAATGAAATTACTTCCTATTCCTGAAATTTTAAAGATAGCTACGCCCTCTATTTTACATCAGAAGCCATAAGCGTATCTCTATAGGCAAAAAATCACAAATTATCTCTAATTTCACTTGGTTTTTGTTTCATTGCTCTATCTCATACCATTCAAAAGTTATCAGGGGGAAGGGGGAGGGGGACAATTATGACCTCACTGTATAATAATATATAATTGATTGAGCATTGGCTAATCCTTAGTAAATTTGCTTTGTTTTCTTAATCTCCACCTTTGGGGGTTATGTTTTCATTACTTTGTCGTTTCTAATTTAACCTAATTAGTCAATGCCAAGTAAAAATCATACTGAAGGGTCAGTAAACCTAAAGTTTATCATTGCTATTCACATGTCTTTATTATTTAATGTGTCAAAAATTGAACGATTGTAATTCTGAGTACACTTCTCTTATCACTTTTCATTATTTATTGAATATATTTTATCAATTGTTCTTTTCTCTTTTTATTTTAGTTGCCTGCATCCCCCGTAGGTTATCTACTGGCGCCCAAATTAAAATTAACATTCTTTGAATCCACGACCCAGTGAAGACCGAAAAAAAGCAGCCAATAAAACATCTCCTGTTTACAGTAGCAACATTTCACAATTTAAATCCAGAATATTCGAGGAATTGTTTTCAATTAAATATAAATTACATACGATAACTGGGTGGCATCTTTGTAATCTTTTGTATTACAACTGACTAGCTTTCTCATGTACATCCTCTATTTTTGTGGACAACTATAGCTATCTATTCACCTTAATAGATGATCAAAGACGCTATTTAATGCTGCAACTAGTTTGTAACGGGCACTAACTTAACTTGAGTGCCATTGTTATATAAACACAGTTGTGCCTCCCCATCCACACATAAGTG
This sequence comes from Protaetia brevitarsis, assembly GCA_004143645.1. Classification (NCBI taxonomy): domain Eukaryota; kingdom Metazoa; phylum Arthropoda; class Insecta; order Coleoptera; family Scarabaeidae; genus Protaetia; species Protaetia brevitarsis. Next base: position 2,547,035 of record RXPK01000191.1, on the reverse strand, counting down.
CAATGTAAATTTGCAATTACCTATCCTTGTGTTTATACGTAGACCGCCGTCTAAGCACACTGCCCCGTAATTATACACATACCACGCCCCTCTGTGGCTCCTATGCGTATCTACAGCGTTAAAGCGAGCAGCGTATGCCACCCACGTTGACCGAATGCGCTTATATGTTTAGGGCGCACACAACACTGCGCTGTCGTAAATCTATAGGGATCGGCCGAACTACCTGTCGACTGCGGTATCGTAACGATGTGACCGCTAGGCTAGGTTGATGTGCACGTTGGGAAATTTCACCGCGTATACCGCGGCGGACGATAACGTAAATGAACTGTTGTCGGGAAAACGTCGAAGAGCAACACTGATATGTGAACATGCAGCCGTGCGGTTCTGTTTATGACATAGGTTATTACCGGCGAGATTATAAATGTAGCTGCACCTGGCTTCAAAATATTTATATAAGCAAGTTAATGTTAGGATATTTTACGCTGTAATGTGCAGCAAGTCACAATGTAAAATCTAATATAAAAGATGTATTGCAACACCCTGTATTTTCATACATAACGGTAAAACTATGTATCCGTTGTCTAATTTCCTTATATTAGTAGTACTAATCGTTATTGTAACCATCAAAAACCTAAAACAACACATGTACTGCTAGATCCAATTTTGGTGGAGGCGCCAATAAAACTAAACACAGAAAAATGCTGGACTCTTTGATTAAATAATAAAAAGATTCATTAGCGTAATAAATTATTTTTCATTATTATAACAAATCATTGTACATTAGTCCAAAGATAATATTTGTCATGGTAACTGTATTTTCATACAGTCAATAAATAATTTCGTCAATAATATAAATATAAACGAATATATATTGTTATTTTCATAAAATTATTCACGATATGATAAAGTATTAAATTGTACCTTCTTCATTAGTTCAATGGTTTGCAATTTATAGTAACAACGAACAGATAACATACTTTAAGGAAAACTGTACGGCAGTGATTGAATTACCAACTTGCGTCGCAGTGGCTGACTGAGTGAGAGTTTGGCGTGTGGTTCCAGAGAGCGTGCATCTAAACTCATGATCTCTTATGGAGAATCAAAAATAATACTTGAGAGATGGTACTGATGAAAGTGAATTTGCTTTTGGAAGAGGTGTTTCTGCTATTTCTCCATCTCTGGTATTTTATACTTCTTAATTCTCTAGTAGCTTTCAATTTATTACATAGAATCCCAACAACAACACAGAACATACGAAAGATAAATTCTATTATTTTCGGTAGATATAATGAGAAAAAAACGAAGTGTATACAAACTTAGTTGTTTTTTTTTTCTATAAATACTGAAATTCCTATATTTTTTCTTTTATTCTACGGGATTTTAAGCAAAAAAGGGAGGTGATTTCACAAGAGATTAAAATACTTTAGAGTGCGGTAGAGAACATCGATTGTAGCAGATCCAAATCAAATACTAGAATCAGAATATTAAATACTTACAGCAGATTTTGACAGATCAAAGCTTGAACCAAATTTATAAACATAGTTTCTTTTACAGTGCACTTAATCTTGCATTTTAGTTTAATAGGAATTTTATATGTACCTTTAATGCAATTTAATTCATGTGTCAACATGAGAACATAAGAAAAATTGCTAGAATTCGGTTTTGTCTAAAATTGACGTGTATGCAGGGTGTATTGTTACTCATTGTACAGTTAATGTAATAATATGTATTGTAATTTTCCATCAATATGTTTTTTATGATGTATATTACCTATAGATTTTAGATTAGAATTACATAGAAGCTTGTATCACCTAATATTAAGGATATGGAGAGAGGAGAAAATGCCGGAACAGTGGGGCAACGCCGTTATATGCCCGATTTACAAGAAAGGGGACAGAACGCTCTGTAATAATTATAGGGGATAGCCTTGCTAGAAGTAGCTTACAAAGTCCTTGCCAAAATTATTAGAAGAAGTAGGCTGCAGATTTACGAAAACAAAGTATTAGGGGAATACCAGGAGGATTCAGAACGGAAGATCAACAACGGACCAAATATTTACCTAAGATGCTACAAAACAACAGTTACGAGCAGAATCTAGGATTACATATACTTTTTATAGACTTTAAGCAGGCGTACGACTCAATATCAAGAAAGAAATTGTATGAAGCATTGGGAAAATTAGGAATACCATATAAATTGATAAAACTAGTGAAAATGACACTGAAGAATGAATGAAGCAAAAACAAAATATATGGAGATGCGAGTGACGCGAAAGAAGGGGAAATATGTGAAATTTAAAACCAAGTCTACAGAATATAACTATAGAGAAGTTGATCACTAGAATATTGGGCGTAACGTAAAAAATATAGGGACAAGAAACAAAGGAGTTAGAGAAAAGAATTATAAGAGCACAGAGCTGCCGCATCGTTTATCGAAACTTTTACGAGAGCAAGAACTTACTAGAGCAATAAAGACGCGTGCATATGAAACAAATTAATACGCCCGCCGGTGTTTTATATGCAAGGAAACGTGGATAATAACGAACAAGACGAAGAGAAACTTGAAAATTCTGGGAAAGGAGGGTGCTTGAGAAAAATCTTTGGAGGGGTGAAAATACAGGACGACTAGTGGCGAAGACGAACAAATAGAGAGCTGGAGAAATGTATGGTAAACCAAGAATTACGCAGGTGATCCGAGGAACACAGAGCCAAGATGGTTTGGGGCATATTAGACGAATGCGGGAGCAAAGGATACCCCGGAGAGTGTTGGAGGAGGGAGTTGGGGTGGAAACAAAGAAGAGGGCGACCAAGGAAAAAATGGGCTGCAGGAAGTAATAAAAGATGTGGAGGGTGTGGGATGAAGACTGGAGAGAAAGAGCAAATGATAGGAAAAAGTGGAAAGAAGTCATCGAAAAATAAAAACGCAAGGGCCTCCAAGCCTGTAAGATTGTTTTATATATATATATATATATATATATATATAATATATATATATTTTAATCCCGCTAACTATTTTGCTTCCTTTCATAACGCGGTCGTAGTGCGTCCCCAGGAAGGAGTGTAGTTAGAAGCATTTTAGTGACGTATATTGAACCGCGGGAAAAAATGGATAACGCCGATCACTTTTTTATTGCTGTAGCTTTAAAATGAAATTATACGATTTTTCATTCTACGCACTTTTTTGCTTCCTTACATTTGCCTATCTATTTTGCGTCCACTGCGTATATTTTCAGACAAATTGCTAACTATTTTGCGTCCGATGTATATTTTTTTTTTATAAACTTGTAAGTATAATGCGTCCGCCACGTTGCCACATGTTGGTCGAAATAAACGTATATAGGAAGCAATATAGCATATTTAATATAGGATCAATATAAAACTGTATTTTTGTGTTCTTTCGTGGTGGACGCAAATTAGTCGAAATAAAGTGTATATCGCCAGTCGAGAACACTGTATGAGGTTTGGTCGAATTTGATAACTAATTGAATTGAAAATTAGGTTAGCACCGTTTTTTAATGCTTGAGAATTATTTTGTATGTGAAAGCTGATAGAAACATAATGTGAGTGTTAAAAAAATAAAGTCTTATTTAGTACTAATTATTATGGTTTTAAAGCACATTTTATGCTTATCTGGGAAAATATAAAATATATTGGTACGAACTAATACCTCGGAACTGTTTTCCTGCGAACCAAAAGTTTTGAAACAAAATATACTTACTTTCTGGAAGTATTTGGCAAATGAAAGAACTGCTAAGAAAATATCACCAATTACAAACTTCTTATAAGCATCATTTCAGTACTCAGAGGGTTTTGAAACCAACAAGGGGTAGTGTGTAAAGAAAACTAAAGGTTGATCCTGTGAAAATTACACTAGTTTCCTTCACGAAAAAAGAAAGCTGGGTGACCTAAAGCCACCACTCTTCATAATGAAAAGATGCAATTCAGTCAAGAATCCAAATCCTTAGGAGTGGTTCTTGACTCGAAACTAACTTGGAATCAACACTTGACCACATGACAAATAAATGTAATAGCTAATGGCATTAATGATAACCCTTGCTGGGTATCACTGGTGTAATTAACAGCAGAGGGACCGCCTCTTTGGAGACCATTGTGGGCCTCCCCCCGTTGGAGCTTTATGTGAGAGCGGAGGCAATGAATGCGATCCCTAGACTGAAAGCCAACAACCTGTGACATTCCAACTTCAGGGTGGGAGGGCACATTTATACTACGGGCACGATGCTCGACGGGCCTTGCTGCAAATGCCCACGGATAGCATGGCACCTGAAATTATCTTCACTGAAAGGTGAAAATCTCCATACCGAAAGAGACACCAGCACGTAGTGAGAGCACTGCTAATGATAATTGGTTCACGGACGGATCAAATCCAGCCAGGGCACAGGAGCCGGTATTTGTGGGCCCAGTCCTAATCAAAGGATATCCATAAGCCTGAGGAAACATACAACAGTCTTCCAGGCAGAGGTATTCGCTATTGCAACCTGTGCAGAAATGATTGCAAAAGGGGGCTACATGAGGAGGAAAATTAATATAATGACTGACAGCCAGGCTGTCATTAAGGCATTCTCGAACCACATAACTAGGTCAAAACTAGTTCGGACTGCAAACAATCTTTCAATGCACTGGCACGAGACTACACGGTGTCTCTGATTTGGGTGTCGGAACATGAGGATGTAAATGGCAATGTAATAGCCGACGAACTAGCCGATTGAGGCTCTAAGAGACACTTCATGGGTTCAGAGCCCGTATGTGGAATTACTAAGAATTCCGCAAAAAGGGAGATCTGGACCTGGTTAGATAAAGAAAGTACAAAGAATGGAGGTCGACTGAAGGTCACTATATACCAAAGCCTGATAGGAATGGGATGTTAGTTTCTCTGATAACTACTCAGGTGCAGTAAGAAAGAAGTTAAAACCATTACTGGGCGGGTAGCTGGACACTGTCTCCTGCAAAAACATCTATACAACACAGGCCGGGTAAGCGAACCGTGGTGTAGAAGATGCGAACTACAGGAGGAAACGAGTTTACATGTAATCTGCACATGTGAGGAACTGAAGGTACTCAGGCAGAAATATTTCGGGAGAGATCTATTGGAGCCCTCGAAGGTTCTCAAGTTTCCACTGGGCAAGATACTGGGCTTTATAGAGAACACCAAGCTGCTCAAGTAGAAATAAGAGAATTAATAGGGATGGTACAATGAGCACCTAGCTCAAGTGCCCGATAGTAAGTGCCCACCCTAACTTTAATGAATGAATGAAACCCTTAGAACAATTCGGAAAACATCGAGATTGACATCTTGTAAGCCTTTTTTAACCTATGGATCCCTGATTTGGTGACAGAGACCACGCAGAGGAAGACGATTACTAACTCGCAAAGAGACGAAGATTAGCTTGCTTGTGCATCACTGCAGCTGCATAAATCTACTATAGAAACCATGTCAAATACTCCTTTATTTACATTAATGGGGTGCAAGAATGGAAACTCCTAGGAATGTCAGAATAACATAACAAACGTATTTTTAAATGGGCAGTGATACAATTACTCTCAAAATCTCCTTCGACAAACCCTTCAAGATTATCGTGAACGGGATGGTTGGACAGCAAAACCCAAAATTGGTATGCAAAGCTGATCAGTATCCTATCCGACAATCGAACCGCTCTAAAGCAGTATTCTATTAAGTAACCTCAAAATTACTTGGAACTGCTTGGTAAATCTTGACTACTGACTAAACACAATAAAGTTACTTTGGTGTGAATACCAGGCATAAGGACATAGCATGCAACGAACTTGCGAATGCTAACAAGGACTCTTCATAAAATTATTGGATTTACCCAGCTCTCGAGATAACCAATACTGCGATACGTGATGCAGTAACTGAGTGGACCGAAAAGAAACACCAGGCTTACTGGAACAGTATGAGGACAAACACAACAAAGGATAATGAGGCAATCATCCAGGCATTAGCAACCGAATACAGCTTAAACGGTACCGAATCGATGAACATGGTACGGCTGCCTAAGATAGTATCCACATAGAATAAGCGTCTTTAAAGATGGACCTGTATGTAGACTATGCAACAGGAGAAGAAGGTAGCCCCCACGTTGTTTTTGAATGCGTTTTCATTGGAACGGCAGAGACTACATTGCGGGAAGCAATCAACTTGAAGGCTAATCTGCCGGAAAAATACCACACAGGCTGCGAAGCCTAGTTAAGGCAATAACACCTCTTTATGTAAAGAAATACACTACTCGTATCTAAGGAAAATACATGCAGTGTTAAAGGAATAGGAAGATGATCTATATTCAGTGCTCAAATCAATCCGATTTGAAACCAAAAACCAGTTTTCAAAAACCAAAATCCATTTTTGAAATCAGAAGACAGGTATTTATAACTTAATTAACTTCAAAAAATACACACGGTTTTTTTACCTTAAGTTGTAAAACCGTTTTTTTTTTTTACTGAAAATCGATTAACCGGTTTTGATATCTGTGATTTTGCAAACTAATATCTACCGTTCTTAAAATTTATCAGTATACAAAAAAACTGCTTTAACAAAATTGCACATTCATATCAAGATATATAATATTTTCATTTGAAATTATTTAATATATGTGTGTGTTGTCCAGTACATTAACATTTGGCCATAATAACGATGTTGTATACGCCATAGTCCAGAAAGATATTATAATAATATTTTAATGATTAGATAATTAATTAAGGTATTTTTTATTTTATAAAAATATAAAAGTCGAATCGTTTGGCGATTATGTAGGACTTTACATGAAACCAGCCACAAAATTCTACCGAATCAACTTCTTCAATTAATTACAAATGACTACAGAAATAAAAAATTAAAAATCAATAAAATTTGTATCCGCTGATTAGTACATACTCATACATTAACAGTAATCTTTCCTATTGTTTGTTTTAACGTGTTAAATTACATCTTGATATAGAAGCCGGAACATAATTTTCAAGAAATTAATGCATCTCATATTTTCTTATGTGAAACTGGCATTCGGCACTATATATCACAAGAACTTTTTAAAAGCAGTGCAAATGGAACATTATGATTGACCCCATGATCCCCCCACTGTAATGGAAGTCATTCTAAATCTCCACCGCATATATTTACATACAAGGAAATAGTATATAGCATACTCAAGCAACAATAAGTAAATTGCACAGCGTTGACTACAAAAAACTATTGAATAAACTTAAGGAGCACTCTTTGTGGGGATGCCTGCGATGCCATGTTCAAAATATCAGATTATAATACCAGATAGAGGGACCGAAAGGGCACCCGGTGAGAGCGGACTCGAAACGTATACAGACACTCTGGAAACAGCTACGGCATAGGAGCTGGAAATATGTAAAGAAGCCTAGAGAGGCTGTTACGGTAAGCTTCAGCAGAGATACAACGTGTAGTTAGGTGAGGTTGCTGCAATTCATCATTGTGTCAGAGAAATCGAACCACCCTACACTTAGGCGTTGTTACGTAAGTGCTGAGTCTAAGGTAGTTGGGACTGTGTAGCGCCCTAAATCAGGTGGTACCCGATCTGCATCAGCATAGTTCCAACCACTCGAAAATGAGGAAAATAAGGAGACGGATGATCTTTCCAGGCAAGACTTGTTAAGTCCTTCGTCAGAGTTGGTCCTTCTTTTGGCATTTACAAATCGCAAATTATTTATTTATAACCAGCATGATAAACCTACAGGGGTCTCATATACCCCGTCGGTCTATTTCAAACTTCAAAGTCGTTTATAAGTAATGCATTTCATCGTGCAGCAGTGCCATGTCCTTATCGTCGATCAAGCATGAAAGATGTTATGGGCAGATTGCTTGGAGTATGCTCGTAACAGCGATAACATTTGAGAAGATGAGAACTACTTTCTTATGTGTCAAAGTAATTGTAACGGCAGTACAGCATTGTCAATATGACGTTTATAAGTATGTGGCAACTGTGCGACACAGAATATACATAAACAGCTATTAAGATACAATTGAGATATGTATAAACAATAACAATGTCGTCTCAACTAAAACTACAACTAAAAGCTAGGAACTAGACGCATGATGAGTCGAGAATAGTGGCAAAAGTGGCCAGGACAGAGACAGGCAAAAAATTCAAAGGAACAAAGCGTGAATTTGCTAGAGCACTACTGAGTAAAGACAGGAATATGTCAAGATGTCAATGGTAGTAGGTCTGCTGACTGGTCATTGCAAACTAAACAGGCATATGTACAACATGGCCTGGCAATGATGCTATTTGCGATTTTGTCAGAGGGAGAAAAAACACCAGTTCATGTACTGTGGTAATGCGACGACCTGGCGAGGACAAGGTTTCTAGTCATGGGCGTGGAGAACCCACAGCTAACAAATACAAAAAGAGGCGCTCTCAAGGATAGTAGACCTAATTAAATTAGAGTGTGTTTCTAGGAAAAAAGGTGACCACATAGATCTGAAAAGATGGAGTGAAACCTATCCATCCCACCATCTTAACCCTAACCCAAACTTAATCTATGTGTCGGTTGAGGTCGATGAAAGAAAACACTTAATAACTGTTTTAATTGATATATCGACAAATGTTTGCTATTTACATTTGTCGATATATAATTAAACAGGTAAAAAAGTGTGTGCTTTAATGAAGAAGCATCCTCAGACTTTAGTACCATCCTAGAAATCAGATACCTAAGCTGAATGCAAGTTTTTGAATATTTGAACTGAAATCTATTTTAAATGTCGATTTCCCCACTTATTGGATAGCAAGACTATGACATGTTTTATTTTGGTGGAGGCGCCAGGTGTCATACTTCAATCTTGCAGTTCTTCCGTGCTATTACTTATGATATACCATACTGTAATCCATTGAGAAATTGTAAAGAAGAATAGTCGATTTCACTTTCCCGTGTGGCAAAGCCTTCTCAGATTAAAGTTGTTTTTTTGATTCTAATTTATTTATTAGGTGGCTATACATATCGACACTTTAGTACAATAGTGAAATCTATTATATGATATTCATTTTCTAGAATTTGTTTACTATAACTGAAAGATAGTTGTTGTGGCCAAACTGGATTTTGTAATTGTTTTGGAGATATCTTGGCTTATTGAACTAAAATAAATTAATGGGAGAACCTAACTGAAAAATTATGTAGAGGTATCAAAAAAAAAAAGAATGCTGGAAGAGGAACGGTAGTATAAATTAAATAATTTTAAATTTCTGGTAAATATTACATTTTGTAAAGAAAACATCTATAAAAAAATCAAAATCACGGGCACTCTTACTAAACCGATTACTTTTCAAATGCTTCACAATGTATTCATTAGTCAAAGGAAAGAAACACTTCTAACATTTTTTTTTTTAATTGTGTCATACATATGCCTAACTGATTTACAATCACTAACCTCATCGATCTTCTATATGTGTCGACGTTGCCAAGTAGAAGGAAGCAAATAATGCGCGGTATGTATAAAATATACGGCATAAGTATATTTTTCGTTCTATCGCATTTCTGTGAACTAAATTATACGTGAATTTACATATGACGCACTATTTTGCTTCCACTATTTTCCATCTTAGTACTAAACGGGTTGGAATAAAAATATGAGAAAAAAACCTGGCAATGGTGGTTGCATGACCAACGGCATGTACGGACATTTTTTTTTTTCATAGCGGTTTACTCGATTAATAAGGCCGGAATATTTTGCGTCCGGATATACGGACGCAAAATAGTCGAGGACGCAAAATGTAATGTAAAATGGCAATGCATGGACGCAAAATAGTGCGTGGGATAAATATATATATATATATTATATTATATATATATATATATATATATATTGTCCTTTTTCGATAATACGACGTCCACACATTGGTTGGGGTGCCATTGCAGTGGCGTCCACCGTCATATGACGTCCGTATATGGACGCCACAAAACATTTCTATGCTAATGTGATGTACTGACTGCCTAGACCTTGTAAAACGATTTTTAGCTGGACGTTTTTTGGGTGCCCCGATAAAAGTTTTGTTGTATTAAATTTAGTTCGGCGAAATACTGTAGTGTGGCGCTGCGGAATTTCGTAATATACCCCAAATATACAAATTATGACATCCTTCCGCGTATGCGACGTCCAATCCTAAAATAATGTTTATAATATTTCGCGTTATGGGACGTCGGTAGCTCTGACAACATTGCATGCGTAGTTATAGCCATTGATAGCGAGGGAGGGGGTGTTAGCGTCTTATTATTTTGCATCGGTATGGTGTATATGAGTTTTTAAAATGCTTAGGTGTAGTAGTATGTTTATTCTACCGATCCGCAGAACTCGCAGCTCGCTTCATCTCCTTACATTATTTCCACAACATCGGGATGTTACAGAAATATAATGTACTACAAACATGTTTAATTCACTGTCTTCGATGCCCCAAAAAGTAATAATTATTAATCCCAAGGCAATTTCTCGAGTTGTAGAAAATTGAATTCACTCCCAGAACTATACAAATAATAATAATAGTTTTCGTGTTACAGTATTTTTTTTTGATTTGTAATTATGAATAAAAAGAAACAGTTTTAGCTAAAAAAGAAATAAAAAGAAATAATATCTTTCCAATTCAGTCAATCAATTTAGGGCATCCACTTAAGTTGTTAAAATTTATTTACCTATTTTATCTAGGATACATTAATAACAATACATTAATTATTCGTTTTTTCTTTTTCGGTTGAAATTCTTTGTTTAATAGCAAATTTCTATTTATTCCACACATCATTCAACACAGTGATAAACCTGCAAGAGTATTATATTATTATTCTTAAATAATTGGTGTTTAATTTCATTCTAGTTACATACAGATGTATTTTTTTTCAAATTTGAATAACGTAAATAGTATCCAGAATAGATGCTTTGTTAGTTATTACAACGATTTGTATGAAAGGATCTCGTACTACCCGTATAGCAAATATTAGACATTTTGGAAGCAGTTCTCTAGTTCTTTATTTTCAAACACATTCATATTTCTTATAAAAATTAAATTATAATTTTTTAAGATATAAATGTCCATTTCGTTAAAATTCGTGAACAATCGGGTGGTTGCCAGCAGTTCGCTCTCTTTTGGTAATTCGTTTCCTTAACATGCGCAGTGCTGGTTATACCTATGCGGGTTACAGGTTGTATTCTTAGCTTTTTCACCGTTTGCTGCATCTCGTGAGTGAAAGTTGTCGCGGTACACAGGGCAATGAAATTAACGTATACGCATTGTGCAAACATCTGAAAAGCAACCGTCATCGAAATAATCAATGCTATTATTTCAAAATAACAGCCAGTAGTAACCTTGTGTGGGTTGGAATATACGGAAAATTGACGCACAGTATCTTTCAGTGAATTTTACACTCATCATAACAAACGGGTAAATAGTGTCATGTGTAAAGTTTGTCCACGCAAACCGAAAGTGTTGGGTGAGTGTAATGAATAAGAAATCAAAACGCATAGACTACAAAATTATCACAAGCCCAAGCTGATACAGGAAATAATGGACTATTAGGGTTCGCAGTTCTATAACAGCCAACAGTTTCTGAATTATATAAAAACTATGAATAGGTATTAAATATCTTAGTAGAATTGTGAAGCCGCAGTTTCTAGACAATCTCCTTTATAGCTTTAGTATTTGTTCCACCTTTTATTTTATATTGAAATTATTATACTTTAAACTATTTAAATATTATTCGTCAGAAGACTGTATTCTTTACATCAGTATATGTTTAACTCATTTTCATACACATAGAACTGTTTCTAAATGTCATTATAGTTTCTAAGCAGGTATGTAAGTTTCTTTCATGCATTTTCTTGAGGTGTAATCTTTGTTTATAAATAAGATTTGAAAAATAAACAAATTTCGAATAGATATCGCATGACAAAATGTGTTATTAATGACAGAATTCAGAATAACGTTTACAAACAAAGACATTTGTTTTTGTACAAATTTATGTGTAACAATTACAATTAAACTACACTTATGTTTTTGATGTACAAATTATCGCAAAATATCTAACCAACGTTATGACATTAGAAGATCTACATGAGTATGATCCGGGTTTACCTAAGGATCATATAAAACTTATTATATATAAAATTTGATTAAATGTCTACTATTAGTTATTAATTTCTTGACGACCTTAATAAATATGTTTGCATTATAAACATGTACAACAATATTTATCCATTACCCTCCCAATTTTTAAAAGTAATTACATTTCGCATTGGATTGCTGCTTGTATTAGCACTAGAATATTAAGCATTGAAATATATTAACAATTGTAGGAAACTTTAGTTTTGAGAGGTTGATAGCAGAGCAAGAGAAGGCGATGGTGGCAGATTGTTTTTTTATCTGCATTGTTTAATTTTAATATGAAAATAGATCTGTTTGTTTGTTGTTATTAAAGTAAATTTTAAAAGAAAAGAAGGTTATTTCTTACACAATATTACTACACACTTCTATAATATTACAGCAGTTTATTTAGAAAATCCACATTATATATATCCTACGATAATATTCGGTCCATCAGACTAACAATTTGTCCTCGTCACGAATGCTATATACTAATTTGTATGAATTATCATTACAATAGTGTTGATATTTTTCTTTCACTTTTATCCATGTGATAAATTGAGAAAATACAGAGATTTTATTCCATCTGGACAACAACAAAGAATCTGGAATTGATTTATAGGTGTAAACTGTGTGCCAAAAAAATTGCAACACCTTAAAAGAGTTATAAGGCTGAAGTTTCAAGTAGTATTTCATAACTACTAGTTTTCAGTAGTAAATCATAGCAATTAGAAAAAAATACCAACAATTAGCAAAAATTTATCAATCAAAATGTTACATCTGAATGAGATGATCAATGGTATCTTATGGATATCATTCCAGGCATAATGTAAATGACGACGATAGTTCCTGCAAGGTGTTTGCTGCTTATGGTAAACGCCTTATGTAGCAGCAACCTATCATATCCCACACATCCTCGATCGGGTTTAAATCCGATGAGCGAGCAGGGGGTCTAGTACGTTTCAGCGCCGCCGTTTCATCGCCGCCGTTTCAGCGCCGCCGATTCAGCGCCAGGACATTTCAGCGCCGGGACGTTTCAGCGCCGGGACATTTCAGCGCCAGCCGATTCAGCGTCGCGTTATTGAACGGTTAAACTATGGATAACTTGATGATTCATTTTTATGGAGAATTTTTGTACCATGTGTATTGGTTGCAAACTACATATGTAACATTTCCGAATTTATTGTGATACCATCCTTTTTCTGTCTATAAACATAGTCTTGATTAAGTAAAATAATGAGATCCTATGCAACTGGAGTCGTGAGCTTCGATGAATAGAAAATTGTTTTAAGGATAATATTTTTTTTTCAGATTACATCTAAAGAAAAAACATAAATTAAAATCTTACTCAATAAGAGTTTATTTTATCTGGTGTTTTTCCTCGGTCTAGATTCTAGGACGTTTCGACCCCAGAACGTGTTAACGCCAGATGCAATACCAGTTGAATTTGATTTAAACATATGATGCAGAGATTTTTTTGAACATCAGGAGAGAGGACACATCACAAGTCATCATATTTTTTTTAGTGTTGGAAGTGACTGTTTTAAGTGATAATTTTCTTTTTTGCGAAACATCGTAAGGATGAATCAGCAATGTTACAAATCATATTTTTTTTAATATTGGAAGGCGGAGGGAAGGCAATTTTTTTTTAAACATCGGGAGAGGATGCATTACAAGTGTTTCAAATCATATTTTATCTAACACCGGAAAGAGGGGAATGGGAGGGGATGAGGAATTGTTCTTTTTTAATGATATCTTTTTTCTTTTTTTTTCAGAACATCTGGATAAAGGATGCATAAGAAATGTTTTAGATCATATTTTTTTCTAACATTGGAAAGAGGGGAGTGGGAAGGGGTATATTAGCTTTTTTAATGATAATTTTTCTTCTTTTTTCGAAACATCGAGAGATAGGATGCATTAGAAATGTTTTGCATCATATTTTTTTAACATTGGAAGGAGGAGAGAGGGGTGAATTATTTTTTTTAAGATAATTTTAGAAACATCGGGAGAGAGGATGCATTAGAAATGTTTCAAAAGACTTTTTTTAACACTGGAAGGGGCGAGAGGGAGGGGAATGTTTTTTAAATGGTATTTTTCTTCTCTTTTTTTCGAACATAGAAAGAGAAGACAGATCGGAAATGTTTCAATCATATATATTTTTTTTAACATTGGAAGGGGAAAGGGAGGGATAGAATGTTTTTAATGATATTTTTTTTCTCGTTTTAACAACGGGGGAGGACGCATTAAAAATGTTTTAAATCATTTTTTTATATTGGAAGAGGTGGAGGGGAAGGGGCATTAGTGTTTTTAATGACGATGTTTTATGATTTGAAACATTTTTAACGCATCCTTCTCTTCTGATGTTCCGGAAAAAAAAAAAAAAATTAAAAACTAATACCCTTCCCCTTCACCTTTCTAATATTAAAAAAAATGGTTTAAAACTTTTTTAATGCGTCTTCTCCCGTTTTTAAAAAGAGAAAAAAAATCATTAAAAAACATTCTACCCCTCCCTTCCCTCTTCCAATGTTAAAAAATATATATGATTTGAAATATTTCTGATCTGTCTTCTCTATGTTTTGAAAAAAGAAAAAAAATACAATTAGAAAAACATTCCCCTCCTCTCGCCCCGTGTTAAAAAAAAAATTTTGAAACATTTCCAATCCATCCTCTCTCTCGATGTTTCGAAAAAAATTGTATTAAAAAAAATAATTTCCCCTCTTCCCTCCTTCCAATGTTAGAAAAAATATGATTAAACGTTTCTAATGCATCCTCTCTCTCGATGTTTCGAAAAAAAGAAGAAAAACTATCATTAAAAAAGCTAATATACTCCCCCTTCCCCCTTCCAATGTTAGAAAAATATGATTTCAAACATTTCTTATGCATCCTTTATCCAGATATTTCAAAAAAAAAAGAAAAAAATCATTAAAAAGAACAATTGCCCCAAAAAATATCATTTAAATAATCATTACCTTCCCCTGTCACCCCATCCAATGTTTAAAAAAATGATATTTCGACAAAAAAAAATCATTTAAAAAATCATTCCCTCTCTCCTCTTATCCTTTCCAATGTTAAAAAAAATCAAACGTTTTAGATATCTGTGTATCATACGTTCAAATCAAATTCAACTGGCACTGCATATGGCGTCAAAACGTTCCGGCTTCGAAACGGCCGCATCGAAACATCCCATGCAACCAAATATACGTCGTACAAAAATTCTTCATAAGAATGAATGATTAAGTTAAGATCATTAAGTTATGAATCATTAAGTTATCTATAGTTTAACCATTCAATAATGCGGCGCTGAATCGGCCGGCGCTGAAATGTCCTGGCGCTGAATCGGCGGCGTTGAAACGGCGGCGATGAAACGGCGGCGCTGAAACGTCCCATTCCGCGAGCAGGCCAGGGAAGAATTTCAACTTCCTCGTCGTTTATGAAGTTCTGACAGGTATGGGCAATATGATTATCAGCGATTTTTTACAAGCAGCCAGTTGTTTCGTCAAGATTCCAGCTTTGTGAGTGTCCTCCTTCGATCTGTTGCATTTTTTTTGCACGTATTTCATTTTATTTGCCTATACAAAATCTAATGTGATCAATTTTATTCTATTTCAGTAAAGAGTAATAGTAGTAATAAGTTTATAATTTTTGGATATTGTAGTTTTATACATATATAGATATTTCTAATTCGGAGATATTAGCCGCTCCCCATAACCTTTATATTTTATGTAACCCCATACCAAAAAGTCAGAAGGGTTTAAGTCTGGAGTTCTGGCCGGCCACTTTACTGCCCCACTTCGTCCACTCCATAGGCTGGGGAAAAAATTATTCCGATAATTTCTGACCTCTAAACCAGAGTGTGGAAGAGCCCCGTTTGTTGAAACCAGAGGTTATTGTAATTGAGATAAATAGCTTGTAATGTCGGAACTACGTTTTGGGTCAATAAAAGTTTCTCCATTGGTAACGTGCCATAGATGATTCAATAATATTAGCATTGATAATCCCTGCCTAAACATCAACTTTCTAAGGACGTTGAGAGTGAGCTTCTATTAGCCATTTAGGGTTTTCCTGAGCCTAATATCGACAATTATATCTGTTAGTTAACATATTCATTTAACATAATTTCGTGGCTTCGTCAGAAAACAAAATGTTGTTTCAGAAATCCGAATTTGTTTGGAACGCATCCCTCATGATTTCACAAAATCGCAGTCTTCTATCGAAATCATCTGCCCTTAGTTCTTAGACTAATGCACTTTTTATGGATGTAATTTCTCTTTTAAGCACTTTACGAACAGATCGTTCTGAAATATTATAGTCACGTAATAGTAGTACGGTTAGAATAGACGTAATTGAATAATATGCATACTTCTTGCTTGCGCAAATTTTCGATCACCATACCTTATCATGACAAAAATATTAGATTTACCCTTTTCTGTTGAGTGAACCATTTTTAACACACTCAAATTTAAAACTAACTCGCAAGAAATTATCAACAGCGACGTTGATTGTCAAAAAATAACAACTGATAACCAATCAAAAATATCGACAAGGCAGAGGCACAAGTAACAACAATTTCGTGTGTGACTATTACATTAGTATCTTGGAAATATTATTGTGTGACCCCTCATAAAATGTAACTATTTGTACGTAGAAAAATTTGTGATTCTGAAAATAGTATAAAACGTATACATAATTATTCAAAAAACAAAAACAAAAGAACTTTTATTTGAAGAAAACTTAGATTAAAATAAGAATTAAATAAATAATGGCATTATCAATACTTTTGCCGGAGATGCGCCTTGTAGTGTAGGCTCTTGTATTTGTATGCATACATATAGAATGTTAAGAAATAACCAAACGTTTAGTAAAATCATAAATCAAATGGGGCTGTAAAAATAGATAGATATGGCAACATGGCGGAGTTCATTCTAACGGTATTATGAAAGTAAGTATATTTCGTGTTGCTATAAAGCGGTAAACATAGCGTGCATACCCATGGACGTCACATGAGCGACATACTGAAAGGACGTCACATTAATTTCATAATGGGAATAAACTATGAACGCGATAGAAAAATATAGAAGTGTACAGCGTTATATGTGGACAACCCTTATTACAATCCAATCGTCAAATTTCAATATATATTGCGCTATCAGGTGGACGCAATAAACGCGGTTCGGTGAAAAGACGTCATAATGATAGAGGGATGTATATATTATATATATATATATATATATATATATATATATATATATATATATATATATATATATAATATATATATATATATATATATATTTATCCCACGCACTATTTTGCGTCCATGCATTGCCATTTTACATTACATTTTGCGTCCTCGACTATTTTGCGTCCGTATACCGGACGCAAAATAGTTTCGGCCTTATTAATCGAGTAAATCGCTAAGAAAAAAAAAATTGTTCATACATGCCCGTTGGTCATGCCACCACCATTGCCAGGTTTTTTTCTCATATTTTTATTCCAACCCGTTTAGTATCTATGATGGAAAATAGGTGGAAGCAAAATAGTGCGTCATATGTAAAATTCATGTATAATTTAGTTCACAGAAATGCCGATAGGGCCAAAATAATATACACATGCCGTATATTTTTATTACATACCGCGCATTATTTTGCGTCCTTCTACTTGGCAACGTCGCACACATATAGAAGAACCGATGAGGTTAGTGATTGTAAATCAGTAGGCATATGTATGACACAATTTAAAAAAAATGTTAGAAGTGTTTCTTTTCCTTTGGCTAATGAATACATTGTGAAGCATTTGAAAAGTGTCGGTTTAGTAAGAGGTGCCCGTCACTTTTTTTTTATAGATGTTTTCATTACAAAATGTAATATTTACCAGAAATTTATAATTATTTAACGTATATTACCGTTTCTCTTTCCAGTATTACTTTTTTAATAACCTCTACATAATTTTCAGTTAGGTTTCTCCCATTACTTTATTTTAGTTCAATAGAATGCCATGGATATCTGCCATTATTGTTTTTTTTTTTGTTAGAACTTAAAAATTACAAAATCCAATTTAGTCACAACGACTATCTTTAAGTTACAGTAAACAAATTCCAGAAAATGGATATCATATGACAGATTTAACTCTTGCACTAAAGTCTCGGCTATGTACAGACCACATAACAGATCAATTAGAATCAAAAACACAACTTCAATCTCAGAACACTTTGCCAAAAGGGAAAGTGAAATCGGCCATACTTTGTTTACAATTTTCTTAATTGATTATGGTATGGTATATCAGAAGTAACAGTACGGAAGAACTACAAAGCTTGAAGTATACCTGGCGCCTCCACCAAAATAAAACATGTCATGGTCTTGCTTATCCAATAAGTAGAGTAATCAACATTTAAAATAGATTTTCAGTTCAAATATTCAAAAATTGCATTTAGCTTGGGTATCTGATTTCTAGGATGATACTAAACTCTGAGAATGCTTCTTCATTAAAGCACACACTTTTTTACCTTTGCTATTTACATTTGTCGTTATATCAATTAAACAATAATAAAGTGTTTTCTTGCATCGACCTCAACCGACACATAGGTTAAGTTGGGTTAGGCTTAAGGTGACCGACGGACAAGCTTCAGCGCAACCTTTTCGGATCTATGCGGTCACCTTTTTTTCTAGGAGACGCACTCTAATTTTGCCGTCTCAATTAGGTCTACTGGTGTTTTTCCCTCCTCCTGAGAAAATATGCGAATAGCATCATCTGCCAGGCCAATGTTGTACATATGCCCGTTTAGTTTGCATTGACCAGTCAGCAGACCTACTACAATTTTGACAGTCTTCCTGTCTTTACTCAGTATGTCTCTAGTAAATTCACACCTTTGTTCCTTTAGAAATACTTTTGCCTGTCTTTCTCCTGCTCACTTTTTCCACTATTCTCTGGACTCATCATGCGTCTAGTTCATAGCTTTTAGTCTGTAGCTTTAGATGAGTGGACATTTGTTATTGTTTATATATATATATCTCAATTGTTAATGTTTAATATGCTGTTTATGTACATATATTGATCCCCTGTAGGTGTATCATGTTGGTCATATTCATTCATTCATTCATTCATTAAAGTTAGGGTGGGCACTTAATGTCCGGGCACTTAGCTAGGTGCTCATTGTACCTTCCTATTAATTCTCTTATTTCCACTCGAGCAGCTTGGTGTGCTCTATAAAAGCCCAGTATCTTGCCCAGTGGGATCTTGAAATCTTCGAGGGCTCCAATACATCTCCCCGACATATTTCTGCCTGAGTACCTTCAGTTCCTCACATGTGCAGATTACTTGTAAACTCGTTTCCTTCTGTAGTTCGCATCTTCTACACCACGGTTTGCTTACCCGGTCTATGTTGTATAGATGCTTTTTCAGGGGACAGTGTTCAGTTACCAACCCAGTAATGGTTTTAACTTCTTCTTATTGCGCCTGAGTAGGTTATCAAAGAAACTAACATCCCCATCCCCTATCAGCGCTTTGGTATAAAGTTGACCTTCGTCGACCTCCATTTCTTTGTATTTTCTTTATCCAACCAGGTTCAGATCTCCCTTCTTGCGGAATCCTTAGTAATTTCACATACGGGCTCTGGACCCATGAAGAGTCTCTTAGAGCCCTCCTTGGCTAGTTCGTCGGCTTTTACATTGCCCTTTATATAGTCATATCCCGGCACCCCAATCAGAAACACCGTGTAGTCTCGTGCCAGTGCATTGAAGGATTGTTTGCAAACTCTAACTAGTTTTGACCTAGTTACGGGGTTCGAGACTGCCGTAATGACAGCCTGGCTGTCCTGGCTCTCAGTCATTATATTAATTTTCTTTCTCATGTAGCCCCCTTTTGCAATCATTTCTGCACAGGCTGCAAGCGCGAATACCTCTGCCTGGAAGACCGTCGTATGTTTCCCCAGGCTTATGGATATCCGTTGATTAGGACTGGGCCCAGAAATACCGGCTCCTGTGCCTTGGCTGCGCCTGGTCTCTGTTCGGTATGGAGATTTCACCTTTCCAGTGAAGATAATTGGGGTGCCATGCTGTTTGTGGCATTTGCAGCAGTGGCGCGTCCAGCAAGTGTGCCTCCCACCCTAAAGTTGGATGCCACAAAGTTGTTGGCTTTCAGTCTAAAGATCGCATTCATTGCATCCGCTCTCACATAAAGCTGCAGCGGGGGCAGGCCTACAATGATCTCCAAAGAGGCGGTCTCAGTGCTGTTAATTGCACCAGTGATTCCCAGCAATGCCTGCCTCTGGACAGCGGTTAGCAGTTTCACTGCGGAGGACACTTCTGTCCTCCTCCACCAGACTACTGCTTCGTATGTTATCGCTGGTCTTATCACGGCAGTATATAGCCAATGCATCACCCTCGGCTTTAATCCCAGGTTTGCCAGCAACTTTCCTGCAGTGCCAGAATAGTTGCATAGCCCTGGCCGTTGTTTTGATTAAATGGTTTTTCCAGCTTAGTTTCGCATCGAGGGTAACACCGAGATACTTTACTTCCTTGGTTAATTGTAACCCCGGTTCAAACAATCTAACGCCGCCTAGGTCATTGAGTTTCCTCATGTTGGTAAAGGCAACCAACTTTGTTTTTTGTGGATTAACTGAGAGTCCTTGTGAAAGACACTATTCCACCACCATTCGCAGTGCATTACGCATGATGCCCGCCACCACGCCTGGGAACTTCCCTCTAGCTATCATGACAATGTCATCAGCGTACACCTGCGTCCATATTCCTTTCGAGTCCTTTGGTATGCCTATTGCAGAAGATGCAGAGAATATCTAACAAGTGCTCCTTCTGTAATGTTTAGATGTATAATTTTTTCCATAGTCTTCAGTATAAAAGATGTGAGATTAATTGGTCTGAATGATTTCAGATGGTAGTATGTGTCCTTTCCAGGTTTCGGAATGAACATAACACTAGTATCTCTCCAAGCCTTGGGAATGTAGCCAAAAGCGTGGCTACCTCTAAATGTTGGTCATAAATAAATAAATTTGCGATTTGATAATGCCAACAGAAGGACCAATTCTGACGAATGACCTTGACAAGCTCTGCCTGGAAAGATCATCCGCTCTCTCGTTTTCCTCACGTTCGAGTGGTTGGGAACCTAAGCCGATGTTGATCGGGTACCCACCTCATTTAGGGCGCTTGCACAGTCCCAAATCAACTTTGACTCAGCACTTACGGAACTAACGTCTTAAGTGCGGGCTGGTTCTATTTCTCTGACACAATGATGAATTGCAACAACCTCCGCCTAACTATACCGTTGTATCTCTGGTGAAGCTTACCGTAAGAGTCTTTCTACGCTTCTTTACATATATTCCAGCTTCTATGCCGTAGCCTGTTCCAGAGGCGTCTGTATACTATTTCGAGTCCGCTCTCACTGGAGTGCCTTTTCGATCCTTCTTATCTCGTATTATAATCTGATATTTTCTATCAAGGTTGAATTTTTGAAACATGACATGGCATAGCATCCCCACAAAGAGTGACTCCTTAAGTTTATGCAATAGTTAACGTTGATGAGATCCAATGAATTTATTGAAGAATCCTTTGTTAGCGTTCGCAAGTTCGTTGCATGGTATGCCCTTATCCCTGGCACTCACACCAAAGTAGCTTTATTGAGTTTAGTCAGTAGCTCACATTTACCAAGCAATTCCAAGTTAGTTTTGAGGTTACCTGATAGAATACTCCTTTAGAGCGGTTCGATGTCGGATAGGATATTGATCAGCTTTGCATACCAGTTTGGGTTTGCTGTCAACCATCACCTTCAAGATAATCTTGAAGGGTTTGTCGAAGGAGATTTTGAGCGTCATTGTATCACTGCCTATTTTAAAGATACGGTTATGTTTAGTTAATCTGACATTCCTAGGAGTATCTATATGTTTCCATTCTTGCCGCCCCTTTAATGTAAACAAAAGGAGCAGATTTACATCGTTTTCGCAGCAGATTTATGCAGCTCCAGTGATGCACAACAAGCTAATCTTTGTCTCTTTGCGAGTTTAATAATCGTCTTTGTCCACCAAATCAGGGAGCCATGGGTTAACAAAAGACTTACGAGATGTCAATCCCCATATTGTTTCGAATTGTTCTAAAGGTAGTCATTAATGCCTTTTGCCATTACATTTATTTGTCATATGGTCAAGATGTTGATTCCAAGTTAGCCTCGAGTCAAGAACCAGTCCTAAGGATTGGATTCTTGACTGAATTGTATCTTTTCGTTATGAAGAGTTGGTGGCTTAGGTCACCCAGCTTCTTCTTTTTGTGAAGGAAACTAGTGTAATTTTTCACAGGTTGAACCTTTGGTATTCCTACACACCACCCTTTTGTTGCCCTCTACATGAGGTCTGAATGATGCTTGTAAGAAGTTTGTAATTGA
Source organism: Protaetia brevitarsis (assembly GCA_004143645.1). Classification (NCBI taxonomy): domain Eukaryota; kingdom Metazoa; phylum Arthropoda; class Insecta; order Coleoptera; family Scarabaeidae; genus Protaetia; species Protaetia brevitarsis. The sequence continues at coordinate 2,524,531 of RXPK01000191.1, read as the reverse complement.
CGATATTTTTCTTGCAGTTCTTCAATTGCGAAATACTTCCAGGAAAGTACGTATATGTTGTTTCAATACTTTTGGTCACAGGAAAATCAGTTCCAAGTATTTACTTCGTACCAATATTTTTCCAGATAAGCATAAAATGTGCTTTAAAACCATAATAATTAGTAATAAAGTAATAAATAAGACTATTTTTTTAACACTCATATTATGTTTCTATCAGCTTACACATATAAAATAATTCTTAAGCTTAAAAAAACGGTGCTAACCTGATTTTCAATTCAGTTAGCTATCAAATTAGACCAAAAGTTCATACATTGTACTCGACTGGCGATATATACTTTATGTCGACTATTTGCGCGTCCATCACGAAAGAACACAAAATACAATTTTAATATTGATCCTATCCTAAATATGCTATATTGCTTCCTATATACGTTTATTTCGACCAACATGTGGCAACGTGGCGGACGCATTATACTTACAACTTTATACAAAAAAATATACATCGGACGCAAAATAGTTAGCAATTTGTCTGAAAATATACGCAGTGGACGCAAAATAGATAGGCAAATGTAAGGAAGCAAAAAAGTGCGTAGAATAAAAAATCGTATAATTTCATTTTAAAGCTACAGCGATAAAAAAGTGATTGGCGTTATCCATTTTTTTCCCGCGGTTCAAATATACGTCACTAAAATTCTTCTAAACTACGCTCCTTCCAGGGGACGCACTACGACGCGTTATGAAAGGAAGCAAAATACGTTATGCGGATGTAACATATATATATATATTATATATATAAATTACCTATGTTTTCCGTTCATGTAAACTGGATCCATAATTTGCAATAATTATTTTTTTTTTAATTTAGTTTATGCATTAATAGTTTCATTTGGCTGTATTATCATCCTATATCCCCTTCACATTGGTGTAATTGGCGGACTTTTTGAAGACATTTGGTCCCTTGCGAAGACAATCGAAGACTATGACCGTCCAAAAGAGTCGAACGTGTATCAAGCAATTTTGATCAATTTTGACAGCATTTTTTATATAACGTCCAATTTGTTCGAAATTCCAATCTATAATAATGGTTATTTTAAAACAAATTTCATTATATTGGTATTTTTATTTAATTGACCTACAATAACTGTTGGATAATTTTTCCAACGACGATTTTCTCAAGGAATCTTCCTCTTCAAGCCATTCTCCGTAATTGGAAGTACGTTTTGACTGAGATGCCCTGTTTCTCGCACCTAAGTCACTTGAAATGTAGACCGCTTTTTCCCTCAAAATGTATTCCGCGCCGATATGAACAAACGTATTATTTTAATTTTCATCTAAATTTCAAAATACTTAATAAACCATGGATTTCTTTTTGTTCGCCGAATTTTGAGTTGAAAAATATATTTCTGTCCCCATTTTCTGTCTGTAAGACTTCACTGTAAAATTCATACAAGGTAGCAATTTTGGTTTTGAGGTATTTAATATGTATTCTTATCGCACAAATCCGAATTTCCAGTAATTTTTACTATTAAACTGGTTTATCCGTAACATAAATAAAGAACTCAAATATCAGAAAAGCAGGGGACTTTTGAAATTTTGAAGTTAATGCAGTTTATAATTCTATGACTAAACATATTGCAAAATTTGGAATTACTATTTAAAAAGGTAATTGTTGTTTAATAAGGGAACTCATGTTAGTTGCCTGAGATTAAATCCTTTCCTGTATGTGTTGTTTTACACTTCTAGTTATTTCGCTTTATTATAAAATAAAATTTTAACGTTTTTTCACAGTTAAATGTTTTCCTTATCTTACAAAGTCGACCAATAGCATTGATGCACAGATTATAAGAGTTGCAAATACACAATTTCACTTGAATTAAGTACTTTGACATTGAATGTTACAGCAGTGCACATACGACAACATTCTCCCATAACATTTCCGGTCATACTAAAATATAAAAGGGGGTCTATCTATTCGTAATTCTTTTAATGGTTGCGGCATTCATCAACTGTACCCTCAGAAATTTCCCCCCGCATGCCATCTGGCATTAAAAAACGAATACTGATGGTTTAAGATGAATAAAATGGATGACATTGGGATGATCAGAATAGGATTTTAATAATTTGGACAGTGTATTGTATTTTTTTTATATACTGAGCTGTGTGCTACGATATAGCATTACAATATACGGGGTGAGAAGTTGCGAGCTATCGATTGCATTCTGGGTGACCGAAAATGTGAAGGACTTCAACTGTGGGCGTAGTTACGCACGACGAAGCCGACAGATTTATTAACGTTCGGCGAATTGTCATAGTTCAGCCGAATTAAACTGGGTCTGATATTCTTTTTCTCGGTTTATGAAGTTTATAAAAGTAACATTAAATCCAACATTACATTTGTATTAGTGAAAAAGGAAATAATAAGACAATACTTATTCGATAACTAAAATCTATTCATGCTTCTTTTCTATTCATTTTTATTTTTATATCGAAGCATCAGATAATGTAAACTTAGTGAAATTTCAGTAATAGATAAAGTGTGTATTGTCTATAAACAACATCAAAAGAAAAAAAAAAAAACAATGAAAAGAAATTTTAAAAGTCAATAATCAATTAAAATAACAAACATAGATTCTAAAAAAAAAACCTAGCAATAGTAAATAAAGTACCTATCCTTCGGTAAATAGTATATTATTGAGAAAATATTCATGTTCGGGATATTTATTAACCGCTAATTCATAGAATTCTATGGGAACGTAATAATCGTTGGATTCTTGGGATGTGCTAATTTCGTACGTTTGATATTTATTCTTAAGTAAAAGGTTTAAAACTTTTGCATTATTATTACATCCGCGAGCAATTTGTTTAGACGTTATGTATGTCGTAACTTATTTTAATATCTTTGACATTTCTCGCTAAGACATTTTTCTTTTTGTTATTTATTAATGCAAATGTTGTTCCAAAACGTCGGACTGTATTACGAATAGTAGTCACGCTAAGAATTGATCTTTCGGGATAATTTACTGCAAATAAATCGTGTGTAACTTCTGCTCAATTGCCACCGTAAAATCGTTTCGAAATAAGTTTTTCCTCGGGCGTATATTTCATTTTTTTATAAAATTACTGACCGTGATTTGGGGACCGTACCCTAACATCCAGGAACGCCTTGTTAAGAAATGAGCCTTCGATATGAACCGAAAGCCGGTAAGCTGGAAGTGAATTACGCATACCTAGCGAATCGTTCCCCTCACCTAGCGGTACACGGAATTTGGGCTATATTGAATTGACTTAAATCGAAGAGATCGATGTTGTAATAGCATTTTGTAGTAGCTAGACAAGGATAGAGAATAACGGTGAGTGCTTGCCGATAGACAGCGATAGCATGCGGATTGGAGATAGTAAATCGAAGCATATATCTGACACACAATCGCCCAGCAGAATAGCATGCGTATTTCTCGACTTTGTTAACTAATAGAAATCATATTTTTCATCCTTCTTTTATCACATTGCGGCAATCGACAGGTCGAAAGTGCGCTCTTGGTGTACGACTTTCTTCGTATAATATGTCAGTCACCTTACTAGCAGTGATGATGTAACTTAGCAAGGTGTTAGTTACAACTACTTTTAAAATATCATGAAAGTGGTAGTGGAAAGGCAGATATTTTCAAGATAAAAGCTTGTGTGTTTGCAACTAGCTATAAAAATTACAAAGAACCTCTATAAAAATGGATTATAAATCTATCTAGACTTTTACCTTCTCCACAAATCCTGTAAGAATGCATATCAAAATTGATAACGGTTCAATTCTAAAGAAAACTTTCATTTTGCCGAAAGCGTAGTACTTTTTTAGGTGCTTTTTTATGAATATTAATTTCTTAATTAAAAATAACTTTATTTCTGAGTAGACGACTCACTTTATTTTTTTTCTCTTCACTCATATGGCCAAATTAAAATGTACGTCCGCTAAAGTTGAAAGTCTACGTAAAATAAATTATCCTTTTTTACTTTCACACTACTGAAATCGGTTTTCCCTAAAGGCCTCACGGATATCCACTTTCCCCCATCCCGCACCTACCAATCTCATCAGGAAAGAAGAGAACGAACACTTTGTTATTCAAATCGGTATACGTCAGCTCTGATCTCCCGCGCCTCTCATGTTCATTCCTCGCTTTTGTAGTCCGAAATGGGAAAAAAAAGTAGGGACGTTGTTCGATGAGCGCGTGTTTATTTTCCATGCAGGCAAATATCGGCGTTAATATTTCAACCACGGGCTGGTTCCGTATGCGAGCAGCCACTCCTTCGCGCTAGTAAATCGAACAATTTTATAATAAAAATATTGTGCCAGACCTTGGGGATAGGCGCAATTTCTAAATCCAAATATTTTTCTATGATTTCCTATTATAAAGCGTTTTGACATATAGGAGCACAGGGTTGTTTATTTTTAATTATTGTTTGTCTCTGATATATCGTCCAGATATAAAATACTTGCATTTACATGAACGACTCTACATTATAAAATATGATCAATTAAATTGACCCTCTAGCAAGCCATTATTTAATTATTTGAAATATCATGTTGGTAGTGACAAAAACATATATACCTGTTAGCTGTACTGTATTGGTTTATTGATACTAAAAAACGTTTAGGATAAATCATAAAGTTTTTATTATCGAATCAGAAATTCAGAAACGGTGCAAAATTAGAAAGTGGATTGTGGTTGTACCCTTTGCAGCCATGCATAGAAGAATTTCAGGCAGAATTTCCAAATTTTGACAGTTGCGGCAATTGGTACAAGAATCAGTAGCAAAATTTCCTCAAACAATGTCTGTGTCCCGAAAACCAGGTAGTGGTAGACCATTAAAACTACTTCTTGGCTAATATCTTTACATTCATCTAAATTTCTCATCATTTCATGGATCGGAACTTCCTCTTCCTAATCGTTATTTTCTAGGGGGAGATCTTCTTGGTGTATTATCTTTGCCCAAGACTTTTGTAATGTGGAACTTTTCACTTTGTTCCATGCATCTGCTGCCCAATAAACCACGTCTTTCAAATTTATTCCTTTTAAACAATCCACGACTTCTTCATCATCGTCTGCTCTTTCTAGAAGTGATTGCAGTAAGTTTCGTCGATGATGCCTTTTGAAATTTTCTAATACACCCTGATCCATAGGTCGCATTAAAGAAGTTACATTCGGAGGTAAAAAGCATAACTTTGATATTTTCACTTCTTAATTCATTTTCACTTTCGTGAGATGGTGCATTGTCTATTAACAAGAGCTTTTCTAGATTAACCACTGTTTGTTAAGAACCTCTGATAACCCCCGGAAAAAAACTCTTATCGCAGTTATTAATTAATTATTTTAATTAATTAATCGTCGTTTATGCCGTCCTGAAAAATTACCACATGCAAGTATTGGTTACCTGGTCCTAATCTTTTTTTTTTTTTGTAACCGGCTGCAGCATTCTCATTTTTTCTAAAGTTTTTAACGCCAAAATGTTATAATATAGACCAGTTTCATCGCAGTTATAAATTTGATCTGGCGTACATTCCTCTTCTTCCATACTTTATTTAAATTTTTACTTCAGCTTGATTTGTAGATATGTATACAAATATTTAGTTCACGTATTCCATGGCCCCTTTTCCACCTCGATAAGCAACCGTCACTTGCTGTAAATGTATCATTCAAAAGCTTCGATTAAGATTTTCACCAATTTCAATTGCTCTTTGCTGTAATATAAGACCCTAAATTGGCCACCTCGGTCGCGTTGTCGTGTAAACCATAAATACAATGTCTTGTCAATTTTAGTCTATTCGCTTTTTTTCATAGATTTTCGCTGTGGTGCAGGAGATGCTAACACGCTACACCACTCTTCAATTTTCATCCGATTTTTTTTCTCCATTCAAAGACAGTGCTTTTATCTACGCCATAATCTTCAGCAACATTTTGCAATGACTCTCCCTTATCAAGAAATTTAATTGCAGTAAATTTTTCCTGAGCACTAATAACAACAACACGCTTTTTGGCTTTTATTGTGTTGCTCATGGTGATGTCAATTTAAAACTGGACAAATAAACCCTAAAATGCGTTTCTGCTACAAATGAAATGCGATTCGGAAGTTAATTCTGGTGAAAACCAGATTTTTATTAATTCTAAGAAGTACACGTGCAAAGTTCGCATAATCGGAAGTTTCATCTAGACCTGTTTCGGTTTAAACGGCGGATTCAAAATTTCCGTTTGTTTCGGATAAGTCGGGATTCGGATAATCGGTAGTCTACTGTACCATAAATGCGGAACGATATCGTAATAATTCATTACAAACATTTCTAAATCAATGATGATGAACTCCGCGGGGGATATATCCAGCAAGATAATGCAGCACCACATAAGACAATGGAAACACGGTAGAACATAACCTGCACACAACGAACTATATAAAACACTGGAACGCGCTTTCGGGTGCGCGCAGTAACTGAAAAACAGTCTGGTTTCCGCCATCTTTGAATGTGGTAAATTGACGTATAGACGCGAATGGACTGCACTTTCATATTATGTACACTTCTCATAGGAAAATCGGGACACCAGCTATCGTGAATTTTAAAATTTCTTGGGTGTAAATGCAGCTTTCAGAGATATATGCTCTTATCTAAAGCCGTAATCACCTTTTTATATGTGTAATTATTGCGATCAAAGGTAAGCCTAAAATTTAAACAGAAATATTAAAAATATATAAGAGAATAAAGTTTATTACATTAAGTGTTTATGTAACACAGCTTCAGGCAGTAGCAACGAAAAAGTATTAAGTGTATCAAATTCAAAATAAATATTTTAGCACTAACTGAGATTGACGAAAAATATGCTTTCTTACAATGTTTGTTATGTATTATAAATTCAATAATATTGTAAATAATTGTTAATAAACCTGTGCTACATAAAGACAGTTTGTAAGAGAACCCAGGAGTTGGCCATATTTCAAGAAAAATAGATCAACGACGTCAGATTACACAGGCGATAGCTAAGATATATTTCTGAAAATACAATAAAGGGAGGGTTAGTAAAATAAAATAATTTCTTGCGAAACTTAATTGCTTATTTAAGAATTTTATAAATAATCTTAAACCTGGTTTTGGTAATTTTTTATAGATAGAAGAAAACTTTATAGTAATACAATATTTAAGTATACTAAACAACAATAGTAATTAATACATCAATAGTGTAGTCAATAAATCTGTGAAAATCACATTATCCCAAAACTGAGGAGGCTGACTGGACATATTGTCTATGCCTAAAACTAATACTCGCGAGCATAAATCGAAGTAAGTAACTAAAATCAAAGCAGCACTAACAGAGTAACATTAATATTAAATAATAAAATCTCATCACCATATGTTTTCTTAAAAAAGAATATCTTCTACATAACATCAAACAAGATAAATACATATATTTTCTAAATGAAGCCGTCTATTCAAGAGTTCTTTTTGTTATTATGTATTTTTTTTTAAATGGTATTTCTAAGGAAACGCCGCCACCGAAACTCCGATTTCTTTATTCTATACATAAACCTTTTCCTCTCTATATATTTATTTTTCTAGTCGTTATATTTCTAGTCGTTATCTTTGATCGCAGTAATATACTAATTAAGTGATTTATGGCTATGATAAGTGAATACGTCCTCCGAAAGTTGCATTTACAATCAAGAAATTTTAAAATTCTGGATTGCTGGAGTCCCGATTTTTCCTGTGAGAAGTGTACTGTCAAAAGGAGTTAATGTCATTCTTTTTACATATTAAAATTTCAAATTAGAATCATCGAATACATGCCCTCTTGCAAAAGTACACAGCGGCGCATCCCAGTGTTTTATATAGTTCGTTGCCTACACCAGACACACGCCACAGATTAAGTCAACTTACACGTTTTTTAAATTTATACTACCAGCATAAGTTTAAAGAAAAAAAATTCCATGACCTACTAGAGGCTTATAGCAAATGTATTTCCCTTGCCATGAAAATATATACTTTTGTGTATTTCGACCAAGCAATGCTGTCCGCCCTTGCGCTTGTTATTTTCTTTTACGATGTTAACATTTTGATAAAACAAGACATTAGCTCCCGAAAAGCAATTTCACACGGGAAGCTAGACCTGAACTCGTACTTTTAAAATGAAATGTAAAGCTGACATTCGAGAGACAATCCGCGCTCTTTACGGAATAACATTTGCATAACTATGAATACAGAATTGGCAGCGTAAAATTACTATGGAAGGTATAACGTGATTATAATTCTAAGAATCGTATACAGTAAATGATGGTACGTTTTTTCATAAAAGTACATATTAAATGATATATCGCCCAATTGATGATCATTAAAATGAAAAATTTAATTTAAAATTTTCATCTAGACTTCTGTGGTCTTTGTGTATAAGTACTATAAATACTGGGTTCCGAAGTTGGAACCGCATCTTTAAACTTCTTCTGGCCGACATATCTTCCTGAATCGAAAAGAACATTTCCAAAGCTTTTACTGCTATTGCTATTCACCTGATATAATTTCAGGTCAAACATCGGCCAGAAGAAGGTCTAGGATGTGGTTCTAATCCAATTATCACAGCTAAGAGAAAATCTAAAAGCATTTACATGTCTGACCTCATCCTCAGAGATATTACGATAACAAGGTGATAGACTGAAAGATTATTTCCAGTAAGTGTTTCAACCATGGCATTCTGGAATGATAATAAGTAATAATAATAATAAAGAGTCTTTATTCAGGAGCTAATTATGCATTGGATGGAATGAGTATTACCTGTATTACATCAGTAGAAACACTATCGTAAGGCATTATACTCGTCATAATTGTAAAAACAACTCTGTGTCAGATATTCCTTCAGTTGCTTTTTATAGGTGATAACATTTTTAATATTTTTTAGTGTGTCTGGGTGAAGAATGTACCATCTTAAATTAAATGCCAATCTAAGCTCCACAAATCTTCGATTATTAATACAATCCAAAGCTACAGCACATAGAAATAGTAATTAAAAATTATTTGCAAGCAATTCTGAATTATGCATTGCTCGGTACGCAGTACTTGTGGTTTCGATTCCACAAATAACCGAAGATTTGTGGAGCTTCACTTCGCATTTAATTTGTTAAATATGGCTGTAACTATTGATAAACTTCAATGCTTTGTCTAAAGTTACAACGTGCTTTCTGGGTAAATTTTGTGCGAGTACTTACGCTTCTTTATTGTCTTTGCTGTATTATTCTTGCTAATAAGCTTATGCAATTATTTGTATCACTAGACCAGAAACTAGTTTTGCAAGTATGAGTACGGTTTGTGGGCCGAGGCGGTTAGGTGCTTTTCATTTATCGTTTGGATCACTTCACTCCAGTTTTGTGCATTAAGTTACGAGTTACTTACTATGGTGACGTAACCTGGCGACAAAATGAGTTTGACGTCAGCAGTTCGTAACTTAACGCACAAAACTGAAATGAGGTGAGTCAATCAGTAAATGGAAAGCAGCTCTTAATTTTGAATTGAAAATTAAAATGAAATTTTGACGCTAGAGAGTTGACAGTACAGGTTTGCATACATGTTACTTAGCTTAATATTTTGACGTCTCCGAGAGTGAGTCTTTTTCTGTAATGTTCTTTGTAGTTTGATATCTATTTATCAATAATAAGTGCAATTGAGACACCAGTTCATGTTAGTAAGATTAGATAGCAGCTTCATGATAGTTTACCACACATCTGTCGAATATAGTGTGCCAACCTTTAGTAAAATTTTTGCCGAACTCCTGCTTTGAAGTAATGCAAAAGGAGTGTTTTTGGACGAATGTTAAAAATAATTATTTTCGCTCTTCGTTTCTAGTGATCTATGTCGATATATGCTCTGCTGACACTTTTTCAAAGAATGTAATTTGTGGTTTTATGCCGAAAAACTAATGCTAATGTAAAAAATCTAAACGTACTGACGCACAACATATTAGTTCATTCTCTCTCCACATTTTAATTCATACATAAAATAGATTCAATCATTTCTGAATTTCACATGTAAAATCGATTTTCCTTTCTGGAAAAATATTTTTTTTACATTTAACCTAAATGTACTGACGCACAACATATTAGTTCATTCTCTCTCCACATTTTAATTCATACATAAAATAGATTCAATCATTTCTGAATTTCATATGTACAATCGATTTCTCTTTCTGGAAAAATATAATTAATTTTTTTTTATTATTCCTTTTATAATTTTCATACAAAAAGAGACAACTCTATTAGGCGAACTGCTTTGAATAAATTGCAGTATTCAGCATTTGCAATTACCTGCACAAAGCCGCTGTGTTTGATTTTGTTTATGCTTAAAGAACACATAATCGATATTGTCTCCATTGTGATATTTTCCATGTAATCTCTAATGAACCAGGTAACTTTTCATAATAAATTAAATTTGGTATTGTTAATAATAGCTATTGCGGGAGTTATAACAATATCAATTTTAAATTGCGTAATTAGATATGTTGTAGAGCAATCGATGGCCGGGATAATAAAGTTCTGCAAAAATAACGCAAAGCGTAATTAAACACGGTAGTGTAGTTGAAATCAAATCCAGGTACATATTATATAGGGTATTTATTCTATGCTCTGATTTTATCAATATAAATAATACAGCCTGTGATAGCCGATTGTCTTTGAAAGCCTCACACAGAATTTCCATTAGAGCAGCCGTGGGTTCAACCTTTGGTTCGGTCAATCGCGATTTTTCTTGATAATTGTGGCGATTCTGAGAAAGATTTACAACCCATATTATCAATTAAAAAAGTTTACCATAGTTTAAGAAGCAGCCTTAAGTAAATGAAATAGAATTAGCGCTTAAAGCTTTATGGATTAGGTTGGATATTTTACTCAGGATTTGAGGAAAATAAACATCGTAAGGAGACATGTTATGAACAGAAAATTCTAATTAATTAAACTTGACATTAGAATTGAAAAACACCATTTAGGATCTAAATATAAATTAAATTTAAACAAATACACTGTGGTGATTTGTATATTATTTTAATGCTTCTACCACACTAAAACAATTAAATATATACTGCTGTGTACTGAATGTACCAAAGAAAATGCAAAATGAAAATTAGAAATGAAAAATAAATCAGCTAACTCAAAGGATAAAAATTGAAAAGGGCGCAAAAGAACAATTAAACTCAGGGTTACCCTCGAAAATTAAATCTAATCATGTAAAGAAAAATATGGGTGAAAGAAAACTAACTTTCTTTTTTTAACCCAAAAATTGAAAAGGTTAAATCAAAAACAAAAGAACAGAATTTTGAATGACGTTAATAACAATTATGCAGAAAAAAAAAACCGTGGACAAAGGGTCCTGGTCTAAATCAAAACTGCTCGATTCTAAATTACAAAAGGACAATGCTAAATCCTCTATCAAAGCAAAAAGGTAAAATAGTTCAGGAAGATAATTCTTTTTCACGAAAATCCACGTGGTTTCAAAATTAAAACAAACTAAATTAAACGTGGACAATTCAAGTAAAATTAACAAAAGAAAAACTTACATACAAGCACAAAGCTTCTATTCACCCAACCCGAGGTGATTAATAAATAATTACAAAATTAGTAAAATCAAAAAAAAACGAAAAATTAACTCTTTGGACTAAAATTATCTTCCAGAACAAAAATAATAAATGATCTTATATCTAAATTGTGTACACAACAATATAATAACAATTATTATATAACGAATTCCTTGATGGGCGAAATAAAATCAAAATAAACGAAACAAATCTCTAAATCAAATGAAATCACAAAATGGCAGCAAAAAATTACAAATTTATGTCTACTTACACCGGCATCTGTCAAGGAACTGACTGACAAACACGCCCGCTGCGTACAGCGAAGCCGCAACAGAGATCAGCCCGCCAACGGACGAAATCTCAAAACATAATAACATAAACAAAACTAGTGAACGCAAAACATATTAATAAATGAAATTAATTTAAAACAACTGAACATTTAAATAAACAAATTAAACAATTAACTCAAAAACTAAATCTTACACAAAATAAAATATCTGTGAAAATAAACATGAAAACATCTGAACTTGCGAATACCGGGGCGCCGGTCCACAGCAATACGTAGAACTCATCAAAATGATTTGATAACGGTTAAACCAAGAAGAGTAGATGCATCATTAAAACTGCAACCTGATGCCAACACTTATAGTAATCAAAGTTCTCATTTATCCAAACCACTGTTGCTCGCTATACAATTTCAATTTAGTAGCGGAATTGTCGATAACGAATACTTATAGGAAGCGCTCCATTTTAGCTGTAGTTCCACTCTCGCGTGGGAAGGTGGTTTTTGTACCGTTGGCGCCCCTTTGAGGCCATTTAACTTGCAAACAGGTGCACCATAAATTCTGCGTCCGATCGTTAAAGCGCGCGCCTCACTTCCGGCTGGTGCTACTGTCGAAAAACCCCGGAACAAGAGCGCTCCTTGTTGCCACTACGCAAAACGAAGTTAACGCTGGCGCTGTATACATTTTAAACGAATTGGAGTCCGATACACTTAAATATTATATATGGAACGGAAAGCAGAATTATTAGTTTGTCGGTATTTATGTAGCTGTTTTAGTACTATATGAATATAAGGAAGAATTTAATTGAACGGAAAAATAATTGATTCATTAGTTAGTTATGTTGAAAATAATAAAAAAAAAATGATAAAAGATCAGAAATATACTTTGATAGGAAAGATAAGTAAAAATACTAATGGAATACAATAGTACATCTTATAATCTGTCCATAGATACACCGATCCACATGGACGTATTCACAAAGATACTTTAAATTGATATAGATAAAATCTATTATAAAAACATTGATATTCTGTTGTAAAATATATTGATATATATATTGATCTGTTTTTCACAGAATAAATGTGGGGAATTTGAATTTTTAAATTTAATCTAACATGATGTACAACATTTTATTTATCTTTATGATTATTTTATGCTTCAAAACTAGATAAAATGATAAAAATAACGATAATAATTTGACTATTTTATTTCATCCTAGCGACCTCTGATGTCCAATTTGAATAACTTTACTAATGAACTTTTATCTGATAGAGGGCGCGGAATACTTGTGGTTGCACTGAGTCGCACCAACCCGCTTGTCACCTTTGCGGTCGCTTGATAACGAATCAGATTACTTAAATATCGCACCACAAAAGCTCCTTGTCGGATCCTTTCTTTAATGTTGGATAAATTGTTAATTTAATATGTAAATTCAAAGTAACACAAAAACCGTGTAATAAGAGAAAGTTTGAAAAGAACAGAAGCATTTTTCTTTATTAAAATACATAACATTCTTGTTCTTATTCTGTAAGAAATTCGAGGAAGAGAGGTACGTATACTGGATTTATATGTTACATAAACCAAACTTATTTCAATTAAAATACGTATTCAAACTTGCCTGGTAATTTCATGAATTCAGCAACATTCAGTCATGGAAATGTCAAATATTATTGAGTAGATTCCGCTAATTCAAACTAGTAGAGTCATCTATTATTCAACGATTAAACTAACTGTGCAACGGCATCTATACCATCGGTGTAAATGTTTACGAATACATTTGAAATTCCCTAAAATAAACCACACTAGAATCAATTTATACTAACATAAATCTGGACACAAAGAAAAATTTATAACAAAATACAGAATGATGGCGTTTCTTGGAAACTCAACCCCAAAATGAATCTGACCGTAAACACATATAAAAATATACTTTAAAATATGAGATAATGATTTATTTTTCTTTCCCGTATAATTTGGTTTATATATAATTAAAAAAAAAAACTTTTAAAGAATTTATTTTTATTTTTTTTTATATTATTTGTAAACAAAAACGTTTCGATGTTTAGTTACAGTTTCTCTCAGGGTATACTGTGGTCGTTTCTTTCCGTTGTCTGTTTTAGTTTGTAATTTGTTATTTTGTCCTTTATCATTGTATACGTTCTTTACATATTTACATGTAAAATCGCCTGTTGCAGCATGGAGACAAATTGAAAAAGATGTGTAACTAACCATCGAAACGTTTTTGTTTACAAAGAATATAAAAATAAAAATAAATTAATGCCGCTTCCCAAGAAGTTTTTTTTTTTAATTATGTAAAATACACTTTCACTATTTAAAATTGAATCAAAACAAATTAATAGTTATCATTTTCGTCTCCTTATAGGTGTGGTTCCAGGTAAACTACACGTCAAATTAGACGTATTTGGGGCTTCAATAAACAGTGAAAAGTTTCAGTGGCAATCAGGATTCTTTTCTGGGTGTTTTCCTAAGAAAATTGTAAATGTCGTTCAAGCAAATGCAGATTTAAACATCATATAGGTGATATATCGAAAATTTTTTAGGTATAAAATTTGTGTAACTGATTGAAAATGCATGGCGCAAAATTGCAGGAACAGCCAACAAAACAACCGTCCAATGTCGTGGCCACACGAAGAATGTCCCATTTAAACTCGGTTAACAGTTGTCTGGCTTCGATTGTTCGACACCAGACGAATCACCAACATAAATTTAAATAGAAGACCATAAACGACATTGAAATACCGTTATTTACCCTAGACAGAGGGGAATACACAACATATTACTAAAATATTCATCTCCAAGAAAGATAAATTTCCCAGAACAATATTTACATAAGCTTGAACAACAATAAAATGCAATTAACAGTATTTATAATCGCATGTATAAGACTTTTGATCTATTTTTTTTGGATTTTTATAATGGCCATAAATAACAATCTAGTATTTGACATTTTAAGTATGCAACCAGACATGCAACTTAAATTCCAATGACTCCTTTATTATGCTTTCAAACCTATTTTAAATGAATGTTAAATTAACTAAATTGCTTTAAATATTAAAAGCTAACATTTACATAACAGTATATTTACATTTTAGGAAAAATATATGTTTAATCCTTAGGTGAATAAAATTAAAATAAACTTCTCATTAAAATACCCTTCTTCTATACGTTATGATTAATTTATAACCTTAATACAGCTTCAGTCACCAGGGTTATTAATTTTATATTCATCCATAATGTGTATTATTTTTTTTACATAAATATATATATAATATATTTAAAATTACAATTCCATTTCCAATTAAATCTGGAAGAGGTATTTTGAGACGAATGTGTTGCTTTAGTAAACTCCAAATCATCTCAGAGAAAGTGAAGATATAATAATAAGCTGGTAGATATAATACTATGCGATATTCACTAGCTGCAGCATTGTCAATAAAATATTGCTTTCGAATTATTTTCGTATGCAAAACTTCTAGTAATAACTCGCTTCATTGGCGTTGCTCCTGTAAAAATTTTGATATTTAAAATTGTATGCCTGCTAATGATACATTGTGGAGGTAAAGAGGTAATGACTTTTTAAGGAAACTCTCTTCAAACAAGATTTTTTCTTGTTATGTCTTCATAATAATCCAAGGACGAGGATTTTGCGTTCTTTGCCGACAATAATATATTACCAGTCCAGTCATTCATAGATTCTGGATGTATCGAATGGCCACATCTGAAATTTACATGGAAAACCCGTGAATTTTACAGAAACATCTTTTTCCATTTTAAATATCTTAGGAAAACATAAAACAGGTAAAAGAAGTTTTCATAATTTATTGTAGTAAATTCAGAAAATCATTATTTGTAATATTCTTGATTTACTATGACAAAATTACTGTATTTTTTATAGTGTAGTAGACAATAAATGTATTAGTGTGTTGATTAAAGAAAGTTGACCTTTCTACTAAACTAAATATGATTATAATGATGTATGGACGTTTAGAAGTATGCCGGGCACTTATTCACTCATTTTCAACAATTAGAGGAAAACTATACTTTATGGGGTTATAAAAATCGTGCCATCGGTAGGTAATTTACATACGGCACATAAACAATGTAATCATAAAAGAAGGATATAGAGTGGTAGCTCACGCAGTAGGGCTAACCTCGTATTTAATAAGGGAGACTGTATATATCATTTTTTAAGAAAAACAAATTAATGTTGCAATTTTAGGAACCAGAACCTGCCATTGATATATGTTACGTAAAAAAAAACAACAAGTTTTGCTGTGTTGAACAAGAAAATTATGCTGGGCCAAAAACAGAATAGCTTTTCAGTTAATAATACTTATTGTTATAGCAAGCCATACGGACATTTCTCAATTCGCTTTGCAAGGGGAAATGTTCGAGCCTCATGGTATTGTACATTTTATTTATTGCACACATTATTTGATTTGGCGGCAAATACTTACCTCGTCCAAGTAGATAAACAGGAATTTGTTCAGTTTTCACACTGTGGAAAAGTCACAATTCGAAAGACGCCAAATAAGACGCCAATTTGAATACAGTCAAGGTAAGTGATTCTATTCAGATATCGTTATTTCGAATCCTTTAACGACCCTGAGATTTAAAAAAATTACTCAGATTAAAATTTGTTGATCATTAATCAATTTATTAATTATTATTATTTATTTATGTGTGTTTTTATTTTATTATTACAATATCTATTAGCAGTGTTAAATTAATAGAACGAGATGGTTGCCCTCATTGTACGGTTTTCTTGTAAGGTTAACTAAAATTTGGGTTAACTCAATAAACATTATAAAACCTGTAATATAGTTACATTAATAGAACTAGTTTTGTTGAAGTAATTAAAAATGTTTTTCGAAATATGCTTCTATGAAGCGTTCTCCCAGCAATTGTGATTTAGTTAAAATAATAAAATATATTGTTGGTGATCCCGCTAACAAAAAAAAACAACTGTTGAACTAACAAAAAATATTCTCAACATTTTTTTTTTAGTTATTTTAACTTTATATCTTGTTAAATTTGATCAAAAATGTTGTTAATGCCATAATACTTTTGCAACAGAGTGATTTTAGCGGAATGTTTTTTCTTTTTTCACACAGTAAGAAATTTGTAACATTAGAACTACACTACGCCGAGTTCATGGAGGTCCCTCTAAATAGTGTAATTTTTTAACACTAAGAGTAGTGTTAGTAGTTAGAGGATATTTAATATGCCTTAGTGTAAATATAGTATATCACTACTAGTGCGAATGTTACTGCTTCTTAGTGTTTATCTAATTTTTTAGTGTAGATCGTAAGACCACTACTAGTGTGCATTAAACAACATCAATAGTGATTGTTAATGAGGTAATTTTCTCTATTAAATGTTCTATCAATACTACTGTAATGGAAGGAAAGTAAATTAAATTTCTTATTCACTACTGAATAAAGCAACGACCGTGTTCGTTGAGATAAAACGTAATTACTCCGACATAAAATAATTCTATACATATGCAGTACTTATATAGTAATAAACTCAAATATTGAAATTAAACGAATCCACAAAACACGAAAGTAGTTTGTTGAACATGTTGAACATCTTATCATCCTTGCTATCAGGTGTTCTTCTACTAACGATGCAGTAACTCAACACTGCGGCACTTTATTAATCAGAAAATTGATAAGAATCTCGACCTATTTACTTTCTCCCTTTCTGATGGTATCCTCCTATAATACAACTCTAAATAAATATATTATTTATAACATATAGACAATCACTTACCTTTTATTTTACTGCAGCACATATATAATACATAACCTAACTAGAATAGCGTATTGGCAGCTGATGTACCTACATATGTAGGTCTTGTCCACTGAAGCACTGAACACTAAACCGTTACAACTATTCTGGCCAATCAGAACGCATCGTATCTGATCATGTGTTATTACAGCGCGCGAAATACAATATGCACTCCAAAGAATTGACTATTGTTACACTGATAGAGTATATACTTTGCTCTGCCAGTGTTGAATTGCACTAAGTAGCCTGTTAGTGTAATTATTTCACACTAAAATTTTTTTAGTGTAATTATGTACATTACTTTTTTTAGTGTTAAATCAAAGTGTATAAATACACTACAATTTCAACTCTATTTGATCAACCCTAACACTAAGAACATTAACACTGGCGCTATTTCTTATTGTGCAGTGTATACTTTACAAAATGCGCTAGTGTTATTTGAAAAACACGAATTTCCAGCGTATTTTCAGTAGGTGTTGCCAGTAATTCGACTAAACTTAGGTATTCCATCTTCCGTAGAAAGAAAACAATGTCCTCTCGTACATTCAGGTTCGGAATAATTTACGAGCGGTAATTATTACCGTTACCGCTACCGTAGGAGCCTTTAAAAATTCCGCACTTTATTGCTTGGCATTCGCGCAGCAGAAGTACCTACCGTGGGAGATGGGAGCGCCGCATAAAACAGTAATAAAGGCAAATAAAGTGTGATAAACCATCGGCCGGCGTGTGTTTTATATAAATGGAAACGAACTTATTTCCGCGAGAGTTAGCAGTTTCGCTAACGGGAATGGGGGGAGAAACGAGAAAGCGAGGGTGGCTCTTTTTAAAAAAGAATTTGCGTAAAAGAAATGAAATGGACGCGTATCCGCTGCGAGATGGAGTAATTTTAAGTTAGAGAGGTGAAGAATGGAAGAGGGCTTATAAAATATATAGAGAAGTGTCAAAGAAATGCTCTGTCGGCGAAAGGTGTAGAATTAGTGAGGAAACTTGAGAAGCTTAGAAATGTTCCTTTAAGGAAAATAAATATAAAATAAAGGCGAGTAAAAGAAGGAACATAAGCGTGTGAAATAATGAAATATTTAAGTTGAAAAAAACTTGGTGTTAACGCTGTTACGTAAGCAAGGTACTTCACTTAATCAGAAAAGCACTAGTTGAAGCGACTTATATTCCTTACACAATGCATTAACGTAGAATTAAAAGCGAATAGTTTTTTGCTTGTTGATTAATCACAAAAGTTACCCTAAACTAAAACTAACACGGAAGATGAATCAATCATAATTTGCATGGTCCTATCCTCTTGGGAAGACTAATCATTTGACTTCCTTGTAGTAATATTTTTAAGATACTGCAAGAGAAAAAAGTTTCCGCGTAGCTAGGCAGTAAAGGAAATATGACGTGGCACAATTTTTACGGAATATATTGTAACATCCGGCTTTATTCAATAAAATAAATAAAAAGAATTTCGATATTGCTTTTCGACTGCTGGCAATAGACACCGCTAGCTGTTATGTTTGTTTGCGGTTTTGAGATAAGACCGTAAAGAGATGTAAACACTCGACTATCGAAAATGACACAGCTTCTTCTTTTGTTTTGTCGCAGCTCCTTTGACTTCACTGTACTCTGTCAAATTATTCAATTCTCGAATATATTTGAATCCTAATAAACACCAATATTTTCTTCTATTTTGGTTCATTTTATACCGTCTCCCTGTTATGTTGAAAATTACTGCTAGCTAAAGAAGATTATAGCCAATAGATGGCAGTCTAGTGTAAACTACATCCTAGAGAAAGAACTCTTACTTATAATACAAAAGAACATGTAAGATAGTATAGTCTGTCCGTAGATATAACGATTTGACTAATAAGCATTACAACAACATGTAAGATAGTATAGTCTGTCCGTAGATATAACGATTTGACTAATAAGCATTACCGTGGATTATCCACTACCTGCTGCGACAGGTATCAATAAATCATGCAAGTGGAAAAAAAATGTTCAGAATGGTGTATTTAAAATAAAAAAAACACCAACTAACCAAAATTTACAATACATATGGATGACGACGGAAGTAATGATTTTGATGATTGAAGCAGAATTATGGTTATAAAGCTGTGATAATCGGTATAGCCATGTATTGTCACTTAGTTTGCTATGCTTGTGTATGTTATCATTTTCTTTATTTGATTTATATTTAGTTAACGGTTAGATAAGAGTAAATAAACTCGTTCTTTCGTTCATATAGTAGTTTAATATATGATTATTAGTTTCGGCTTTTAACAGCCATCTTCAAATCAACGTCAATAGGTAAAATTGTCTATCATAAGTTAAAAAAACACCAAACATGAATAATAAATTAAGTGGACACCAACATTTATATATATTTTTTAACTTATGATACACAATTTTACCTATTGACGTTGATCTGAAGATGGCTGTTAAAAGCCGAAACTAGTATTAATATATTAAACTACTAATAAGAAGAACGCGTTTATTTACTCTTATCTAACTTTTACATTTATATCGTTCATTGGATATTTAGAATATAATTATATTTAGTTCATTTTAATTTTTTAAGTAAGTTTTCCTTTTATTTTAATGACCACTTATGCATCTCTGGTATGATCGCCAAAGGTGCAGCAGCGAAGTGCTATTATTAAACTTAGCAAGATAGATAGGCTTATGTATTGTTGGATCCGAAGTTAACTTGGGAGAATCATATCGATGATCTGTGTACAAGACTCTCAAGCAAAATTTTCTTGATTAGAACTATAAAGAATAAACTATCCCCTAATTATTTATTAACAGTATATTTTTCATTTTTTTTCATTCAGTTATGAGCTATGCCATTTTAGTTTGGGGTCATTCCAGTCATGTATTCAAAGTATTCAAATTGCAAAGAAGATGTATCAGATTGGTTGCGAATTTGGAGTATGGAGCTGATTGCAGAGCAATTTTTATTAAACTTAAAGTTTTAACTACACCATGTGTATATATCTTGGAATGTATCACTTTTATAAAAGATAATTTTGATAATTACACTCTTAAATAGTGATTTCCATAATTACCCTACTAGATTTAACGAAAATATTAGATTACACCAACTAAGATTGAAAAGAAGTCAAAATAGCATCAATTATTTTGCCATCAAATTTTTCAATGTCATACGCAGCTCCATCAAAAAATTACCATTAGTGTCTTTCAAAATTATTATGAAAAAATACTTACTTTCGAAAAGCTTTTATTCAGTTGAAGAATTTTTGAATAATAATTTTAGCGATATGATTTAATCTGATTTAAATTCATCTTTGTTACTATTAATATTTCTATTGTTTCATTCTTTTTTTGCCTATTTTTTTTTTGTGAACTGAAGGTCCAGGCATAAAAGTAAAGGGAAATTAAAAATGACAAAATTAATTTAGCTAGCTCAGCAAAAATGAATTCAAAAGGGCGCCAGAGATACTTAAATCTCAGAGTTAATTTACTAAAAATTAATAGTGGGCGGTTGCAAAAATGACTTTCATTAAAATTCTCAAAAATTGAAATGGCAGATTCAAAAATAAAAGAACTAGTGATTTTAAAATGATATTTACAATCATTAATTTTATTTTTTAAAAAAAAGAAAAAAAAAAACATTTAATTACAATAATGATGATGCAGAAAATGAACCTTGAATTTATGATTCTGGACAAACAAAAACTGCAAGAATTTAATATGACAAAGGACGATTTAAAATCCTTTAACAAACAAAATGGAAGATTCGTTCTAGAAGGAATTTCATAAAAAAAAATCATCCACGCGGTCATGAAATCTAAACTATAATTTTTACACGTGGAGAAACAAATATAATTTAAATTGAAGTTTAATTTTTACAGCACAAAGCTTCACTTCACCTTCCCCGAGGTGATTAACAAAAATACAAAACAATTAATAAGAAAACGGATAAATTAACACACTTTCGCGGAATCCTCTAGAACGTTTTTACAATAATTACTGATCTAACATCCAAAATGTGTACACAATTAAACAATACAGCAATAATTAAATATGTGAGTTCCTTGAAAGCTAAACAATCAAATAACCGAGCAACAATTTAAAATAAAAATGAATTTACCTCAACGGCAATAAAAAAAATAAAACAACATTACTTACGGGCCACTTTCAACGAACTGCCTGCCCTTTTGAAGGCCTCCCGCATATATATAAAATTTACAATTCGTGCGTTGAACGCAGAGCGCAACTCTAAGAAAAAACTAGCAAATATACTAAACAATACGGGAGTACGCAAAATGTACAAATAAATGATATTGAATATACAGCATTGTCCAAAAAGAATGAAACTAACAATTAATTCAAAATTCTTAACGAAACTCGCGGAAACTCTATCATTGTTTTGACAAGGCTGATAAGGAATAAATAAAAATACACATTTAAATTTCCGAAACCCGGGGTGCCAGTCCACAGCACATCTCCCAATTACTAACGGGAAAACGAAAGTGTCAACGAAAATTGAGTTTTTCCGCTTAGAAATTGTACGCACACGAAAAATTAATATTCTAAAGTCTCCCGCACCAAACGAACAATACCGTATCTCCGCAAACAGGGGTGAAAACGTCACTTCCGGGTGATGAAAACTACCCGGGGTCGTGGTGGGAGTGTCCAACATACCATCCGGTTGATCCAGTTTCCAACAACAATCGGCATAGCAGTCGGTATGGCAGACGATGTGGCAGTCGGTGTGGCAGTGGTGGGTCTGCATCATGAAGAACTTCTCCACTCCATGGATGTACCTCTCGCTTGTAACTCCAGAAGGATTACTCAAAAAACAGAAAAATTCTTTTAAATTGTGCTCCAACATGGCTTCAGGAACGGGATTTTTTAATTTGACAGGGTTTGACTTGACTTCATTAAGACAGTGTTCGGCATCAAGGACAATAATGGGCAACTTATTTTGTAAGGATCCATTTTGGTTGGTAATTTCCTCGACGTCCGCTTCATTCTTCTCATTAGAATTGATTTTACTTTGATTTTCGACATCTGGGGATTCGATGTGGGAATTGATAACTTCTTCTGGGAATTCTTCTTCAGAATAGTTGACTACTTCTGGAAATTCTTCTTGGGAATTGTTGATTTCTTCTTTCTCTACCTCTAACTCACCAAAAACCTCTACCTCGATATCCTCTTCGGATCCAACATCTCCAACAACTTTTTCGCTACCTTGTATATCATCACCTCTAACTTTTCCGCAACCTTGTATTTCAAACTTAAAACTATCATCACAATATTTCATTTTTTCATCATCCTTTTCATCATCATTTTCCATTATCAACAACATTTTCAATCTCCTTTTCTCTACTTAAATCATCATCAACATTTTCCTCTTCTCTACCTAAACTATTAATATTATTTTCCCTTTCTCTACCTACATCATCAACAACTTTCTCTTCCCTTTCTTTATTCAAAACAACAACATTTTCATCAACTTTATCTTCCCTTTCTTTACTCAAAAACATCAACATTTTCATCAACTTTCTTATCAATTCTGTCAACCTCGAGTTTACTACCAAATACTACTTCCTCTAATCTTTTTACACAATCATTTTGCTTCTGTAGCAATTCTTTATTCTGAGCAATCAATTCTTTTTTTGTATCATTCAATAACCCTTTTATCATTGCCATCATATCATTCATACTCTTAATACTTTCCTTATTGTTAGTCCTGCTTCCTCCATCTCTCTGGATCTCCTTTTCATCCATCCTTCCCTTTGTTCCTGCCACAATTTCCTTTTCATCCATCCTTCCCTTTTGTCCTGCCACAACCGACTCCTTCCTGCCATGAGTTCCTTGGCTCCGCCAACTCTGGTCTCCAGGAACGTCCACTTCCTGATCCCTCGTAGTCCTGTCCATCTTCATACTCGCAGCGGTGTACATAAAAAGTTTATAAACACACGAATATCAGCCTTATCAACGCAACGAGAAATTCTCACAAATTCCATACACGGGATCCTAATCTTACTAATTACAATTACAATCATATCGTGCTTCGCACATTGGGATTGCCATAAATATATGCTCAAAAACTGCATGAGAATTTACAATTAAAAAAATTAAATTACGAAACATGAATATAAGATTCTGTACAAAAATGCAATAAAATCGTGCCTCGCACGTTGGGCGACATAAATTATATGGTGACTGCAAGAGTTTACAAATAAAAAAAAAAACAAAATTACGAAACAGCCACTTTCAACGAACTGCCTGCCCTTTTGAAGGCCTCCCGCATATATATAAAATTTACAATTCGTGCGTTGAACGCAGAGCGCAACTCTAAGAAAAAACTAGCAAATATACTAAACAATACGGGAGTACGCAAAATGTACAAATAAATGATATTGAATATACAGCATTGTCCAAAAAGAATGAAACTAACAATTAATTCAAAATTCTTAACGAAACTCGCGGAAACTCTATCATTGTTTTGACAAGGCTGATAAGGAATAAATAAAAATACACATTTAAATTTCCGAAACCCGGGGTGCCAGTCCACAGCAGTATGTAAACACTTTGTGTACTAGCATTTATAAACTTTTTTATTATTATTATTATTATTACGTGCTTAGGAATAATAGGAGGTATGAGGACTACTCCTACAGCAGCAATGGAATGCCTCCTAGATTTCGATAATGAGCGAGGCAAGGATGGGGCATCTCAGATTGTAAGAATTACTAAGTGACAGATATGCAGAATTAGGACATAATAATCTTGTCTATTTTGTGGAAGGCAACGTTTTGGGAATGAGATCAGAAATTTCGAGGTGGAAATCACAGGTTAGATAAGCTGGAATCAATCCAACTAGAGAGAGAAAATCGGAGAATTGATCTGGTTTACAGACGGATCAAAAACCGAAAACGGACTACAGTGAAGTAAGAAATACAGAGATCACCCACTAGGAAAGTATGCCACGGTTTTTCAAGCAGAGGCATCCGCAATATTACATTGTGTAACTGAAATCAATTAGAGAGCTTATGAAAATACGCGAAAATATATTGCGACAGACAGTCAGGTGATACTCAAGGCACTAGCGGTCCCAAGATACAATTTGAGACTGGTTGGGGGAATGTATTCGAGAACTAAATAGCCTTATACAGAGCGCAATAAAGTCACTTTGCCGTGAGTGCCCGTAAATTTGGGAAGGCAACAAAGCAGCCGATGAATTATTAAGAATGGGATCATGGACTTCATATATAGGCCCAGGACTTGTTCTAGAAGTACTCAAAAACACAGAACGGGTAGGAAGTTTTGTCCAAGAGAAACACGAGACACACTGGAATAATACAAGCAGGCGAAATCATAGTGGAACCTTTATGAAGGGACCGTCAAAAAAGAAGGTTGAGGAACTGCTGCGACTCAGTAGAAATCATCTTCGCGTCGTGACAGGTCTTCTAACAGGACACTTTACACCGAAAGAACACCTACAGAAAATCGGAACTAACACTGGAGATACCAACTGTGGTAATAAGAGTAAACTGTGTAATAAGAAGACAGAGAGCGTTTAACACAGTCTTTGTGAATGCGAGGCTCTAGACGCAAGAAGACAGGTAATTTTTGAAAAGCCAGAAATGATCCCAGAGGATTACTTCGATCAACCAGGCAGAGATCTGTACAGATTAGCGTAGGTTATTATGATCTTGGAATTGCCGATATAATTTAATGGGTAAAAGAAACGGGAGATTAAATACAAAAAAGCCAAGAGGCTGCAATGTTTCCGGAGACTCCCCATCAGATGACTCTTACAACAACAAAAAGAAAAGAGCTTTAAGTTTTAAGATCTATTGAAACGATGTATATGTAGAAGAGAATAAACCACCGCCAACAAGAGCTGCCTAAGTTTATGTTAATTTATTTTATTTTGGTATAGAATGAATGGTTTTAATTTCAATATCTCCGCTGATATTAATATATGAATTAAACTTTTTATTTAAAAAAAAAAAAATTAAATTGCCTTACAATAATTACAGAGAATTTCAATTTAACCCCGACCAGTAACTTACTACCGTTTGATTCATATTTACAAATATTTGCATTCGCAGGCGAAATTAATTCAATTTACACATTGCAATAACGTTCAAAGTATCGCAAATTATGCCGCAAAACGGAATGCAATAATGTCCCACTAATGGAATATTTGCACTGGTTAACTGTTGACCGAAAATAAAAATAGCCAAACTCCCGTTTGAGGTTCGCTACCATTTGCAAATATATTCGAATTTCAAGAAATGAATGAATTTTCGACATGTTTCTATTTTATCGCTGTTTATATTTTGACGATTTCATCAATATCCCTTCCATTACTGTAACGTAAAACGAAAATTCATGAAGCTTTCCACGCGATACATACCGGAGCACTTACTCTTGCCATTAGCGCCGCTGAAGCGCTTCACATTTTATTCACAAAGGCGCCTCGTCAATTAACGGGACTTCCCCGAGTACTCGGATGCTGTTTTGTTCCGCCGATACTTCGTAAATGCGTCATTTGTGATTTTAATTGTTGCCAAAGTGAAGGCATTAGCGCTTATTAATGCCTTCCATTTTAGTGGAGAGCACGGCATGACAATGGCATTCTCGGTAGCAACGTACGGCGGTTGGCGACAAAGTGTTCGATTGCCGACGATATTGTCCATCGTAATTATAAATTATTATTGCTACAGCACCGAAATACGAGGTACATAGCTAAAGCAATCCAGGGTAGCTATTATTTCCTACTATAATCGTAATTCACATGTTAATCCGGATAAAGGTAGTATTAAAACCATATGCACTCAATACACATCATGAGTTGCTTAAGTCTTCAATATTAATCGAACAACGGATTTTGATTATCGCAGTCTGTTTACACTTACCAATTGCTAACTTACTGAGTTACAAATTGTGAATCCATGCAGTGACAAAAAAACGTAAAAGTTTATTCTAATTTATATGGCTAAAATTCAACAAATTAAAACATACTTTATAAATAAAATGCGTACTGTATTGGTTTTTTGATATTCAAAAAAATATTTACCATAAATCATATTTTTTTTATCATCGTACGATATTTCCGATATGGTGTCAAATTAGAAAATGGAGAATGGTTGTATTCTTTATAAGAATTTTGGGCAGAATTTTCGAATTTTCCAGCAAGCAATTGATACAAGAATCAGTAGCAAAATTCCGACTTAACTACTGTGATGATGAGTAACGACCACGTAATTGAGAAATCCTTTTTCTCGAACGAAGTATAGTTTCATTTATGAGGGTATTTAAAAAAACAATGCTCATCTGGTCGAGTGAAAATCTACATGAAACTGTCGAATTCTTGCATTCTCCAAAAATAGGCGTTTGGATTATAGTTTCTTGCAGGAGAATTATTGGTCAAATATTCTTTAATAATACCATAAATACAGAACGAAATCGTAATAATTCATTAATAACCATTTTTAAATCAATAACATGATGATGATCTTCGCAACGGGTATTTTCAGCTAAATAATGCAACATCCCATAAGAAAATGGAAACGATAAAATTATTGTATGAATTCTTTGATAATCGAATAGCAGACCTTCCATTACCATCACCAGATTTCACAATTATGGATTATTTCATTTATCCACACCAAAAGAAAAATAGAGTATTTACAAATCATCCTCCTACAATTAAAGAACTTACTGTAGCTATCTGAAATGTCTCTGAGAATTTTAACAGCAATATGAGCAATGTAGGAGTTCTGCAATGTTCCATGTTGGGACCAATCTTTTCACTAGCGACTTGGGCGTGTTATTTATAACTTTCTGATTATGTGTACTGACGATCTTACTTTTTTGGATTCTGCCACAGCCACCGCTGACATTTCCTTTAAGAGAATGATCAAATTCTTAAGCTTCTTCCTGATTAGTGCGACTTTATTTTTTATTTTTAATAATATATCAAAAACTATCTGAGGTTTCATAACAGATAGAAGCATTGTGATACAATCAAAGTGAACGTACATAATGAATCTTTGATAATATTATTTTCCTAGGCCTATAAATTGATCGACATCTTAGTTGGAAGATGCATTACGAGAAGCTTGTTCGTAAATTAAATTCTTTTTGCTTCTTGTTTAGAAATCTGGCAAATGTACTAACTACAGACCAAATTTTGACTCTATATCACGGTTAGGTAAAAATATAAATCATTTAATTTATTAAAACATGTATATTTTAAGTGTTTAATGTAAAAAAGAATTTCGTTCAAATATTGGGTATCTCTTTTAAATTTTGTACGTCATTTGTATTGAAAATCAATTGAAAATTCAACAAATCTTATTTGAGAACTAATTACAGATTTTGTGAGAAGAGCTAAAAGTTTTTGTTTTTGCTGATAAATGTCGATAGTTTCACAGTTGTTATTTTTATTAAATTAAATTTTGCATTAAATAAAATTTAATTTTTACATTAAATGTCAAAATAATTGATACCGAGACGTGCCTTGAAGTTGCAAAGATTCAACGCCAACGGATAAATACCGTAATATTCGTGTAAATACGAAGATTTTGAAAAGCCATGACCTGAAAAACAAAGATTTGTTAAAAAAAAATTGAAAAGAGACGCGTGGGTAAGAAAGAAAAAGGGCGTATGTTTGAAATTACTCCCAGAAAAATTAAATTTGCACCGGGAATAGAAAAGATTTCACACAAAAAAAGTGACCAGAAAGTGAAAAGAAACAAATATTCCAACGAAAGTACTGTTACAACAATTAAAGTGAAGATCTAAAAACAACTTATCGAGGGTATTGATGCGAAATCCAAGTTCAAATCATTCTGGAAGAAACATAATCGTCCAGCAAGACGTTTTCAAGTTTTCATTTTCAGGAAAGCGTAGAGAGAAGCTAAGAGGCATCACAATCATATCAAAGTGATCAAACGACAGGATGTTCTAAAGATTCCACCGTCAAGGAGGAAGTCCGCGGGATAAAAAGGCCTGTACACTTGATTTTATAACACACGTGTTGATTAAGAACTCAGAAATCATATCTAAAACGATATAAAACAGTTAAAGAACAATGTAATAATACGAACCAATCTACAAAAAAAATACCAAGTTGGTTTATGTTACTTAGTTTAGTTATTCGTAAATGCATTTAGATATTCATATTTATTATTAAAGTCCATTAATTTCAAATTTTTGAAGAAGAAGAAGAAACGATCGTAGCCTGGATAATTTAAAAGTTTGAATCGTAATGTTATTTTTTGAAGGTTCAGAATCTAATCATCGTTTTAAGCAATTTTATTAGTTAGAACAAAAGTTTAGAGGTTAAGTTGTAACGAGAATTTGTAAAAGAGTTAAATACCTTTTAAGATCTAATTTTCATTTAAATTTGTATTTAATAATCCACATTTATTTTATTTACAATTATACGAGTGAATTACCTGAGAATAACTGTTTTACTTGACAATAATTGGCTATTTCATTACACAACACTTTTCTGCCGATCATTTGATTTGGCGACAAATACTTACCCCTTTCGAGCAGATAGACAGGAATTTTATACAGTTTACACAGTGGTCATACTGTCGAAAAGTTACAATTTGAATACAGTCAAGGTAAGTGATTCTAGCTAGATATCCTTCTTTCGAATCCTTTAACGACCCTGATGATAAAAATTTATTGACGATTATAAGTAATTGATATTTTTTTTTATTATTATTGCAATATATTATTATTACCTGGTTTGATACGCCTACGCGATTTTGCCCAACTTTCCTTTAACAGAGTTTCACAGTTTCTGTCGATTTTTGTGAATGTGTTGGTGCTGGATTTGTCACTTGTACGTTGATGTATTGAAATAACAAAACACACAAAACCCTTTTTTTGTAATTTAATATATTTATATAGTAAGATATTTACCAATGTATTGTCGCTTGAAATGCCAGAACAGAACTGCTTATTACAATATGGTTTTGAAGTAGTAGTCCCTTGTTACACTGACCATTTTCCCTTGGTGGGGTTACAAAAGTGATTGTGTGCGGTGTACACAAAGGAACTCCAGTGGTCGTAAATTACAAATGAAGAGGGTGTCTGACAGAATAAAGAAAGAATCGAAAAAGGGAAAGATATAGTAAAGACATCTTTCCCTTTTTCGGTTCTTTCTTAACTTCTTAGAAGAAACTTAAATCTAAATATGAGGACGTAACAAAACTAAACTACGGAGTCGGGTTATGACAAAACAAATGTATTGTTACGCTACACAGTAGCATACAGCCCGGATTAAAAAATTAAATTTTAATTTTAAAAGAAATACATTAATTAAATTAGAAAAAAAAATCAAATTTTATATATCCCAGTGTCATCTATCTTTAGTAATATTGATATAGAAGTGTGTTCTCTCATCAGCCAGATGGCATGCAGGGCGAGAAATTTCCGATCGAGGGGCGGTGACATAAAAAAAATATTTAATAGGTCGTTACTTCCTTATATCTTTCAGTAAGAGTAGAGATACTGAGCACGGACGTTGTCAGTTGTCCTCTCCTTCAAATTCACTGTCAATGACCAGTTTAAATGATATCTTAGGCATGATAATGTCGTGCCTTAATAGATTCAATCTATTAAGTAAAATTAAAACATTTAATAGTGGATAAAAGTGATTTTATGTAATTAAAAAAAATTCAAAAATGTGAACTTGTTTAATATCAGACATAAATCTATAGATAATTATCTCAGGTAAGTCCGTGAGTCCGTTTAATTAATAACACTAAAGTTTCATTAAGTAATTCCACCTTTTGCAATTCAAATTCATAGTTTCGAACGTGAATACGTTTAAATTGAATTTCAAAATTCCCGCGATTTCTGACCGTTCAAACGGAGTTAAGCTAGGCTTAAATAGATGTGTGAAACAAAGAGTAGCCAACCTTGATGGTAAATTACTGGATATTGGTTCGTAACGTACATACATAACAAATACTTATAAACCTAATTACACAAATTTCCCCAAAGTAACTGGAGACCGTTTAGCTATGTTACAAACAATTTCTAACCTCACATTTTGTAGAACGGATTAAAATAAAATTTCTTATAAGTATAATTAAATTTAGATTAGAATTGAAATAATACGTTTCTTTTTAGGTAGATTTGACGAGGAGCACCTTTTTTACAGGGCCGAATTCTGCGATCATCGGTGGTCAGGACTGTTCAGGTCGGATATGGACTCTGGTTCGGGTACATCGAAGATAGGTACTTCAGATCAGATAGGATGGGTCGCTCAGGACAGGAACATTGCTCGGAAAAATCGTCGTTGAAGAAAAATTACCCAAAAATTGCAGGTAATTTGGATAATATTTATGTGAAAAACTTTGTTTAACAATTAACCATTATTTTTAAGTTGTAATTTGGGATGAAATTGGATTTTATCGAAATAGCCGTTAAAATTTTCAAGAACAAAATGAAATAGGTCTGCCTCTAACAGAGTTCGGTTAGTGAATGGTTTGAATTGAAAATGTTTTAACTGACTTGGAAGCGATTGTCTTCGTCAAGAAGTCCAACTGTCTGTGAAAATCCGTTAATGTAACCGAAATGAGGGGAACCTCCATTGTTTTAAATATGAGAATGCCCATGTGATCGCAAGAACTATCGGATGTTTCAACGAAGTGAAAATAAATAAAATTACAAAATCTGGAATCACCTTACACTTTTTATATAACAAAGGTATGAGCCAGTAGAATATGTGAAAAATACATTTGAAATTTTTAAACACTTATTACTACAAAAAAATTAACAATCTTAAAATTCATCATTGCACCTAAAAGGTAGGCAACCATTTATACACATAGAATTTTTACAGAACCCAATTTCCAGCGATTTCCCCATGTCTTTCTGTTGACATATCAAAGCAATTGGACTGTCAATGCATATACAAACGTTATTAGACTAAATTTGAACGAAATAAATACACCTTGTAAAATAAATAAAACTGTTTACTTGAATTAAACGTGGATCCAAATTTGATCTGTCAAAATCTATTGTAATAATATACTATACAAATTCTAATATTCATTTTCGATGTGTAGGTGTATCACTGCTGATCATCTTGCTTCCTGAAGGGAAAATTCTAAAGGAAAATGCCTTGAAGGACCTGGCAGATGCAGAGATTTCCTACATCACCTGGACATCGTCTAGCTGTCTGCTGCTACATATTATATCCTTTTCTATTATATCTAATAAGTTTTAAAATATAACTAAGAAAAATAGTAACATTCCCTTTTTAAATAATAGTAGGCTATTTTCGCCATAACAGTATATAATTCCGTTCTAAACAGTTTCTCTTAAATAAACATTTTTGTGTCTTTAGTTATTTAATATATTAGTTTCTTTTTTTTTATTATTATAATATAGTGATTGCAGACGTAATGAAGACATATTGCGGTATTTAATATCTTTGATTCTCCATACAAAAGCTGTATTGTTGTCATTCTGAACGAATTACATTTCCACTAATTAATTTGCCGATGAGTATGATTGGACAAATATCGATCGTTGCAGATATAAATCGAATCACCCATCCAATTTTGTCCCAGCTACGCATTCCTATTGTACGACGCTCGTTAATTACACTGCGCCAACTAACTGGTTAACAACACCTCGTAAACAATATAATGATATGGCCGTTGGCCAGGTTCTCGTCCGACCACCGGCGGCAGCCACAGACAGGTATTGTTGCTCGCGAAATTTCCCAGCGGTGCCGTTATATCTTGCTTCTAGACCATCGCCGCTTTGCCCCCGGGTGCGGTAAAGACGCGTCTTCATGGCGCTCTTAACTCGCTTACTCGGTCCTGGACGTCGAAAAAAATTGCGGTCTGGCGGGCCGTGATCGCGCAATTTTTACCCCCGGAATATAATGGCGAGGAGAGATTGCGAAGAGCGGCGTTTCCCCTAGTAAAAATGAAAAGGTAATAACGATGGAAAATGGGAAAACGGTTATTACTCGCGGGAAGGGAAGTCGCAGCGGTAACGCTCTTTTCGCCCGGGAAATAATGAAGTGTATACGATTTCTTTCCCGGCTCTCGTGCGAAGTCGGTGGAAAACACTTCCGTATTTGAGGAAATAAGTTACTTCCTACGCGACGACAAAGGAGTTGTTTTCAGGTTATTATTACTGCAAGCGGAACACGTTCCTGATTTGCTGAAGTTGACGCGAAAAGGAGTTATTTAATATAAGGGAGCTATTTGTTTAGTGCTCTATTACTTCAAGAGCTTATGCGCATATAATCTTAAAATAAAGCTGCTTATTTTCGTTTTATCATGGAAAATCCTTTACTAATATTATACGCTGGGTTATGCTTGGAATTTGATATCTATAAGCATTATTTGAAAATAATCTTAGGCAACTTAATTAACAAATAGACAGGGTATGGTTATCATATTAGCTCATAATTTAATTAATTACATTCGAACCAATTCTACCTTCTTTCAAAAGTTAATTGCTTATATAATGTATGTGTGACCATTGGAAGGCTGATATTACACTGCAACCTAAAAGATCTATTGTGTCCCTTGTTCTTGCTGTTTTACAGCTGGCCTTCCAATCCTATTCCTTTCAGAAAGTGTAAGATATCTCCTAGGTTAGGTAAGTCTCCTTCTTCGATTTCACGTGCTCCCAGGTGCAACGCCCTTGAATTGCCATCCTGTTCCCCAATCTGCTCCAGTCGTTTTGACCCTCCCTTTGTTCCTTCCTAGTGAGGTACTCTCACTTTGGAAGTGGAAGGCTTCTTATGGTGGTCCTGCTCCAATTCCTGTTTATTAGCGGTGTCGTCCCGCTAATAAACGTCCTTCCTCCATGGTTGATCCCACGAATAGCTAGGGAAGAAAAGGTCCACCTCCACAGAGCCCCGCATGCAGAGCTAAGGCTAATACAATGGGTTGCGCCAGGTGCCCCAAGGTTGGACTAGTAGACTGTTCTTCTAACTAGCCACGCATCCCATCAGCCTAGTCCGCCACCTTATGATTTAGGTTTTTATTGAGGTTGTCTCCTTTCGGTCCGTGCAGTTAAGCCAAGACCCCCATCTCTTTCGGGACCTGGTTTACAGTTGGGCTTTCGGTAGACAAAAGCAACAACTGGCATCGCTGAAGAACCCTGTGCAAGCCCTTAGCCACGACACGACAGCTCGGGCGAGGGAGGAATGGTTCACGGCAACAGTCTTCATTCATCCTGCTCCGGTTTTAAGCAGAGAGGACGAACTTATAGTCCGCCATCTAATCCTAACCATCTCGTCTTGAGCGAACCCTGACAAGATGGCCTCTCTCCTATCCACCACCTCTGGGACGCGCCTGGTAGGTACTCCAACCCCAGGTATATAATGTAAATCTTGCGTTAAATATAGCCGTGTATTATTAGTTTTATTGGTAAATAGGTTTAATTAATAAAATTAACATAATAGTAAAGCAAAGGATGTGTTTTCCTGAAGCTTACTAAAACTATATTCATCCGTAAGAAAAATGATACTACACTTACCAATAACTATCGTCCGATCGATTTACCATCTGTATTCGCGAAAATATTTGAAAAAAGGTATTAACAATCGACTTGTCAACTACCTTCACCACTATAATTTGATATCACCGAC
The DNA here is from genome assembly GCA_004143645.1 of Protaetia brevitarsis. Lineage (NCBI taxonomy): Eukaryota > Metazoa > Arthropoda > Insecta > Coleoptera > Scarabaeidae > Protaetia > Protaetia brevitarsis. The sequence continues at coordinate 2,490,221 of RXPK01000191.1, read as the reverse complement.
ACAGTTTGATTTATCGCGGCGAAGTTCACTACCGGCGCGATATATTCGGCTTTAATTGGATATCAGATAAAACGTTGGTTGTTTATTTTTCGATATGTCCAAAGCATTCGACGTTATTTATCATTCTGTTCCGCTTCAAAAATTATCGCGCATCGGCATTCGAGGCGTGGCACACGATCTCTTTAAACAATACCTGACAGATCGCAGAACAACATCGTTAGGACATTCTACCACAAGGTAATCAGTGTTACCCCCGGTGTTCCTCAAGGGTCGGTGCTGGGACCAACAATGTTTCTGATTTATGTCAACGATCTCTCTGTTACTGTTCGGCCGGATATTTTGTCCCAATTTCCGACGATACAAGTTGCGTCGTTGCCGATTCGTTCATTTCGGGGCTTTCGAGTTCTTTGAGTACTGCGAGGATAATTATTTAACCTTGAACTAAGAAAGGGCAAGTCTGATACGTTACACACATATTCGAATAAACGGAAAATTCATACTGGAATTCCCTAAATGCAATTTTTTGGGTTTGACCGTCGATTCACACTTAAAATATAGAGAACATAGCACAAGTATTGAGAAAAAAAACTTTCTACCGCACTCTATGGCGTTAGAGTTTTACGTGGCTGCGTTAACCTATGTTCTCTAAAATCATTCTATTACGCCTACGTTGCTCCTTCGATATTGCCTATTTTTTTTGGCGTTCGTCCGCTGATGACACCAGGCTGTTTCTTCTTCAAAAGAAAATAGTTAGATGTATAGATGCCTCTAGGGTCGTTATGTGTACAGGGTGTTAGGTAAACATGCGGAAAAAATCAAGGGGTTATTCCTTGGTCTACTCTAAGAATATTTTGTCCTATGATGATTTTTGAAAAACCCCTTTGTTTCGAAGATACACAGCGAAAAAGATTTGCGACAGTAACAACATTTCATTATCAAAAAGTACATGTAAAGTTGCTCAATCTACAATAAATGTTCGAAATAGCTTCCTCCAGCCTGGATACAAGCATTCAATCATCTTGTCATTGACTGTCGAACTCTTTCAAACACACCAGGGTCGTTTCTAATTGAGTTACACTCAGCAATTATCCGATTTCGCAAATAGTTCAGATTCTCCCTTGGAGTAGCGTAAACTATTGACTTCAGAGATCCCCAGAAGAAATAATATAGGGGATTGAAGTTTGGGGATCGAGCAGGCCATGCGTGTGGCCCACCTCGACCACTCCAGAGATCTCCGTATGTTGTTGTAGTCACCCACAATTCCAACCCAAACATTCAACGAGAAGTGATGTTGAAAACGATCTTTAGATACCTCATGCGGATTTTCATTTACCCACACATGGTTATTACGAAAATTCATTATTGCAGTTCTTGAGAAACTGGCTTCATCGGTAAAAAGAATTTGTGTCAGGAATAGAGGGATGAGAACTAATGTTTGCAATATCGATTGACATAATGCAATACGTGAAGCAAAATCAGCAGGTAGTAGTGCCTGAACCCGTTCAATGTGGTATGAATACAACAAATTGTCCTTAAGAATTTTCCAAACTGTCCAATGACTTGCATTCAAATTAATTACGATTTTTTGCGTAGAACTACCAGGACCTTCCTCTATCATCTCCAGCGCATTCTGTTCCAATTGTACCGTTCTTGCAGTCATTGATCTTCCTGGCCCTCCACTTCGTTTCATTGAGCCTGTTTCACGAAGACGTCGATGAATGTTTTCGAAGATTTTTCGATCGAGGACTTTGCGGGTAGGAAATCGTCAATGTACAATCGTTAAGCTTCGAATGAGCTGCCATCAGCAAGTCCATACATGCAATGCATATCAGTCATCTCGGCGTTCGTATTATGATAGAGGATTTCACTAACTATTAAAGACACGTCAAACAGCCAAACGTCACTCAATCTAAACAAATGCGACCGATGAGACGTATCCAAATGAAATCCACTACTAAATAAAACAGCCGTTTCATGTGATCGAGATCGAAAAAATAGCAACGCATTGTAAACAATTTTTTACACTTGATAAACTCATTGGCGTACACCGCACTTTTATTTACATTAATAATTTCAACGAATATCGAATATGGTTGTCACAAATTTTGTTCGCCCTGTATCTTCGAAACAAATTGATTTTTCAAAAATCATCATAGGACAAAATATTCTTAGAATAAGCCAAGAAATAACCCCTCGAATTTTTGCCGCATGTTTACCTAACACCCTGTATATGACATACTTACTGTTATTTTACAAAAACCATAGCGCTCTATTCATTAGGAACAGCAATTTTTCGGAGAGCATGTCGACAAGGAATCGCAACGATAGAAGAAGGCTGCGATCTGGTTCTGACATATTTAAAGTATAAAGTATTCATTTGCTACAAATTGTGTCCTCGTCCACGGGATAATCGTTTCATTTAATTTCTACATCCCGACAACCTAAACAGCACTAAACACAAATTATCCCTTTCCCAGGATGAACCGCAAGAATATTTAGCGTACGCGCCTACGTGTATATAGTCGCATAATATCGAATTAGTAATATTACAGTTTACGAGTTTATAAATCGTAAAACTCTTAACTACAGCGGCGGCCGTGTTATTTTCAATTGGGATCCTCTTTTGGATAGAAATAACAAAGCGGTCCGTGTTTTTATGGCGCCCATCAAAGCTAAATGTGTATTTTCACAGTTCGTGAGCATTTCGTGTGCGGTATAAACACACGTACCCGTTTTTGCCGTTATTAAACGCGGGATATTGTACCGTATACTGGTACCCTTTTAATGTCTTTATCTCAAGCATGTTGATATGTATGTATGTATACTGTAACGAATGTGGAACATAAAAATTGGAGAATGAGGATTATGAATATATACGTTATGTGGGCATTATTTTTCATTTTTATGATTTCCGTGTCGCAAAATGTTTTCTCTTTTTCTCAACCATTAGTAATTATTTATATTATATTTATTATTATCTTCAAATCCAAATGACAAAAGATAGAAATAAGAAACACAAGTTTTATCACATACACATTGGTATGTACACGTTGTAAAGCATTCCCATTTACAAGAAGCATTGCTTATATTAGTTTCACTGGCGGAAATGCGAAGTACAACCATCTTTCTAATCGCCCATCATTTGTTTCTTGTAAAGCAAAAGCAGCGCTTCTATCTACAAGATGTACTCATTAATAAACAGCAGCTCACAATCAGCTGTAGCACACTCAACTAATTTACAAGTATAAATTTTAAAACGTGTTTTAATTCAAAACAAGCTATCTGTGTTTACATTACTTAAAATTTACATAATAGCTAAATATTCACTGCTTTATATAAAATTCTGAGGATATATCTGCCACCCTCTTGGATTTTGTTGAAAAAAATGACAAAGTGAGTATTTTGCGTGAAAAAGGTTGCTTTAAATCAAAAAAATATTTCTTTGCCACTATTTAAAAGAACAATTTATATCAATTGAAGCATATTACTTATAATGCAGTTAAATTGAGCCAATGGCTTATATGCAAATTTATATATTAAACAAAGATACCAACACAATATTTTTTTGAATATTCGAAACGTTTTTGTAAGACTAGTTGCACCAGAAACTTTTTTATTCGTTTGATATTTTTGGTGATTATTGTTACTGCTGATGTTTTGGTAATTGATACAAACTTGTGTGTTTGATGACGGAATATGCAATGCCTTGTATGTTATTATTTTTGACAAGAAAAAAATGAAAATTATGTCCTAAAATCTCAATAAATATATATCGCACAATAAATGAGTTTGCTATTCCGCCATTCATCAAAGTATAAATTTATTTAATTTTTTACAATTAATACAGAAAGGGTACTTCTTCTTAACTTAATAAACAACAAATCTTATTACTACTATCACCACGTAATAATAAAAAATCAGTAGAACCATCAAAAATAGAATTGATAGAGAACCGTAATGGAAACCGATATTAGATCAGAACTCTTATTCTCGTTCTCATTACTTTTTCATTCAAAACCTATATATAATAGTTTGAAACAGTTATTTTTGGAACCTTTTCAATCCCTACTTCGTAGACTCTATAGAGCTTTGTATTTAATATCCTTTAACCAGTAGACGACTAGACTACATCACTGTCCTAGAAGAACAATCACGTAAGTGCATAAATTGATTATTTCTAGTTAAATTTATCATTATTTAAAAACTAGTTTATCTTTTCTATAGTGGAAGAACGTCAGAAATGTAAACCGTTTTGAAATGTTAGACAGCAGTTGAGTTCCACTGGAAAAGTAAGCTATTTTTAAGCTAAAAGTAGATTTAACTCATAATAACCAAGTAACCATAGTTCAGTGTTTCTGCTGATGATGATAGCGTTGCTATCGAAACGTACGTCCAGTTTAGTGCTGTTTGTGGTGAGGGGTTTAGGAGAAGTTTGCAGCATTACCAGTACCACAGTTTGGAGTATTTTTGTCATAATAACCAAATTATGTACCTACGTTATTATTCTTCTAGCACAGCGAAATCAGCTACTCCAATATTCTGCTATAATATACTAACTTCTACAAGGATCTCCATATATTTTTGGCTTGCCAAAAATATTTTTTTACACAGAAAGTCGTGTGGAGCTTTTGCCAACGTATTACACAGTCTACAGTGGGTATTTTCGGTGTTGAGGCTATTTTCTTCAGTGCACAATGGCCAATTAGTTAAAAGCTTTAGCAGTTCTTCAGTTTGATTCTTTGATGGTCTCTCAATAAAAGGTTTTCTATGAATTTGTCTTGGTTTTATTACTCCAGTGGGTGTGTTTTTTTCTTGGATTCAACTCTTTATCTGGTATCGTGCTGTATTTTTGGAGAGCCTTAGGAAGTGATTCTTTTCTTTACCAACATTTTAATTCTTGAATATACATTTTTTTTTGCTGTTATTTATTGCTGTTTGTCAACTGTTCACTTCTCGAGTACATTCTTAAACTAATCTTGATTATAGTGGTGTCCTCAATGTCGCTTGGTCGTACATTGTAACATGGGTCTGTTTGCTTTTAGGGACCCTCTCTTTGATGTTTATTGCCCAGTGCAATATTGCGTAACCTCTGCTCATATTTCTCACCTCATTATAAATTGCAACTCTAGTTTTATTTGCGGTTTTTGATCCGGTAGTGAAACAGATTAATTCACCGGCCCTAACGTTGTATTTGGATTGATGCCAGCTTCTCTACGGGTTATAATGTCCACCTCAAAATTCTATCAAATTATGGATATGTCGAAATCTAGTGGTCTGATCTAATTTCAAAAGATTACTTACCACATGATGGGCAATTGTACCCCAATCAGGCATATATTGCATTTGAGTTTTTTTGCGCTCACCCCATTTCCGCCTCATTCATTGCCACTAAAAAGGGAGATATATCCAAGCTTCTGTATAAATCACGGCGGAGACAACACTTATGTTGGGTAGAAAAGCTCGTGGAAAAACACGGGGAATAAGACCAAATATGATGTACCTACCAGACATACATCACAGTGGTTAGACCTATGATCGCTTATGCCTCTCTAGTATGGTGGACGAAATTATGTTGCAACTGCTGTAACTAAAAGTTGACAAGATGGGGCATCTTGCTTACAGGCAATGATATGGTTGTCATCAGTGAAGCTTTCAGGATTGAGATTAGACCGCATGATTTCGACATATCTATTAACAGATAATTCGAGGTGGCAATCAGGATCAAACCAGACAGAGATAAGTTTGGGCATCTGATCTGGTTTACAAGTGAATCGAAAGTCCTAGAACCTTTACCCTCCCTTTAGGAAAATATGTTCAATCAGAGAGCTTATGCAAACAAGTAGATCTATATAGTAACAGACAGCCAGGCGATACTGAGGTCACTAGTGAATGTCAAAATACAGTCATCTCTGGTTTAGGAATATATTCCGGAACTGAATAGGCTGACAGATCGCAATAAAGTCAGTTTACAGTGAATATCCGGACATTCGACAATCGAAGGAAACGAAAAAGCCGATGAGTTAGCAAGGAAAAAATCATCGGTTTCATATATATGCCCAGAACCTGTTCTAGGACTAATGCATGGCTAATCCCCCATATTTTGTCGTGTGATGACCAGTATAGAGTTCCATTTTATTCTTTCCGACAGCTGTCTGACACATAAATCTCTTAAAGTTCGATGCTAGTAATTCGGATCATTTTGCGAATTTGAATTCCTAGAAGGAATGAATTTTACATCAAATTATTGATACTATGTCAAACTTTATGAACTTGCACTTAACTGCTCCTGGCTTGCAATATAATCGCCTACTACTTGAATGTCAATTTAATAGACTTTCAAGAGTATTTGTTAATGTAAACACGAACATTAGATTTGACACATGTCATAGATTTTGTATACCGCTCTGAATCAAATGCAAAATTTCGTTAATTAAAATTATAACAGCAACAACAATATTCTTATTATATATAGCCCTCTTCCAATTTTTAAAATATTAGTATTTTGGTGCTTTCGCTCAACTTTGACATTTATATTTAAATGACTATTCAAGTAGAGAGTAAAGATTCACCTTCACATAATAAAACTAGTTGTACGCGATATTATTACAAGCCAGAGTACCACCTACTGACAAATAACTATATTATATCTATACACAAAGTTGTATGTGAAATCATGAATATTTTTATACTCATTGTATCTCATATTTGCAGATTGACGTACGAGCATCACAGACATACATACATACGTAGCAACACAGGTATACATATATGGAGGGACACAAGTAGCCATTTTCCATCCTACAGAAATTCTTTCTTTTTATTTTTGTTGCCAATACGCGTAAATATCCATAAAAAAAAGAGAACGTGCCTCACCGAAAATGGAAAAGGCACACTTCTATCAACCTAATTGGTACTTAGAAACCCGACCCCGATAGAGTGATATTGAAAAAGACTTCTCCCGGAATCGATAAACACCGCTATCTCGAACCGAGCGCGCACAGACGCTTACAACGCATATACTCACATTTGCAGAAACCTTAGCAGAACCTGCTTTTATATATACACTACTGCTCCTGTAAATTCGTACATCGATATACCTGGCTTATTTCTTATTCTGTCAAGTATTTCGGTCAGTAAATGTCTGATAGCTGACCGATTTACAGTAGACTCGCGATTATGTGAACTAATCACATTTCACATATTTATCATTTCACAAAATGTATTCATCGGTCGTGAGGCATGTATATATTTTGTTATTAAGAATCATAGAAAATATTTAGTAGAGTGGATCTTTCAATTTTTATGGAGCCATTAGTACTTAGATAGGTAGCTCTGTAGTACTTTTAGGTGAAGCACGGGTTGGGATGATTTGTAATAAGTTAGTTTTCATAAATAAGGTGTGTCTGTAACTGTCTACCATATATTTGAATTTCTTTAGAAATAAGCAGAAATATGGAGGTGCCACTAGACCTAACTGAGTACATGAAGGCAGTAAAGAAAGGAACAAAGATGTACTAAGAACCTCAGAACAGATAAAGTTTATTCATGCAACACAATACCCATGCTTTCAAATACTTTCCTGATTGGAGTAGGTCATGTTTGTTTTTTAACAGTAGGTCACAGTGTATGCACGCACTAATCACTGTCGCCAAAAAAAAAGTGCGCAAAAAATATTTATTATAAGTTAAAAATAAATATAAAGGTGATGCTAAATATAAATCATCCTAACCCCATGCTCCACCTAAAGGTACTACACGAGGTTACCTAATCTAACTACTATATAGATTCCATAACAATTGAAATGTTCCTACTGCAACTTAATAATTTCCTTATGATTGTTAATAACAAAAAAAAATGCAAACGTGCCTCGCATTATGAATTACTGATTTATATGAAAATCTGAAATATGTAAACAACAGAAAATATGACTGAACACTGAAAATCAGTCAGCTATCAGTTGTTTTTTTATTACATGCGCCTATGGAACGACTTTCGTCCTCATCCAGCATTCGCCAATATACATTCAATGGTCCAGGAGTAAGGGAAAGCATAGCTAAAACCTTACTCTGGTAGCAGGATCTGGGAAGAAGTCCCAGACCTTATTGCTGATAGCCGGCAAATTATTGTCATCCTTCTACATTTTGAAGAGCCAGCCTCTACGTCCTCTAAATTTCGACAGCCCTTCAGGTAGTTGTTGAAGGCACAGTCAAACTCGTTTCATGTTCTCAAAACCATTTACGAAGAGTTGTGGGCTTATGTCGGCTCAGGAATCTCTAATAGCATTGCAAAGCTCTTCGATTGTGTGATGTCTGGTCTTAAAAATGTATTTTTTTTTAATATGGGCAAATAAAGTAGTCAAAAATTGTGAAGTCTAGAGATGTTGCAAAAAATTATAGTTCTTGTATCGGAAAATTGTTCCAAGGAAGCTATTGTTTGTCGAGATTTGTGTGCTAAATCTTTAGCGTTATCTTGCTGAACAAAATCCTTCTGTAAGTTCGTCATCATGAAGTTCATTGATAAACAGCTAATAGCATTGCGAAGCTCTTCAATTGTGTAATGTTTGTGGTCTTAAAAAGAGTATTCTTTTTGAATTACTATCCTTGAACTTCCTCTTCTGTCATTTATTCATATTATTGGATTCCTAACCAAGTTCTGCATTTTTACGTCAAAATTGATTTTAATGCAAATTTAAATATTGAGATGCTTGGAACTCAATCCATTGTAGTCAATGGAAGCTTTCAAGAAATTCTTGATCTAAACGGAAAGGATTATATATGATTTTTCACGGAGGGTTCTGTATCAGAATATTATGATAATTTTTTTCTGGTGTTTATACTCCATCGCTCCACATAAATAATCGATCATTCTTCCTTCTTGTTCTGTTAAAAACAAATTAACTAATATTTTATGTAACTTCAAACGAACACATGGTAAATTTAACATTAACCAGAGATAAGATACTCTAGAAATAGTTAACTTAACGATAAAAACTTGCTACGCCTGTGAAATGTCGTGGGGCCCGATTTTGAAAGGTTCTGGTATCAATCCATAGAGGGTGCTCGGGTCACTAAGAGCGCGAAATTTGAATTAATATCCTACTGTTATTCTTTGAAAATTGAATGCATTATTATTGCCAGCGTATATTCTATGGAAAGAAAACATGATAAATTGTACAATCAATTTTCAAGCAATATGATCAATTTCTAAACGTATAAAGGTATTTTTGGAAATAAACAAATATTATGCAGAGAAAAAGCATTTTATTTTTTATAATTTTATAGAAGAGGTGAGTTAACATTAAATGTTTATAGCATAAAAAATATTTATGAAGCATGGACAATTACCTGCCAGCTTCTAGTGGGAACCAAAATAATTTTGCACTTTCTTTGACATTGAATGTGAATATATCGTTTACTAATCTTGTTCATAGATTCAAACACATACGCTGCTTTCCAGATGTCTGAGATCTCATACATTAATCTTACTCAGTTGTGAGGCAGCGAGCTGTATAAACTAAGATCTCTTTGCTGACTCAGTTAATAAATGGAATGGTTTATCCTATTTTACAGTGTCATAAAATGCCATTAATCTGACATTTCAATTTTATATCCTCATTCCTCCTATCTGAGCGAGTCTCGCTTAAAGTGATCTTAGCAAACTCAATTGGAAAGGTATTTTAACTGAGATAAAATAAGTGAGTCATATTATATGAAATATCAGATATCTAGAAAGCACCTATACTCACACAATCTTTGACGATTTACAAATGTCTTTAGAACAAAGTCGACAAATATAAAACTGTAAAAGATCACAACGGTTAGAAAGAGAATTTTAGGATTTATATCAATGGTGAAAGTTAATTTTGAGGGTATTATTTTCTTTGAAGAATCAATTAAGATACTTGTTTTCGACATCCAAAACTTTCATATTATAAGATAGTACTGCTTTTATTTTTATTTTTACAATACTATGCAGGACATATTATTATACAAGAAAAATTTTACAAAATGGGTACACTAATGACGTCGTCTTCTCCTTCTCCTACGTCCAGATCTGCCCCTGCGGCGTCTTCCCCGCCGTCTATGTTCCCTTATACCTTCCATAGCTTCTCCAGGATGGTATCGGCCCCTAAGCTTTTTTATAGCACCAAACGCAATCCCTTTATTAATGGCTTTCGTCAGGTACTTGCTGATCTGCTTATTAGGAACCGCAAACCTGGTCTCGATGTGTTGACTGATTGCATCTTTGGAAGCACCGTCTTGGAGTTCATCGATGACTGTCATAACCATCTTTGCCGTTTTAACTTCCTGCGTGGTCGGAGTAGCCATTGTGCCGTGGATAACTTAAAATTTTGTACCTTCGATACGATTTTGGTCGGATATTAAGACAAGTTTTCGATTCTAACAAAACGTCATTTTGATTTAATTAATTTTCACAAAACAAATATTGCCCTGAGACCAGGGATCGTGATCTGATTTTCCAAAAAAATATTGATGCTACGAAAATGACAGTGATTTGATTTGTTTGATTGACAAGCTTGACCAAATTCTGACTGCATACACAGTGTTTCAAAATGAATTATATCTCAGTAGGTACTGAGTAACTAGTGCTTGCATAATACTTACTATTTATGATAACATAGTGGTGTTCTAATCTTAAACCATTAAGATATATGCATGCACTGGCAAGGGAATAAATGCATCTAATAAGTGTTTCGGGAGTCTTAAATATATAAAGCATATCATCTATATTTTTTTTTAAATTGCTATCCTTCAATATCTTTTTCTATCATTTATTCCTGTTATTGGATTCCTTACCAAGCTCTGTATTTTCACGGAAAAATTGATTTGAAAGAAAATTGGAATAGAAATAGTCATTTAAGATAATTAGACCTCAACCGTTTGTGGTTAGTGAAAGCTTCCAATAAATTCTTCTGGTCAGAAGTTAGTTTGGAATATTCCTGAGACTTCAGTTGGAATTGGAAAACATTTAAATTGGTTTTAGCAATATAGCAATTAGTAAAATGAAGGAACATAGAATTGCCTTAATAGTATCGCATCCGCAAAGTGCTTTATTGCCTCTTCCACACAAGACTGTTTTTGATCACAACTGGTTTTGAAACATTCTCGTGAAACTTTATCTTTTAGAACTGGAAAACGTTTATATTGGTTTTATTTTGGTTTATAGTGATATTGAATTATATGGTGATGCAGAGAGCAAATCAATTAGTAATAATAGAGGCAAATCAGATTGCCTTTACTTTCCAATTATACTATGGTAGCTTTATTTGTATCATCCATATATCTATAAAATAACGTCAATCTTAAAATTTGGCATCATAATTTTCCTTGAATCTCGAGAAGATTTATAGTTACTTCGTTACTAATAGATCATTGTGCTGTGGTGCCTCATTTATATAGAATTGGTGTTGTTGACTCCATATATAGCAAATATTGAGATTTGAGTTATATAACTTAATTATGTAAAGATGTGCATTACATGGAGAAAATAATATACTCCGCATTTGGTTTAAGGAAAATCAGGGAGCTTCCCAATGAGGGGCAAAAACCAATTTTCCCTATTGGAAGAAGAAAAAGAAGAATTCAATTACTACCAAGAGAAAAATGTATTGTTTCTCTAAGCCAATGGAAGTTGATGCCGACGTTCCTAATACCATATACTCGCGGAAAATTCGAAAAGTTGAGAATAGATTTAGATTTATTCCCAACTTTTCGAATTTGGTGATGGTAAGCCATCCCATCATTGACAACCAGAGAGACAGCATAGAAATTGACTATAAATAAATTAGTCGATGAAGAAGTTCCATAGGACAAGCAATTCCTCTTCTTTTGCAGACGTTTACAATCCAAAATATCCTACAAATTTTTAAATATGGTGTTTCAAGACCGACTTTTAGATTTACTTTCTTTGCTTCCTTGCTGTATGACAACTCTTTAATTAAATTATGCATTTTTTTTTGTGTTTAGAGTACTTGCTATTATAATGCATTTTAGTTCTGTATCAGCGTTAGTTATTATATCATTTTTCAGATATAAAAGTAATGCAACAAGAGCAGATGATTGTAGTTTATCGAAATGAATTTACATAGTGACCTAACTAGTCGGTTAGCAACTGTTTTCATTTGAAGAACTTTATTTTGCATAATTGCACGCAATAAGGAATTTTTCACATTATCATCACAGTATTGCTTTATTTTAGTTTTTTACAATACCATGCAGGACATAATATACAATTAAGAATTTAAACACTGGCTTAATGACGTCGTCTTCTCCTTCTCCTACGTCCAGATCTGCCCCTGCGGCGTCTTCCCCGCCGTCTATGTTCCCTTATACCTTCCATAACCTCACCAGGATGGTATCGGCCTTTAAGCCTTTTTATAGCACCGAATGCAATTCCTTTGTTAATAGCTTTATTCAGGTACTTACTAATCTGCTTATTAGGAACAGCAAACTTGGTCTCTATATGTTCACTGATAGCATCTTTGGAAGCACCATCCGGGAGTTCCTCGATGGCCGCTATGATCATTTTTGCGGTTTTAACTTCCTGCGCAGTGGGAGTAGCCATTGTATCGTCGATGAACTTAAAATTTTGTATCTTTAACACAATCTTGGCCAGGTATTAATGGAAATTTACTTGCTAGAACGTCATTTTTGTTTAAATAATGTCAAAATCAAATTTTGTTAAGCGCGAGAAATTGTTACTTGATTTTCCAAAGATATTTTACGCTACAGTGATGTTAGACTGACATGGAGTTGACGTATGTCATTAATAAGTTTGATCGATATAATAAGATTAGTAATTAGTGCAAGAGAATATTAAAAATGGTTGAACTTTCGGAGTAAATAGACTAATGATTCTATCTTTTTTTTTAATAATTTCATGAAAATGATTTAAAACTAAATCAACAAAGTCAGTTACGATAACTACACAAAAATATACCTTCATATAAGTAATTTATTCCATCTGCCTTCGGAATATCTATAAGGGGCGCCCCAGGTGATGGATAGGGGCATGGCCATCTTGTCCACTTGTGGCGGGATAGTTAGTGGCGGTTATAAGTTTGCCCTCTCTAACCAAACCCGGCATAGGACTGACCAAGCCTTTGAAGGGATCGCAATTAACAATGACTTTATATTTAAATGAGTTAAAGGTCATAGGGGTAGCTTAGAAAATAAGACTACCAACAGATAGACGGAGTTCGTATTCTTCTTGAACGGAACTGGTGCCTGTACTTCCCCTTTTGTCTGCTATACTCAACAACCTGATAAATCAATGGACAACTACTCTACATGAGAATATATGGGCATGAATAACTAACTGCTGGCAAGCACGCAAAGTCATTCCCAGGCTATCATCAGGCTTCCATAATAACGAAAAGACTGCCTACAACTCTCTTGCAGCAACCTACGTCAAGCTGAGGGGCTATTGATTGGCTACTGCAAGCTTAATAAACACATGCACAGGAATGGTTAGTAGCTCACTCTGCCGTGCGTGTTATCTAGAGCACAGGACACCTGGGCACGTTTTATGTGATTGCCCGGCGCTTGCCCAACTTAGAGATTCCATTGTGGAAGACTTCTGGTCCAGCATAGCCCAATGGATGCGGTTAGAACGACCTAAGTGTGCGTGGCTAGCTGCCTTTTGCACCCAATAATCCAGAGTCCAGAAGTAAATGATCTGTAGTATGTAAGTGCCATTATTATTATGCGAATTACGTAGCTTAATCGTGGTAAGTAAATTCACGTAGGTAAGTCAAACTTCCCGAGATTGAAGAAAGCTTTCTTCGTTGCTGCAGTCTGTGTTGTTCTAGCTTTGCAATAAGATTGTCAGTACTATTATTGTCTTGTGTGGTATTCATCTCCAAAAAAGTGGCGTAGCTTTCCAGCATCCAAGTAGAAGAAGTTTGCAATGCTCTCTCCTAATCTCTTTGGTTTGATTTATTGTTGCTCTGGTTCATGGTTTCCATGACTGGAAAGGGTGATCCTCACCTGTGGTACTCTCTGCACAGGTGCAAAGCTGATCACTCCGGGAGGCCGCCCGTTTTCCCAAAGGCTCCGTTTGTAACACTTTGGCCCCAGGTACGATCCATCCATCGGTGGAATCGCATAATACCATTTTTTTTTGTTGTGGAAAGATTGAAGTAATGGAGACTGATCTTCTATCCAGCCACACATTCCATCAATATTATATATTGGCATATATTTTATATGTCAACTTTAGGTTTTTATTGAGGTTGTCTCCTCGGTCCGTTCAGTTAAATCCAGATCTCCTGCTCCTTAGTGTCATATGTGAGAAAAGATTCACTCTACGGCCGACGGCGTTCTCCTGGTATAACAATAATAATAATAATCTTTATTGTCCAACAGACGATGCCATTTACAAGACAATATTAAAATGTAAATAAAACATAGTGCAGTGAATAAGCAAAGTACAAGGTTAACTTAAAATAACAACAAATGAGAAATAACATTACCAGCTATTCTATGCTAAGGTTAAATTAGAGGATAAGGAAGGAAGGAATATGAAAAGGATCAGGAAAAAGCTTATTGGCATTTCTGCTTATGTGAACGATAAGCGATTTAGTTAGTATATTTGTTCGTGCCGTAATTATATATATAACTATGTTTACCAAGGATAATAATTCCGATGCATCAATTTTATTATTTATTAGATTATTGTTAGTCATAAATCTGGCACTTGTAGCTTCTCTCCTGGTAGATAAGGAAGAATTCATGTTGCATGAGAAGAAGATTATAATCTGTTCCCCTCGAAGGATAGATATCAGAGGTTTTAAAGCTCATATATTTTAAAAATCTTTTCTGCACTCTTTCAATTGAAGGTCTTGGTAGGTATATATAGGATACCAAATTATGGATGCGTATTCTAACTTTTCCCGAACGAAGACAGTACAATGTTTTTATGGTATTCGCTTACAAATGCGAATGCAAGATCTAATAATAAAGTTAAGTGATTGTGAGGCTGATGCGCAGATGGTAGAAATGTGATGCGAAAACTGTAAGCGCTGAGCAAAAAAGAGAACGCCCAAATCCTTAATTTCAGTCTGACGTCGAATGGTGATATTGTCCAATGATGTTACAAGATTAATTGGTATTTTTAAAGTAGTTAGGATACTACAATACACTTATTAATGCTTTATTCTTGCTTCTTTATCATATTCTCGCTGCACCAATTGTTGATAATGTGCAGATTTCTTTGCAGAGATTCACAATCCTTTGCCGACGTTGTTTTTGAAAAGATCTTCAAATCGTCCGCATTACGCCAAACCACGACAGTCTAACGTCAGCTAGCAAATCATTAATGTAAACATTAAATAACAGTGGTCCCAAGTTCGACCCTTGTGGTACTCCAGAGCAGGCGGTAAAAATCCTGGATTCATAACCGTTATAGCAAACGTAACAGGAACGATTGGTAAGGTAGGAAGCTATTAAGTCGGTGATTCCGGTTGAAAAACCAATGCAAACAAGTTTAGTTATCAATATACGATGATCGATGGTATCAAAAGCCTTGGCGAAGTCGGTATACAAGACATCAACTTGTACTTGCGAATCTATACAGCAGCTTATACATATATTGCGTAATTTCTGCAAGATTAGTAATAGTCGATCTTCCACCGCATAGATCCATTTTGTTTGGAGATATATACGATCGATGAGTTGTATTAGCTCCACTTTGGAGAAGGATGTTCCAAAATTTAGAGCAGCTGGATAAAATTGCAACAGGTCTGTAATTCTGGCAATTATATCTACTACCTTTCTTAAATCGAGGATTAATTAATCCTACTAATTTTTCAAATATCTGGAAACGTGCATGTGCGAAGGGCAATGTTAAAAATCGAGCATAGCGGAGCACACAAAATAGTGGCACAATCGCGAATTAAAAAAATATATAAATATAGTATATACCATTAGTTACGACACGATAACTTGGTCAGGAGATTTTTTTATCGACTTTTACTGGTCTAACCTGCAGAGTTTCACTTGCACACTGGTAACTCGAGTAGGGTGCGATAAAGTACCCCGCAGTACGATCGGTAGCCGGAAGAGGCGATGCCTAGAAGGACCGAGTTTGTGCTTAGCCTGCTGCTGGGATCGTCCATGAGAAACTCATAGACTAGCCCGTCAACCCTCTCAACTACTTTAAGGGTCTGTAGTTATTGAAAGAGATAATATCCACTCTATAATAGGGGTAGCTAGGAACCAGGATCATGCGAATGTTACTCGTTCTAAAAACACCAATACAAATACAATTTAGCTTGTGCTCTAAATGTTCAATCATCCATGAGCGCTAGTGTATCTACCAGAGTACTTATACAACTTACTACTCTCTATCAAGCACCTGCAAATGGCAAGTGCAAAATTCAAACCATGCGGTTACTCGGCGAATACGATCGTTGCACAGCGGTTCGGAACACATTAAGAACACCGTTTCGAGCAGTTATTGGCGTCGTTGCAGCGTCCGACGTAATTATGTCGATCATGTAAGCTCCTGATATATTGCTTCCTGTTCTCTATGTTATATTCTCTATGCGGGATAAATGGCACGTAGCAGACATTGTACCTCACGAAGTTTTGGTAATATCTAAACAATTTAACACTAGCGATTACGTAGAGGCTGTTGCAGGTGCTGACCTCAGTGCGGTCTGGCGTGCAAGGATATTTTTTTGCTTTCGAGTATTATGGAAGTTGTTCGTCTTGAGCAGTGAAACACGCGAAATTTGGTAATTAATGAGGGTTTGATAACTATAGAACTATATTAAGGTTGGACGCGGTATTTAGGGTAAAGCTGATTATTCACTAGGTTGCAGATTTGGACAACATGATGCTGTACGAGGAGTTTACGTGTTGGAGCTTGCTTGTTAGCATAGTTTAGGTAAAATGAACGTAAAGCAAACTTGTTCAACCGAATGAGAATTTAAATGAATAAGAAACAAATACGTAATCAGCAATAGTATAAACAACAAATTTTACCCGGCTGGAGAATGAGAGAAAAAGGAAACACACGTTGAAACAAAATGAGAAGAAAAAATAAATTAATGAAAGTGGACAATTAGTTTAGGATTAAGCAGGAAGGAAGCGCTGGCAGAAATTAGATGAGAAGTAAATCTGACAGTCGACAGAAATAAAGAGATCGTAGAAAAAAAATAATTAGATGGACTGAAATGAAGTTATGCTTAACAATTCCACTTCCACCTTTTTTTAAAAGTACGTAAGAAAAGCTGACAAAATGAAAAATCTTTAATTAGTAATTATGATTTTTTTTTTAAACATAACGTCATTAGATTTTCTTTTTTTTTTCAGGAAGTACCTCCTTAGTAATCTAATTAAATATGAAGAGCAACATCTTGGCTCTCCGAATTTTGTTTAACGTATTTTTTGCAGAGTAAAAAGCTGCTAACAAGAAAAACCTGCCAAATTTGGTCCCGATTTTATCAGTTGATAATAGGGACCCCTGGGTTTTTTGTAAAACGTTAGCCATAGATGGGCGGTTTTCAAAGATACGGTTGACGAATGATGTAAACAAGAGCGACTATCAGTCAATGCTCCGAAAACACAAGTTATCACGTTCACAAGAAAAAGAACGATAGGAGACCTATAGGAGCTGAAAGGATTCTATATGTGAAAGAGGTGAAAAGCCTTGAGGTATACTTTGATTAAAGACCTACATGGAACACATTATCCAGAACACAAGCAACAAAGCCACTATCGCCCTGAGTAGGTGCAGGAGGTTGTATAAAAGCAGTGGAGGCTTTAACCACAAGATGACTCTGTTTTTGTAGACAAGGATAATTAGACCCGTAATTACGTTCGGAGCAATAGTATAGCGGCCAAAATTGTGGTAGGCGGGAGCGCCCAAACAACTAAATGGCGTACAAAAGCTAATGTATGTGTGTGTAAACCTGCCACTGCTATATTTTTACATATAAGGAACCGCCAGGTCTACAGCAGATAGCCTTATGCATAGTTTGCATAGCAAGCATCGATAAGTAACTCGCACGGTGCTAAACATCAAAACTATTAGATAGATGATCTTTAAAAAGCACCCCTTTTGACGATGCCATGTGATGCCATGGTAAAATTCAACCCAGATAGAAAATATCAGGTTATAATGCTACGAATCGGCCTTCAAGAGTGGGGATAGCGCTAAGCTATATAATTGTTGTAGTTATAGTTAATGGGACTCTCTGTAAAGGAGACACTCCGCGAGGAGGCTCTCCGATAGGAGACTCCACGAGGTATTCCTCGTGGGGTCTCTGTTAATAAAGAGCTGAAGTGTACTGGTCTTTTGGTTGATTCCTGCCCTGTAACCAAGGTAGGTGCAATTATTATATGTATTCCTCTGAGTTACCCCCATATGCACGCCCCCGGTGACATTTTGGTGGAGGCGCCGGGCAGGCCCCAGGGAATCAACAGTTTGGAGCACTGGACCCATTGGCTGTTCGGGCGTATATACCGAAAAATAGTATCCTCCCGGCTCCAGAAAGAGAAGCTCAGCTCGTTAATCATTCATCCACCAATACAAAAGGATTGGTTGCAATCACATACATACAATGCAACGACCATGAAGCTTCTACCGCAACTCCAAAACAACTAGCAAGTATAGCAACGGCCCAAATTACTTGAGGAAACCGCCTAATAGGAAACAAATAGATGATTCTGCCTCCGTGGGAACACTGAAAAATTCGCCGGAAAGACTCATATGAGTGGTGTTAGTTTAAGTATTTAAGGTTTATTAATTAAGTAGATAATGATTGTATTTTGAAGGTTTTTTCTTGTGAATAGCATTAAATTAGTTTAAGGACAGTTAAGCATAGTTAAGGATCCTAAAGTATGATTCGTGGCTGCTATTCAAATTACTTTTTGTTTCAATTTTTTAAATTTATGTTACTTTTTAAATCCCTTCGGTTTTCTGGAGGGGAGGGAGATGCCACGAATCGCCCTTCAAAAGTGGGGATAGGGCTAAGCTATATAATTGTTGTAGTTATAGTTAATGGGACTCTGTGTAAAGGAGACACTCCGCAAGGTGCCTCTCCGATACGTATTCCTCGTGGGGTCTCTGTTAATAAAGAGCTGAAATGTACTGGTCTTTTGGTTGATTCCTGCCCCTGCAACCCAAGGTAGGTGCAATTATTATATGTATTACCTCTGAGCTACACTCCGTCACGCCCCACGTGACAATAATACCAGATAAGAAAGACTGGGAGATAGGCACTTCAGTAAGAGCGGACTGGAACTGGTACACAGACGTCGTAGTCAAAAGGACTAAGGTGTCG
The DNA here is from genome assembly GCA_004143645.1 of Protaetia brevitarsis. NCBI lineage: Eukaryota > Metazoa > Arthropoda > Insecta > Coleoptera > Scarabaeidae > Protaetia > Protaetia brevitarsis. Next base: position 2,470,909 of record RXPK01000191.1, on the reverse strand, counting down.
GAGCTGGAATGAACCCTTTCGGTAAGCTTCAGCAAAGACACAACGGTGGTCCAGGCTGAAGTTGCTGCGATTTATGGTTGCGCCAGAGAAATAGAAAAATGGACGAAGCCAGGTAAAAGCCTTGCTATCATCTCTCAGTAACTCCAAACTTAAAGCGGATAATTGTGAACTCAAAGCTCATTTGGGAATGCGTAAGTGCTTTAAATGGGATGGGCACTTAAAGGGAATAACATTGGCCTGGATTCCTAGCTACTCTGGCGTGAGGGAAAATGAGGCGGTAGAGAAGCCTCCTAGAGGAGGTTCGTCAAGGTCATTTATTGGAGCTGACCCTTCTTTTGGCACTGCCAAATCACAAACTAAAAAATCCATCAATGAATTGATACATAATTAGTCCAGAGAGTGGTAGCAAAAATCATCGGAACAAAAACAGGCAAGAGTGTCTAAAGGGACACATGCTTGAATTTACTAAAACCTGCTGAATAAGGGTAGAAAGACTGTCAAAATGGCCTGGTATGTGACGCTAGTTACTGATTCTGCCAAGGGAAAGAAGCAATACCAGTTCATCTGCTGTGCCAATGTGACGGCCTGGCAACGTTTCTAGTAACCCCATAGCTAGCAGCTGCACAAGAAAGGCGCTCTCAAGGATGATAGGGCTAATTAAGAGGTCACAACTTGGGGGCTGGGAGTACCTACCAGGCGCGTCTCCGAGGTGGTGGATAGGGGAAAGGCCATCTTGTCAGGGTTCGCTCAAGACGAGATGGTTAAAACCGGAGCAGGATAAATGCGGGATAAATCGGATAAATCGATTATTTTATCGATTTTGCAAACTTTGTTCGCAAATATCTTCGTAAATAGATACTGTAGAGCTTTAGAAAAAAATACGGGTCTTCTAATTTTAGGCAAAAACTTCAAATTTAAAATATAAAAAGAATTTAAGACATCAAATTTTTTAGGTGTTCCGGTTGATATGGAATGACCCATATACACACACGAGAGGACAAAATTAAAGATTGTCTTCTAGGAGAAAAGGGTGATCTCCTTTTTATAGTTGTAAGTCAAACTATTAGCTGTTATGGAATCTACATAGTACTTAGCAGAGGTATTCGTGGATTCATTTAAGTGAAGCACGGGATTTAGGATGAATTGTAATTACTTAGATTTTCATAAATAAAGTATATTACGTAAAGTTTCATTAAGAAGAGATATATTGAACCACAACTTAATTTCAAATATATCGTACGACACCCGTAAAAACAACAATATTTTATCCCAGTACAATTAAATTGTAATCCTTAATTTAAACAGAACTCTCAAGACTAAACTGAACCCAGATGGTTTCTTAGCAACAACACGGCTATTAACAGCGAAAAGACGCCGCGCAGTCGTAACTACTTACTTTAGCAAGGTGTGCAAATTGGAAAACCAAACTCATCACCGCCGTAGACCTTTTACTAGCCAATGAGATGGAGTCGGCGACGATTTAGGCTTTATCTGCAACAAGAAATAGTGGCGAAGCGGTCGACTCGATTCCAGGCAGCGTTGAACGATATCATTTAGGATTATAGGTCTCCTGAGGACCGAAACCTAACCTTATTCCCTTCAAGATCGAGTGTACGCCGTCCGATTTGAAATGCGGCCGCTAGATGCTGGTGTTATCAGTTTGAAATGGAATTCCGAGAACATACGGTTGACGTTCACGCCTTGAAACGGACAAAATTGAAAAACGGATTGTTAATAACTTGCCAATCGTGTTGGAAGGGTATGTGGGACTATCTCGTGCACATGCGGCCTTCAATCTGGCGGAAGAATCCGGGTCGATTTTCTCTTACGGGTGTCAGATATATCCCATCGATTTTGTCTCCGAGGATTTTATGCGACAATAAAGTCCCTATCGCGCGTCGGAGATATAACTCGTCAATAAATCTCGTTTTTTTCTCCGTAAATGCGTAAAGCGTATTAAGATGTAACCTGCCAATATTGCCCGTTTTAGATCTTCCACATGGATACACAAAGGATACCAGAAATGTACGGCCTGTTCAAATTTGAGATCTCCACCATTTTTACTAACGCAATGAATTTATAGTTTAACTGGAACTAAACATGCGCATTTCCAAGATTATAGAATGGTCAATGAAGCAACTAAGGAATTATTTAGTATCAAATCGAAATAAATACACACGAAAATATATGATAACTTAAGTTATCATTAACAATATTCTTACATTCTAATAATGTCTTCTTGGTTTCTGTGATCATTTTTGATAACGGGTTTTTAGTTAGCGTTAAAATAACGACGATCAATAATCTCTTCTTATCCAAAAGACCACCGTATTCCTTTGTCAATTTAAGTAAAAGCAGTTTTTGTTTTTAAGTCCTTTAGCAATGTTAATCTCTTTACGCGTGATATCTGAAGGATGACGTTGTTTATTTTCTAACATTTGAGTTTTACAATCAGTTCTAATAAGGTTTTTAGTATGATCATCAAAAGTGCTAATAGCTGTTTCTATGCCAGATATAATTTCTTCAATTGGTGGTTTTTTAAATTTTAAATTATATTTCAAATATTTATTCAACAAATTTCTTCCTTGTTAAAGGATAAAGAGGATTCGTTCCTGACTAACATATTTTTTGGTTTATTAATGTGAGCATATTCTGGGTTTTTTAAAGACACTAATTTTGATAATTTTTTCTTATGAACCAAATCTTTAGTCATTACTTTCTTTGAAATAATATGTTCTATCCTATTCAAATAATTAATCCATTCTACAAATTCTAAATTACTAAGACCTTTAGCTAATCTTAAATGTAGGTTGTACAAGCTACTACTTGTAAGCTTCTAATTCTAATTGACTAATTCTAAAATACTGATATTTAATTTCAACTAATAAAATTTAACTCCAAATTACTCCAAAAAAGGTAGGGTTAAAGATCAAATACCAATAATTCAATTTCTTAAATTATAACCAAATTTTCGCTGAATTTTCTCAGCTTCTTCAGGGCAATAAAAATAAAATTACATTAAAATTTAGTACATCAAATTGAAAAGTATGCATCAGTATTGGTGGAGAGATAATAACAGACTCATTCTAAATCGTGAATTTTGTTGTCAACTACCCTAATTTATTAATTTTAGTGTAGTTATTCAGTTCAGTGTTTCTTGCTGATGATGATAGCTTTGCTATCGAAACGTACGTCCAGTTTAAGTGCAGTTTGTGGTGAGAGGTCTAGAAGTTTGCAGCATTACCAGTACCACAGTTTGGAGTATTTTTGTTAACTTTACATTGTAGGGCTATACTAGATTTCTCAAACCTTCTAAATTTAAGATGAGCCTTGCTCCTTGCAACGCGTTTTAATTGATCTTTTAATTTGCCCAATTTCATGATCACAATCTTTTAGAGAATAGATATTTTATAAATACCTGATTTGTCCAAGTTATCTACTTGATCTTTAGGGTTGCCTAAAATATCTTTAAGACTATTATTTGAAGTAGTTGCTATGTCAAGGTTGATTTTTGTAGACCTTTCGTGTAACTTGGATAAAATGGTAATTTAACATATTTCTTATTCTTCCTGTCAGCGACTGCTAATGTACTCACATTTCTAATTTTTATTTTGTTTTTACATTTTCTAATGGTATTATATGCAACGTCTGTAGACGTTGTATATAATTATTAAGTAGGATTAGTGATTAGTTCAGCATGACGCGAGTCAGCCATGACCATGATCATTGTACCGTGACTTTCTTAGGTATAAATTAGGGTAGTTTTAGTATAGTTATTCAGTTCAGTATTTGTTGCTGATGATGATAGCTTTGCTGTTAAATCGTATATCCAGTTTAGTGCAATTTATGGTGAGAGGCGTAGAAGAAGTTGAGTAAAAATAAGAACACAATGTAATGATATTTCCTTCCTCCATGGTTAATCCCACGAGTAGCTAGGGAAGAAAAGGTGCATCCCCACAGAGGTAAGGCTAAATACAATGCGCCAAGTGCCCCAAGGTTGGACTAGTAGACTGGTCCTCTATTCAGCCACGCATCCCATCAGCTTAGTCCACCACCTTAGGATTTAGGTTTTTGTTGAGGTTGTCTCCTCTCGGTCCGTGCAGTTTAGCCAAGACCTCCATCCCTTTCGGATCCTGGTTTAACAGTTGGGCTTTCGGTAGCCGAAAGCAACAACTGGCATCGTTGTAGAACCTTGTGCAAGCCCTTAGCCACGACACGACAGCTCGATCGAGGAGTGAGTGGTTCACGGCAACGGTCTTCATTCACCCTGCTTCGGTTTTAAACAGAGAGGACGAACTTATAACCGCCACTAACCATCTCGTCTTGAGCGAACCCTGACAAGATGGCTTTTCCCCTATCCAGCACCCCGGGGACGCGCCTGGTAGGTACTCCCAACCCCCAAGAACCCCAAGCCCTTACACAACCCATCTTTTTTTCATTTCAATCTTAAGTACGAAATATCCGACAGCTTTCGTATTTGATATTTGCGTTAGGTAACCTTAGGAGAAGCGACAGCAAAGTTTTGGTTAAAAAGGGCCTAAGAGTAGATGAACTTACTCTTTTTATTTGAACAGGTCGTGACTTAATATTTGGGTGTATTTTTTTAATTCTAAACAACTAATTTAATAACATTTTGCTGCATTCTTCAAAATGAAGATGCTTTACTTTCCAACGATTTTCATATTTCTTGGTGTGCTCTGTAAACAAATTGACTTCAAGATTTGTCTAAGTGTGCCCAGCCAGCATGCACCAACTTTTAGCAGTATTTCTTTTGCAATTACGCAACTAATACAAAAAAGTCCTACTTGTTGCACATTTAGTGGACCACACTGTATTAGCAATACCGAGCCAGCTGTTTATAGTAAAATCACTAACAAAACTTTTCATCAAAATCTGCCACACAGCAGAATTTAGAGACTACTAAACTCGTTTATGAAAGATATAATTACCTGACACCATCAAAAAGACAGAAGCGTATCGAGGCTATAATCTTTTTAATTCCGGTAGATAAAACGGTGCGGCGTCCTGTATAGAAACGAAATAGACGTCGGCGTCGTGACGGCCGGCGTTGCTTAGAGAGCGGTGCAGATAAGATAAGCAACGAAAGAGCTTTAAGTTATTGGTGCTGTAACACATACCATTAAAACGCCTCGATACGGAAACGTTTCGCCCCTTATGTTGAAGCACTATCTGGCGAGCTTTAAAATTACAGAATTGCTTTATCAGGGTTACCAGGATTTCATGAATTTCACACCTGAAGGACAAAGCCATAATCGTAATTTTCGCAATGGAGAAAACAAGAATTGCGTACTGCTGTGAACTGTTTGAATTACATGAAATTGCAAAATGAATTTTTAAAATGAAAAAGAAAATTAAAATAGCTAGCTCAACGGATAAGAATTTTTTAAAAAAACCAAAGAACAATTAACCTCAGAAGTTACCCTTCACTAAATTAAAACTTGAATTCTAACACGAAAAATAAAATTTGTTGAGTGCAAGGAAATCTGACTTTTCTTTAACTACCCGAAAAAATCGAAAAGAGTTTAGTTTAAATAAACCAACAGATCTTTTATAACCAAAGAAGTTAATTAACAATCAATTTAATCATATAAAGGGTTAAATTACATTTGTTCAGAAAAAAACCCTGAAACTGAGGTTCTGCCTAAAATAAAAACTGCACGAGATTCTAAATTACAATTAGCGACAATGGTATTCATATGGCAAAGCAAAAGATTTGTTTGTTCAGCTGAGGATTATCCACAATCTAAACTATTCAATCCACGTGGTTTTCAATTAATTAAGCGTGGACAAATTACTAGAAATATACAAAAAAAATAAACTAAATGCAAGAAAACAGTGTTTCTCTCAACCCAACCCGAGGTGATTGATAACTAAAAATAACACCAAAATAGAAAAAACGGAAAAACTAACTCTTTTAAAAACCATAATTTTACAAAATTAATAAAATGTATCTTCCCCAACAACAATAAAGTATATCTTATATCTACTACGTTGGTACACGTCAATATATTAACATTATTACCTAAATGAATTCCTTATGGACAATATAAAATTAATTTATGCGAAATTTAGAATATCAAAATGAATTACAAAATGGTATCAATAATATACAAATCGTCTACTCACGTAACAATCGAACAGAGGAACTCCCGAACAAACTTTACAACGTTTTCTTAAAATTCCTTCTCTTAAAACGTACAACTGCAGCTGTGCAAACAATACGCTACACATTCAAAAAACAAATAAATGATTGGAAATAATTTAAAAAACTTTTAACACTTAATTAATAACTCGCATACAATTAACTCTAAACTAAAATTAACAAAAATAAATATTATTGGTGAAAAATTCTCGGAAAATTGAACAGTGTTTTTAGCAAATCAAAATATGCAACTCAAATACACTCAACAAGGTTGCTAACCCAAGCATACGTTAAGACTTAGCCTCCAAAAGTATTTTATTAAAATTCCCTTGGAAAATATATTATATGTTAACTTACGCCAAGGATTTAGAAATTAAAATTACAAGTAACCTTTTTGACCTATGTATATTCAAAATTAACATTGGACAATTTATGTTTCACATTTTTCGTTTCTAGTAAGTGAAACTCACCGTATGAAGTAATTTGTTGATTGTTTTGTCTTGAAAATTATTTAGTATAAATTTTGTCAAGACTTAAAAGATTGACAAAAAATATAAGAATTCTTGAATAAAAATATATAATTTGGAACTCTAAGGTTTTGTTAATTAGTTAGTAATAATAATATATATATATATATATATTATATATTGCTACGTTTTATATATGGAAGTATAGTTTAAAAAAATAAATTGGTAAGTTATTATTTTTGTGTAACATAAACCTTGGGTTGTAAATCCCAAGCAATAAATATTTGGTTTTTATTAAATTAATTTGTAGCCGTAAGCCCTGTGGAATTAGGTTATTGTATGTCCAATCCCACTTAATCGGATCACTGTATTATTTTAATTCAGTTCCCTTATTATCGATACCTATTCAAGGGTGGGGACTTAATGTAGTTCGTATTTAAAAATAAATGATTATGGGTCTATGGAGATCATGGATTGTTGATAAATTTTCTTTCTCAAAAATTGTTTTAACATTTGTCAATTCACAAAAATTAAACCATATTTTTGCATCTCTTGGAAAGTGAAGAGAAATTTCAATGTAAATTGTTGTATTTACCACTGGATTGAAAGTACATAAAAGAAACCTCGAGATTTTTTATTATTAGAAGAAATTCTCTGGATTGAGCTACCCTTTCCCTTGAGGATCGTATATGTTTTGCATTTTCGAATAACGCAATATACCTGGATGTTTGGAAAGAGCTGTTTACCTTGACGCCGGCGTTGTTTTCTTTGTATGGATCCTTTTTTCAACGTATTTGATTTATCGCTGGAGAAAATTTCTTTTAAGATATCTTTGGATCTATGTTAATAAGAATTTAAGCTATTTCGAATGATTAATGTTTAAATTTCTGTGTAAGTGTCTTGCAATTTCGTAAATTTTGAGGTTAGCTATTCTAACTGTAATGACTAGAGACCGGATTATATGCAAAGAAAAACTTGGAATATATGGCGCAGTATATATGCATTGATTTGTTGAGAAAATTGGCAAAACCTGGCGGCATATATTGTAAAAAAATGCGACAATATGCAAATGTTTTACATAAAATAAATAAGTAAAGAGATTAAACATTAACTTTATTGCACAAAATTTTTTCACAAACATATTTCTAAAACAATTTATAATTAAATGATTTTCAAAAATTGTGTAAAAGAAAGTTTTGTCTTCTATCAGAATGCATATGTTTCGAAATAGAAAAGCTTCTTTCAACATCCACAGACGTAATCGGTGCATTTTTTAACTTTGCAATACATTCTAACTAAAATTAAAGTCGAATCGTTTACTGTTTCACTATACAATATTTCTTACTTTCTTCAATTCAATACCCCGCATTTTTATTTATCACTTTTTTAAATTATCGTATATAGAATTACTATTGTACCTTAACCTTCTTACATAGCATATTCAATTCGTCTATTATTCGACTGATTCCGAAGCGACATCCTTGCGTTTCTAGTTTACCAATGAACTTGAAACAAAGCTATAATTTGACTTAATATACAAAAGTGTTTTGTACATTCTGTGATGTTACTATCTTTTACAGTTTTCTAGCAATGCAGTCAGCAGTGATTTCAAGAATACATTTTTTATCCTCAAATATCGGCGAAAAAAATGCAGCCTCTAACAATGTACCATCTCGTAATAATCGGTTCAGGAGGCAACTTAACACGGGAATCGCTCCTATAAAAATTGGATTCGTAAGGTACTTTTAAAATACTTTTTTACATTTGCTAATTAAATCATTAATCAAAGGGAATTGATTCTAATGTCTTTAGGCTAAACGATTGAACCCATGAGCTAAACAAGTGGTACGAATAATGTTACTATAAAAAAAATTAATATTTGCCCAGCTTTTATCATGTATGGTGCAGCGTCAGACAACACTAGTAAAAATTGTTTCACAAGGTATACTTCCAAGAAAAAGAAATTGATAAACCTTCTTGAACGAATTGGGCAAGTGCACATTATTTGTTTTTTGAAGTGCTTTACAATAAATTAAATATGATTTACCTACAATATCTTCATGAAGAATTCCTATTAACAAATGGGCAATATAACGGCCACACTTAGTCCGTACTTTCATCTACATGATATAAAAAAATTATTCCCTACCAATTGTTGAATTTCTGCTATTGTTTGCTGGTAACAAAGATGTGACAATAATTTTCCTAGGTACTTTCGTCAGGTATTTATTTTTGCATTATTTACAGAAATGATTCAAATTAACATGTTAATCTTGCTAATGGATGTTAGACGAAATAATGCGTTGACAGGATCCGTATTATATCTTCGATTCTGGGTTTCGTGAAGTCGATGCTACACATTGACGTATAGATTGATGCACAATGCGATCGCTTTAAGTTTTTTACATTTCCAATATGTGATGGAGTTTAGCGTGTTGATCAATCAGGTAATTTTCTCTCAGAAGACACCTACAACAACAATGTCTTTTATATCAAAGTTTAAAATAAAATTACAAATCAATTGTATTTAAGCTTTTCGTAAAATTATATACTTACCATTTTACTGCAGGCCGAACAAAATATTTACACCATATCAGCAACAATCGTCATTTTATATCAAAAGTTTAAAGAATTTAAAAAACAATTTGTAAAGCTTTTAGTAAAATTAAAACTTACCATTTTACTGCAGGCTCGACAAAATAACTTGTCGCCATCCTTTACCAGTTCAGGATATGCCTTAAACCATAAAGAAATTTGTTCGCCATACTCATTGTATGTACGCACAGTATTTAAAAACGTAACACAATTTACGATGTGTTTCGCTCAAAGATATTCAATGAATAGAATAGTTTATTTGGGAATTAATAATAATAAAACGTATTACCAACATTCCTTCTGCTAGGCGAAATTAAACACGTGCATTCTTGCGAAAAAAAGTATTAGAGAAACCAATGTAAAAATTTATCGTTCTGAGAAATTTGTCGGTTGTCGATCTACATAGCAATTTAAGGAATTTTACTAATAGTAAGGATAAGAAAAAGCTTAAATATGCAATATATCCAACTTGTTGTAAAAATATGCATAGAAATGCCTAAATATGCGATATATGCAAACACTAATTAGCGCTAATTAACTTCAATTAGTGTAATACGTCTACATATAGACTATAATTGAAGATCCGGTCTCTAGTAATGACAGTTCAAATTAAAATTTTAATATGTATAGGTTTGAAAATTGAAATTTAGAGAAATCCAAAATACACTTAATGCTATTTGATTATTGAGAATTTATATCAGAAATTATGTGAATGCATATACAAACTAAATATTTTAAAAATCAGAAAATTTACTTTTGCACATTTTTTTTTAAACATTCTTCGTAAAATTCTCGGTTAGTTAATTGCGAATTTTACTTACCTAAGGCGTGAAGACAAAATCATGGCCACATTTTTCCTTCATTGCAATTGACGCAAAAAAAAAAAAATGAAATTCGCCTCCGTTACCGAACCGATGATCTTCGGGTGCACTTTACCACTCATCCATTCGACTTATTCACCTTTCAACGGAGCCGTGTTCCTTTACCCGTACGCTAAGCGCAAGTTAATGGCACGGAAACCACCGGACGGGAACGGCTAAATTGTGCTCGCTGAATGGGATAAAATGCGCCTAATTCTCCCGGATTCACGTCGATATCGGCGTCCGCTATCGCCTAGAAGCCGCCAACACCAATGAAGCCGAAAGGGCGCCCTAAATGCAACCGCTGCCCTTCAGTACCGGAGACTACCCGTCTAATGGAGGTCGAAACTTTCACCATAAGTTCTAATTAACCGAGCACCTATGTAAGTCGTAATTAACAGAGGTCGTTGGTTGCCTTGGCGCGATTCAAAAGTTCGCTCGACGATCCAAGTTCCGTACGATATTGAAATGGGTTGCAATTTTGTGTAGTAAGGTTCGATCTTAAGGAGTGAACGTTGGTGTAAATAAAACAAAAAAGAATACTTAGCCATCTTTCCACTAGATGGTTTTAAACTTTAAAGAACTGTTGTAATAATTATTCTAGTAAAGATTGATTAAATCAATTGACCCCAGCATGTGGGTTGTTTATATACAGGCGTTTCATCAACAGGGAACTCTTCTATATCTCGTAAACAGTGACACATAGGAAAAAAAGTTTTTATAAAGTGATGTAGGATTATGATTTTTTTTAATAAGCAAAATTGTCGGGATTTATACAGCGTATTTCGTAACCTCGGTAGGTACAGCTCTCAACTTTCTTTTTTTCGATACAATACCCTCAATATTATTGCATTTTTAAAAGCGCCAGTAAATTAAAAAAAAAAAATAGAATATAACTACGTCGTTTTCCTTAAATAGCGGTATACGTTAAACACTGTTAAAACTGTTTCTACAACTTTGCATACCGCCCCATGGTATCATTTGTTACCGCTATTCAGTCAATATTTATATGTATTTATATTGCGGACGACTCTACTTGATTCAGTAACGAGTGGAGGTACATAAACTTACATATATAACTATACATACTGCTGTGTATTGACTGAATTTAAAAAAGAGCAAAATGAATATTAAAAATGAAAAATTAAATTAGCTAGCTCAACGGATAAAATTTTTAAAAGGGCGCAAAAGAACAATTAATCTCAAAGTCACCCTCGCGAATTAAAACTTGAATCCAACCGCGAAAGATAAATTGTGGGTGAAAGAAATTTGACTTTCTTTAATTACCCCAAAAATTGAAAAGGTTTAAGTTTAAAATAAAAGAACAGAATTTTGAATGACGTTAAATAACAAACAAGAATTTATTATAAAAAAAAAAAAAATATTAAATACAAATTTTTGCCGAAAAAAAAGAAAACCTTGAACAGAGGGTCCTGGCTTAAATCAAAAAACTGCTATAGATTCTAAATTACAATAGGACAATGCTAAATCCTATATCAAGCAATAGAATAAGTTGTCCAGGAAGATTAATCATTTCTTAAAATCAAACCACGTGGTAACAAATTAAAATAAAATAAAATTCGTGAACACAAAAATTTACAAAATTGAAACTAAAAGCAAGCACAATGCTTCTATTCACAAAACCGAGGTGATTAATAAAATAAAAATGAAACAGCAAACTAGAAAACCAAAATGAACTCTTAAAACATAATGAGAGAATTAAAACTAAACTCTATCTTCCTGCACGAAATAATAAATGATCTTATATCTAAAATGTGTACACAACAATATAATAGCAATTATTATTAAGCGAGTTCCTTGATGGACAGAATAAAACAAATAACGAATTCAAATCTCAAAATCAAATGAAATAACAAAATGGCAGCAAAGATTTAAAAATTACGTCTACTTACGCCGGCATCTACCAAAGAACTCCGATGTCAAGGTTAAACAGTCGTATACATGTAAAATCCTACTCACGCGCTAACGTCTAACGCAGCCGCACAAATCATGGAAGAAAACTACTAGAATAAATATAAACTATACAAGCGAACGCTATACATTTTAAAGAGTGAAATTAATTTAAAACAACTGAACACTTAAATTAAATAAATTAAACAAGTAACTCATTAACTAAATCTTATACAAAAATAAACATTTACATCCGTGAAAATTCTCCCGAAACATTGACAAAGGCTGATCGGAGTAAACATGACAAAATCTAAGCACTTAAAAAAAACTCTCGCGACTGCAGGGTGTCCACCCACAGCAGTACATACTGATGTGGTTAGGCAACCCACATACCGCTGAGTGTATTTTAAGTTGCATAGATTTTGTTTTGTTCTTTCCGTTCGTTTGGTTGATTCAATGTTCCGTGAATTTTCACTATAATGTTTATTTTTTACAAATTTTAGTTAAAGAGTTGATTGTATGATTTAATTAATTAAGTGTTAAGTTTTTTTTAAATTAATTCCATTCATTTATTTGTCTAGCGTTTGTTAGTTTTGTTTTATGCTTATTCTACTAGACTTTGTCGGTGAATTGTGCGTTTGCGTTATAAGTTTTTAAGAGAGGGATTTTTGTAAGAAAAACAGTTGCAGAGTTTTGTCAGGGAGTTCCTTGTTCGACTATTAACGTGAGTAGACGTATTTTTGTAAATCATTGTTGCCATTTTGTAATTCAATTGATATTGAGTTTGATTTCTGTTAAAAATATAGCCAATCAAGGAATCCTTTTTTGTAATAATTGTTTATATATTGACGTGTACACGTTGTAGATATTAGATCATTTATTATTTTTGTTCGGGAAGATACATTTTAGTTAATTTTTTCACATTATAGTTTAAAGAGTTAATTTTTCTTTATTCAATTTTGCTGTTTCGTTTTTAATTATCTACCCTCGGTTTGGGTGAGTAGAAGCATTGTTCTTGCATTTAGTTTGCAATTTTATAAATAGATTTCTAGTAATTGTCCACGTTTAATTTATTTCAATTTGATACCATGTAGATTGAAATTGAAATATTTAAGATTATCTTCCTGAGCAAAACAAAACTTTTGCTTTGTATAGGAAATAGCATTGTCCTATTGTAATTTAGAATCAAGTGCAGTTTTTAATTTAGGCCAGAACCTTCAGTTCACGATTTTTTTTCTGCACAAGTTGTAATTTGACCCTTTTTGAATAATAATAAATTTGATTGTTAATTAACGTCGTTGGGTTAAAAATTCTGTTCTTTTATTTTATATTAAACCTTTTCAATTTTTTCGGGTAATTAAGAAAGTCTGATTTCATTCACTCACAATTTACTTTTCGTGGTTAGATCCAAGTTTTAATTCGCGAGGGTAACTCTGAGATTAATTGTTCCTTTGTTCAATTTAAATTTTTCCGTTGAGCTAGCTGATTTTAATTTTCTGTTTCGTTTTAAAATTCATTTAATTCAGTCAGTACACAGCAATACGTATGTAAATAGCTTTATATATATATATATATATACACCTAGGTATTGTATATATTTTGGTAACTAATAATGATCTGCTAATATAAATAATTGATTAATAAATAAAAAAGTATAGTTTCTTAAACGGAAAAGTATAAATTGACATTTCCTATCAACTATAAAACGGTGATTGTAACAAGTAACAATAATAACTAGTAACAGGTTCTGAGAGGTTACGTTTCATAATGATCGAGCTTCTATAATGATATGTATTATATGTTTTTTCATAGACATTTCTTAACCAAAATCGATATAAAACCTAGGAAAACTAATTAGCAAAACTTACATTGTGTGGGGTTGTTACACAAAATAACTATTATTACTTGGAATAAATTTTTCTCCATCTGGGCTTGACAAAAACAATATTTCTATGTAGTTGTTAAAGAATTCCGTTTATTTTCTATTCTCTTATTTACTTAAGCGGATGCGATGTTCGTATATTCGTTATTTCTAGGGTTTTTTTACCACGTACGCTTGTCATTTATTTAACACACCACTAAAATAGAAATATTTTTAGAAATACCTTCTTTATTATGTTTGTTAGTTCATTTTGACAAATACGAATAATAAGGAAACAGACAAATATAATACATACAAACACTAACCACTTTTAGGCAAGAACTAACTCGTGTATGCATAGTTTATTCCGCATTAAATAAATAACCACGCAAAAAAATTCAATAATAAAAATCTTGCTATCCACCTGGTACATCACCTATTATTTATTTTTTAGGATCGAATATTACATCTATGGAAAATAAATAAAAAAAAATTAAAACTTTCAATATAATTTTATATCGTTATTCCAAAAATGTAATACTGACATTGCAAATATTAATTTTATTTGGTGTGTTGATACAATTCCTTACTAAAAATTTAATTGAAAACGCTTTTCTCCAGTATATAAGCAACTTTCCACCATGTTCATTTATAGTTTCAGCAACTAAATTCTAGCGCTAGCGTTGTTAACAATATTTTCTCAAGTAATAGTGCTATCTAAACAACTCGCATAACCAAGAAGTTTTGAAAATTAATAAACTTTATATAAGTACTTCAAAATATCGCCCTAAAACTCCGAGATATCAAACTCAATTTACCAAATCCTTTACAAGTTTACTGAATAAAACATCCACTCTGCATAATTTATACCGAATTTCACTTCTAAATATTAACTCTCGCAACAATTAAGCAAACATTATCCGAATCTTTCATATACCCAGCCAGTTAACGAGGGAAAATCTTCCCCGACATCCCGGCGATAACGGATAACTCTGGAATTCTACGGATCTCAGATACGACCATATCGCTTTTCGGTTACATAGCGGAAATCGTCGCATCCATAACGACTGCGCTAATCTCGCTCTAGTCATCAGTCGGGTTATCTGTCCATCGACTCGCTACCGTTTCAACTACGACGCACGCCCTGCGGGCAAAAAAAAAAACATCTTGTCAGGCGTCCTGGGTAAGGAGCAGTGGAGGGCTAATATCCTATTTGCCGGTGGTAATGCGGGGGAAGCTTAAAAAACAATTTTCTAGGCACTCAAGGCGAGCGTACAGCTCTACTTCGTAAAAAGGAAGTTGAATGGAATTTGAGTAACCCCGGTTATCGTGTTTCTAAGAGCCCTTAACCCGGTATCGCTTGAAGTGAGTTTGATATAGTGTGTCGGTAGTAGAAATTACCTATTGTTAAGCGGGTAATTTTCTGGCGAAAGAAAACAAAAATGATGCTATTATTATAAAAATTGGCTTCTGAGGTTTGAGGTTTTGAGGTATACACAAGTATAAATAAGGTTTTATAAATCCCTTAACACTAACTACAAGTGGGGCCATTGTATAACTCTGTAGTTGATAAATTCGCTTTATACACACGGAAAAAAATTGTTGTCAAAAAACCAACAATTGTAGAACAGTTAACTACAATTTATCGTGGGAATACGACTGGCTACAACTTATCTAAATTTCTATCACACGATGTAGTTAACCGATTGTATTTCTATTAAATACAATATTGTTGTAAAAATTACTGAAAAATCTATTCCAAGCGTTGACACAATAGTGTGTACATTTTAGTTACAGATATTGTACGAAAAATCAACTTATTAGGAAGTAAAATTTAATGTAAATTTTCTTACTATTTACTACACTTCTGTGTGAAAACATACCACAGTATTGTTTCAGATAACACTACAATTTTGTAGTAAAGAGTACTAGGTGTTGTATCAATAATAACGCATTTAAATGCAAAATTTTATTCATATATGAATAAATAATATAATATTAAAATATAACAGTGTGATAAACATATGACATGTAAATATATTTGTTATAGATTATGCGAAAAAAAAAAAAAAAACTTCAACAACACACCATTTAGCAATCAGCAAATCGGCAATAACTCGTGGTATGATGTGCAGGCGCATGTAATTTGGTGATCTAAACTGTGTTTACTTATAGAGTTCAGAAGATATCTGTAAAATTGAAAAGTATTCCCTGAACTTGGCCTCGATTAGTTTTCGAACACCCAATACAAGAGAAGCTGCTTAATGTCATCTGAAGTTAAATTCTTGAAGCATTCTTCATTTACTTCGTTATCTAAAACAAAAATGAGTTAAAATTAGATAACACGAATGTGTTCTCTATCATAAGCAATTGGAAATGCCGTAGAAATTATACTCTTAGTTATTCTTAAGAAGTATTGTTAGTAAAATTTGAACCAGCACCCACTATAAGTTACAGACCCAGCAAGATACAGCCACTAGTAGAAATATTTACTTATTGTTGGATTAAATTAAATTTATATCGTTTTCAGTTAAGACAAATTTAATATGTTTACATATATTGCCGATATATGTGTCTACTTATGCCATGCTATAATATTAAACTTTCAATTTGTCTTACCCTGAAACACATCCAGTAGTTTTTCCAGGTTCCACTGTTGCACTTTGATTACATCAAACTCATCCATCGTTCCGAAATTAGGTATATGTAATAGGCGCATAAACCACGTCAACAGGTCAAAATGCTCAAATGGCCGTGTAAACTATGCTATAAATAGACTATCCGTTAAAAATTTGATGGCGCTGTACTCGAATAACGCCCTCTGACGACTGCAGTATCTCATTGTTAGCTTTTGCCATTCTAATTCGCCATTGGTGTATTTGAATTAGACCACTTATTTAGGAACAAAAATATCAAAAAAATAGGAAGTTTTGTGTCAAAAATTGTCACAATCTTATCGTGTACGTCTCGACACAAACATTGTTGAAAAAAATGTCACAGTTCTGTGAAATTATACAACAAAAGTTTAACCACAATTTTAAAAATATTATTTGCGAAAACAACATGTAATAATTAACAAAAATCTGTGATAAGGTTACATAATTATGCTAATTACTGCCACAATATTTTCTCTACAATATTGTTGTATATTTTTCCAAGAGATTTTTTTCTGTGCAGTTTAGTCCCTTTAACCAGACTATAGATACCAAAGAAGTTAGAGTAATAGGAACACTTGTTTACATTTAGGATTGAAGCCATGATAAAACCAAAATATTCCCTCCTAGAGTGGGAGTAAAACAAGAATAAACACTGTCGAATAAAATTGAAACGCCTCGTATTCGTAATCTGTTGATAATTTAGAAAAAAAATGTGTTAAGCGGATAATAAATCGTAATTTTTTAAATGCTTTGTTAACCACGTAATAAACATGCTTGTCGAATAATAGTTTAGTGCCGAGTAGAACCACCAAATCGCGAATTTTAAAACTACCGCAAAGCAAATGGTTATGTTGTATTTAATTTCTCATAAATCAAATAATTTTACATTTATCTAAATTTAAAGAGAGTTTGTTGATAATGCGATATTCTGGAAACCGTATTAAATCCTACTGTAAATTGAATTGATCAGAAATAGATGATTTCAGTACAAAATTTAATGTCATCAGCACATAAAAGGAATTTTGAAAGATGAAAACATGACGCAATGTCATTAATATGGATAAGGAAGAGAAGCGGGCCCCTGCGGCACTCCTGAGGTAACTTTAACCAAGTCAGAATAAGGTGCCCAATTCTCGCAGACTGCAGTCTGTTATATATGTATGACGATACCCAGCGAACCAAGTCCACATGAATTCTAGCAGAATGCAACTTGTCGATCCTATCAAAGGCCTTAGTGAAGTCCGTATATATGGAAATTATTTACTAAAAACGGCAATAATAACCCGTCAATGTTACCTTATATTTTGAACAATGACTATTTTTTTACATCATTCTGATCCATTCATATCTTAATTTTTCTTGCAAAACATTTTATTACCTGGGATATTATTCCACCTGAGCATGTGTAAAAATAGTAACTATAAAATCTAGTGATCAGCGTTGAATAATATTTTCAAAATTTATATTGCTGCATTGATATTTCCCATTTTTCACAAATAGACTTTATAGCAGTTTATATAATACTTGGACCACATTTAATTTTTTTTATTAAGTGTTGCAAAATTTCCCTTAATTTTGATGGCAATTTATTTTATTCTGTTTATCCTTTATTCTCGGCTGGTACTTGTACAAAAACAATAAATGAAAAAGCTAAATTAGTTCCATACAATGCTGAAAAAAATGCCAACAAAATGTTTATCATATATTGAACACTAACATTAATAATATGAATTCAGAAATAATTACTTAGGGTATTAGATACCTAACATTAAAATACAATTATCCATTGTATATACTTGCAGTAATTAATAGTAAAATGAATCCTCTTAGATAGGAAAATACATGTTACGCCATTTAATCATGCAGCAAAACCCAGCGAAACGATACGTTGCTGAGTTGCAAATTAGATGCAAATTTAAGCTCCACAAATCTTCGATTATTAGTGCAATCGAAGCTGTAGTGCACTGAATTAGTAATTAAAAATTATTTGTAAACAATTCTGAATTATGCATTGCTCGGTACGCAGTATTTGAAGTTTCGGTTGCATAAATAATCGAAGATTTGTGGAGCTTCGAGTCGCATTTAATGTGTTAAAGATGGTACACATAAGTTCGATTTTGGAAACAATTCCATTTCTTGGCTGCTTCAATCATTCAATTACATTTTATTAAGGGGAATGAACTGGTTTAATACCTACATAATTTTTCTTAGTTGCTGGAAAAACAATTATTTTAATTATTCAACTAATAACTTTTATTAAGAGTTTAAAATACCTTAATTATTAATGAAATAAATAAGAAAAAATACTATAATAATAGTAAAATTTCAGATTATGTCATATGTCAAATTAATCAATAAAACAAAATAATAACTGGTTTGGATGGAGGTATATCTGGTTGCCTACTCGCCAGTTACCAATGCATTGACAATTTGTTTTTTAACGTTACACATGGGGAAATTGAAACTTATATAGTTTACTTACGATAACAGACAAATAAACTCTATAAATTCATTTACAATGACAAACGAGCTACTACGTGAGTCAGTTCGCTATAACTGTTCTGAAGAAGGGTGACCCATCTGAGCTTCATAACTATCGCCCCATATCACTAATATGCAACTTTGCTAAAATTTTTGAAACTGTTTTATATAAGCACTCTATCCCTCGATTTGTAATTTAATATCCCCAGTACAACATGGTTTCATGCAAAATAGGTCTACGGTAACTAACTTGGCTTGCTTCACCCAATTTGTTTCCGAAATTATTGATAACAGGGGACAGGTCGACGTAATATACCTGGATTTTCAAAAGGCATTTGATCAGATAGATCATGTTCTTTTAGCTAAAATGCGTTCCTTCGGCTTTTCTAACGCCCTGTTAAATTTCTTTCAATCTTATTTGCTAAATAGGAAACAATGTGTCAAGTACCGTAATTTCATATCTAAGTTCATTATCCCTACATCAGGCGTCCCTCAAGGCTCAAATTTAGGACCACTTCTATTCTTAATTTTTATTAATGACCTTGTTAATGATATATCCAGTCAAAAACTGATGTTTGCTGACGATTTAAAGTTGTTTGCTTCTACTGATTCCGTTGAGGACTGTAGAGTACTTCAATTTAATATCAACGCTGTTGTTTCCTGGTGTAGTAAACGCAGGCTTTCACTTAATGTTTCTAAGTGTAATTCTATGATTTTTACTAAAAAGATCAACCCCGTTACTTTTTCTTATACTATCTCCGGTACTACTTTAATCTCTGTAAGTTTAACGAAAGACCTGGGAGTGTTATTTGATCCCAAACTTTCCTTTTCTCATCACATAGCAGATGTTGTCGCACGTACCTTTAAAACTTATGGTTTTATTTACCGCAATTGTAGAGATTTTCGTGATAACAGGACGTTGAGTACGTTGTTCTTTTCTTTGATACGCTCTAATTTAGAATATGCAATTTTAATATGGTTTCCTATTTACTCAATTCATATAAATAATATTGAATCGGTTCAAAGAAAGTTTTTAAAGTTTCTTTACTTTTTAGCTGAGGGGTCTTATCCACTATGGGGTTTTGATTATGTGGTACTTTTAGCCAAATTCAACTTTGAATCATTGCAAGTTAGAAGAATGATTAGTTTGATTAAATTTCTTTACATAAACTTAACTTTTTCATACCTAGGCTGAATTGCCGTTATCACCCTACCTTTTATTGCCATCAACATAGATTCAATGTGCTGCTCCGATCTCCCGTCTCATTAATGTGTGATCACTTTAATAGACTTTCAGATGTATGCGACATCAACAATGATGGCTTGAAATTTATTGTAATGTGTGCTTACGCCTCTTTCAATCAGTTATAGTCGATTTTCTTTTTCTTTTTCTTTTTTTTTTCATTGTTTTCCTGGCTATTTCATGATATTATTTTGTTCTTTGAATTATGTAAGCAAATGTTATAGTTTTCTTTACGCTTAAATCTTAGTTTGTAAGAATGAATGACACACTTTCTACTTTGTTAGTGCTCCTTGGCATGTACTTTTCTTTTTCTTCTATGTATTTTCCTGTAATTGGGTGTTTTTTAACCTGTTGGAAATATATTATTATTATTATAACGTTACGTGTTGTAAATAAAATAGTGGCACGAAAACTCGACCAAAATACGGCAAATATAATTAAAAAAAAACTTTTATTGGAAGAAAATTTTTATTAGAACAGTATTTAAATAAATAATAGCATTATTCCATACTTCTTGGGGACCCAGTATATACAATTTACTTTACATCAAACATAATTACGAATAATAATTTGACATTTGTATCATACAAATTTCCTTAAATAAACATTTTCTGCATACATATATTAAGTCCATTACCTTCCACCCATTTTAAAAATGCATCGATAAACATCTTCGCCTTCCTAAATTAAACATCAAAACAGGACGGCCCATCAATTAATCGCATCAACGTCCAACAGTTCACTGAAAGCTCCTAGTTTATGCATGTGTTTGCGCGTAAACGATTGTAGAGGGCTCTGCGACAGATAGGCGAGCTTTAAGCCGCCTTTGATCTCGCCTAAAGTGGAATAACGAACGAGGACACGCGTTTGCGGATTACGTAAGGTCGTCGGGATCCGGCACGGCTTCATGTGTGTCCTGGGCTTCGCACACCCCGTCGACAAACATTTCGTGGTCAATCACCTTGACAGTAAGGTAGTAACGCAGCGTCGACGCAGACCGCCGGCCGTTTAGATTCGCACACACGGGACTTCTACTCCGGTGAGACGGTTGAGGTCAATGGATACCTATCGGTAACGAGTTCTCATTCTCACAGGAAGTTCGAGAATTTTTATTTTACGTTAAATACGACCATATATATAGCTCGTGTATTGCAGGTGCGTCACGTATGGTTAGAACAAGGTCATTAAAAACGCTTGGTGCATTCGATTTTAACTTAATTGTGACAGGATTCTATTGTCAACAAATTTCTCATGTTTTAGCAATAGAAGTGTGATTTATAATTTTAACATTAGTGTTTACGGATTCAAGAATTAGAGATTAGTAGAAAATACGACTTCTTTTATATACAGGTGTCTCGCAGTCAAGTAGCGAAACTTAAAGAAGCGGTAACTAACACAATTCTAAACAAAATGTATTCCCCCTTCACACGTTATCAAAAAATTAACGTATTAATTATCGTCTGAAGTGTATAGTTATCCGACAAGTGAACCTTATAAAGTAACAAAATAACGCCATACGACGTTTACAGTTATACGAAGAACAGCAATGTTATGAACAAAAGTGAGATTCAAATTTACTGAATTGTGAATGGAAGCGAGTTAATTTTTGAAAACGAATAATCATTTCTAGGTTACATGGGCAATCAAAAGGTACATTTCACAGAAAAGTTATTTGTGTTTTTGTATAAATAATGCTGTAATTGAAATAGACCTAACTTGCAAAGTTATTTGGACTACTTATTAACATTTTTGTAAAATTAGTATAGATTCGATAGGATGCCGTGTTTATATAAAAATGCAACTTCATCAGCAATAAGACAAACAGAATAGCATTAAAAGAAAATATTGTCTAAAAAAAAAATACTAAATTTTTAAAGTATATTGGTTAAGGTTGTAATTATTTTTACGCACATGGTGGTTGTCAGAAATGTCGATGTAAGAATTCGAAATTCCATCCTGTATAATGCGAGAATTTAAATTCATTTTATTAAAGTGGTTGATAGGTACCGTGCATTTGCTAAGAGCGTCTACAAACAGGAAAAAATAGTCTTTTCGATTAAAGATTCGCGTAATAAAAAATATATGGATACTTTGTAAGTTATGCCTCTTTGTTTATTTTATTTACATTTGCGTAGCAATTCCAGGTCCTCTCAAGAGGACGTCTGAGTCAGAAAAATAACGCTTCGTCTACTTGCGCCCCTGTAAAGAGAGCGAAACTAGTTATCGTGCGAATTGACGTCACAATCAAAGTTTATAAAAACCTTAAATTGCGGTTTACAATTCACATACAATGTCCGCGGTCTTTCATTTAAGCTTCAGGAATAAGCCGCGTCCCTTCGTCGAGTGTTCTAATTCTTAAAATTAAACTTCTCATCTTAAAATTTTGCATTAAAATAAGCCTAAAAATCGAGAACAGGAAGCAAAAGCTTTCCTCGAGAGTAATTAGTGATTTGTTCTAAACGTTTAATCCCTTTTATTTTGATTATTTTTGGGTGTTGTGTAGAATTGTGTGCTTAAAATTTGGATTACGAGAAGATTAGTTTTTTTCCCCCATCGGTCCGTAAGATGTATAAATTTCTGCTTAAACTAACCAAAGCAATTACGTGAAAACCGTAACTCGTTCCTTCTCTCTCTCCCTTAATAAATATTTGTGAGTAAAATTATAGAATTAAGTTATCACATTGTTATAAAACTAAAAATTCATCTAAATAGTTGTGTTTTGTTTGTCATTGCTTGATATTTAATTAAATTCGTATGTTAGCTTAACTTAATTGTCCAAAAAAAATCGTAAAACAAATTGTGTTTTGTCATTTAAGTTCACTTGTTATTTTTTTAATTGTGTTTTGTAGTTTTTTTTCAAAATGCTCAAAAATTTTCAATACATAATTGTAAATATAATCGTTCTATTATTTCGTCATTTTTTAAAGAAGATCAGTTTGAACCCTTAGTAAAAACCCGGAGAGGAAGACCATTTCGTAAGAGAGCCGACGAGAAGGGTAAGTCGACAATCATTAGGCTAACTAACGGTCCTGCTTCGACTGACGAAAGGGCAGAGGCCGTGCCTGAAAACGAGGCTAGGTACTTGCTCGATTCGAATTTGGGCTGACATCCCCAAAGTTTCAAGAAGAAACCCGTTCCGCTACATGTAGAACAAAATTTTTGGTGTCTATAGCAATCTGTTGTAAGCTGATAATTCCAGAGAAAACTGGCAAATAAATGCCTAGTAATTTCTAAACAATCAAGATAAAAATAATAAAATTTATTCAAAAAGCCACATAACTGATCCTATGGAAGAATGTCAAAAAGCAGAAATAGAGAAATAATAAGTATATAAAGCAAACCAATATAATTAACTAGACAAACGAAAGGATATTGAAACAAGCTAGGTATGAATAACATTAAAATAAAGTAAAAAACGCATATCATAGCCGAACTTTATAATCACAATGAACAACAGAAATCAAAGAATTCCTCTTTACCAGTATATTGCCAGTTGTAAAAAAAATCTTTTTTTTCTTTTAAATGTTTATAGAGAAAGTATCGCCTTACTCCAGTGCAACTATTATTATAGAACTTGTAAACATTATACTGCAAAACGTTGGGTATATGCAGCAGCAGCTGTTCTGGAATAATGTATGACGATATCCTAGTGTGTAATCATGGCTTGGAAGTGAGATTAATCTTTTCTCAAATGCAAAGCAAAATTTCATAATATAAATGGATGCTGAATTTGTGAAAAAATTCTCTGCATCCGGTAATCTGTGCCAGTATTATACCACTCTAAGACGACTGAAGGCCGCAATAACGGTTTAGATTTCCACGTAAAAATTTACTTAAAATACGAAGGTGTAGTTGAGCAGCTATAGGTTTTGATAAATTGTCAATGTGATCATCTATAATAACTATCATGCACCAATTAACCCAACATGGACACACTCCTTACTTGGTTGGGTAATAAGTGGTGTTGATGTAGTGGCGCTTATTGTTCTTCTTTCGAATCTGACTATTGCGGATTTTTCTGTGTTAAGTGTAACGTATATTGAAAATATTCATAGAATCTTGTGAAGCAGCTAATAGCTTTCTCTATCGCTGTAAATTGAAATATTGGTATCATCCACATAATTTACTTACTACAACATTTCGTTTCAATGTAACTAGCAAGGTCGTTAATGTGTAAGAACAGCCTCGGGCCCAGTACCAATCCTTGGAGGACGCTTACCTTAGTTTCTAATTTACTAGACCGAATACGGTTCACACGAATGCTCTGAAATCTACAACCCAAATATAATCTAAACCAACGTAGCGCAGTTTTCCCCCACAAAGTCAAATGCCTTGGAAAGATCAACATACTATCCAAGGGGTATCAAGCTGCGATCGACCGCAAGACAATAGAGCCAACAGAAACCTCCAAAGCAGTCTCTATACTTTTCGTTCTAATAAAGCCATGTCGAAAACTCTGCAAAATGTTATATTTATTCGTAAGCGCAACGAGACTATCACACACAACCCCCTCAATAACTTTTGAAAAACTAGGGACACTGGACGGTAGTAGAAGAAAGCATTATTATTAAACAAAGGTATTCAACTTCGTGTAAAAGTGTTCGAAACATCTGTCATAAATGTAAACATTTATATTATTCTACATATTATTTTTAATAAACACAAAAAAAAAGATTCTTATTATTCATTTTAACTATGTAGGAATACCAGCTTTCAAACGGGAGTTGACGTATATGTTAGCCTTGTATATACCCGAAGGTGTAATGTGTTTACACTGATATACAAAATTTGCCCAACGTTTCCTGCCCCTTCTAGCACTTTCCCGCTGTTTCAATCTAGGCCTCTCTCCTCCAAGAAATAACCCTTCACGTTATTCCACTTTTTACATGATCTCTCTGTTATTCTCTCCTCTGCGGCTTTGTTTGCTTTCTTTTATATTTTTGGTATTTATGTTCGCTTCTCAAGTTGGATAATGTATGTTTCTTTTTTCAAACCAGATCATTGTCAACCATTACACACTACCCGCAATGCTTGCGCTATTATATTTCCTAATTCGGAAAACCACGTATAAAGCTATCTTCTTTGTTATACATTTTCCACCTCGACACTTTGTTCCCTTAATAGCGTTTTAATTTTTACATGTCGGAAAACATACACGGTTATGCAGTAATACGACATACGGAAACTCATTGTAACTGTTATGACACCTGCCTGTCATACGTTATGTTATTTTAAATGGTACAATATAGGGCAAATGTGTCTCGTTTCACACGCACAGGTGGCTTTGGTAAGGACAGTATTGTTATCTAAGAAAGTATGAGAAATACAGAGTCGCTTAAATTACAAAAAAGATTGCTTTAAAGTACTTTTCCATGATGAATATATATTCAAATGAATTTTCTGTTTTATCGGAGTTACCATAAACTTCCAGGGTTGAGGCTCAGATAGTTGAGAATTTACTCCTTATTATTCATGAATCTTTTTGAATAGAAATGTTATACAAAAACATTAAATGAGTACTTCGAATATCTTAGATTCCCCAAACTCCCTAAACTGAGTTCTCCCGTTCGAAACAGGCCTATACAATTAATTACGAGTGAATTAATAGGAGTATTGTAGGTTAAATTTTGTATTTAATAAATAAACCACATGGTGTTTCGCTTTAAAACATACATACAACGGTTTTTTTGTATCTTACACTATTTACTGCCAATGAATCTTCTTTTTTTGTAAAAATATTGTAGAATAAATGGTACCCGAATTTTTATTTTTACATTATACTTTAAAAGAGCTGTTGGGACTCTCTAGTTGTCCATATTTGTGCTTTTATTTGTTACTTTAATTTAGACAGAAGGTTTTTATTTATTTTAAAATTTATGTAATTTTTCTATCATGAAATATAATTTATTTATTAAGTTATACAGTAATATAAGTTATACAGTAATAAAATTTATTAATTATTGATAACAATAGTTTAGTGTGGACCTAATAACAAAATCTGATTTTTGGGAAAACGCTTAAAGCTAACAAATATTTGTTAGGTTAACTTTCAAACAGAAGTTGTGAATGTTTTAATCTCATATTAAACACAACAAATAAGTTCATGAATCTAAATCGATTGTAATTAAAAAATTCTTTAATTGTTATAATTCTTTCTATATCCCGCAAGCAACCTTATATAATATATATTCAACTTGTTGTTGAGTGTTCTTGAATTTTCATTAGTAAAGTAAGAACTTTAAATGTAGTTTGATTTAATAGGTTTCAAGTAGGAGAATTACCATTAGAACATTGTTGTACAAAATACACAAAGTGAAGAGAACTCTCTCGTTACCATATCCACTAAGATGAAACTTCGCAATAGGTAAACATCAATATTTACAATAGGTTATGTATCAGATATTAGAATGGCAGCGGCAAAATTTCAGCAACCTCGGTAGTTTGAATACACGTATGGCCAATTTAAGCGAATGAATATATCGTAAACTCATATAGTCGGTAGGTACTTTAACTTTATATCAAGATCTGTATAATCTCTGCGTGTAACATAACATTATTTCCCCAAGACGCCTCTATTTCTGCAGTAATGGTATTATCTAGAGAAAACATAACGAAACCCAGTCTCTCCTTAGCTCTTTTTTTTTTATAAGCAATTCCATTTTCTTTATAAGCTGAGAGTATATCTCTGGGGAGTGACTAGCAAAAGCTGGTTGTTTTTATAGCGTCGCGGCGGCCAAAACACTCCGGTTTACAGTTTCAGAGATCATGCATCATTTTCGATATGTATTCTATGTTCAGACGGCATGAATATTTAAACATTCGCGGTTTATTTACTCCGAGAATTTAGAGAATAACATGAATGTAGTAGACTGAAAAGTTTTAAAAATTCAGTTGTAAATGTTGGAATTCCAAGCTAACCTTGGTGAACAGGGTGAACTCAAACCGATTACGTTAAGATTCGTGGTTGTGGAACTTCAAAGAATGGACCAAGCTGAAGTATGGTTCCAACAGGACCGCGTCACAGGGCATAAATAAGAAGATTTACACAGACGCGTTATGGTCAATTTCAGAAACAGATAGCAGCAATGTATTGAAAAAGACAGTGGTCATTTAAGACATGTGATCTTTGCAAACTAAAAGCGTTATAAGAAATATTCGGGATTGTGTATTTCATAATAGTAAGTCCAAATGTATTCTTTGTTTCTTAACAGTGGCCTATAAAAAACCATTCTATCTATTAATATCGCTTTCAAAAACAGAATTTTAGCTGATTATATCATAATATTATTATCAAAGTAACCTACTGTCTAATTCATTGCATTTATCTTTATAAATATGTTCAAAATTGCAAATATGTTAATGCGATAGATTGACAACAATTGCACCATTACATAAAAATAAGAAAACTGATATCAAACTTACCAAGTCTTAAAATACTATCGCCTTACTGCAAAATTTACCTGTAATCAAAAAAAGATAATTTTAATACCGTTTGTCAATGATATAATAAATGCAAATAAAAAAATACAATGAGAAGGTTTATTTCATCTACCTTCTCAGAAAGACGAAATACATTATGTAATATTGTAATTTTTAGGTCAAATTAAAATGTGGGTAACACTCGGGCGATATTAGAATATATATGTTTCACCTTACCAACGGTCATCAGTGCCACTAGTCGATATAATGCAGTATACGGAAAATTCCTATATATACTTAAAATGTAGAAGAATAATTGAATTAGAACTTAAGATGGAAATCTTAATATAAACGTAAGGATAATTGCTAAATTGTCAATCTAATTAAACAATATTTATTTATAAAGAAGAGATATTGTTACATTCTCCATAGATAATAAATAAATTTAAATAATCTTCGTTTATATAGCTAAGACGCGCTTGCATTTTGGTTTGCACAATATTGACAGTTCTACTGCAATTGTTTTTGCGTCACCTCGGGCATGGCCAACTTGCCACATTTTTTAAAATGTAAGAAAATACTTCTTTTGAAATAACTCGAAAACCCTTCCAGATAATAATAATAATAATATTAATAATAATAATGTATATTTGTCGTTAGTTTAAAAAAAAAAAACATGGACATTGTCTTATTACAATAAAAACAACACCACAATAATAAAACTAAAAATAAACGTGGAACATAAAAGCTAAAAATTTATAAATTCCTTAATATCATAAAATCTGTGTTCTAACAAAAAATCTTTTAATAACTTTTTAAATCCATACATCGTTGGTGCTAATTTCTTTTTTTCAGGCAGTTTATTTATAGTATGATAACGATCGATACTTAGGACCACATTCAAAAAGCGAAGTTTTCTGAACCGGAATACTAAACTTATGACATGCTCTGGTCATCATTGTGCCATATACGTCCGAGTTCTTCAAATATTTATTAATGTTTTGCCTACAGAAAACTAATAGTTCGTATATGTATAGGCTACAAACCGGCAGAATACCCAATTTCTGGAATAACGGACGGCACGAC
This sequence comes from Protaetia brevitarsis, assembly GCA_004143645.1. Lineage (NCBI taxonomy): Eukaryota > Metazoa > Arthropoda > Insecta > Coleoptera > Scarabaeidae > Protaetia > Protaetia brevitarsis. Next base: position 2,442,166 of record RXPK01000191.1, on the reverse strand, counting down.
TGTGTGGAAGTTGCACCCACCATGACCTAATTATTATTATTATTTTTTTTTTTGTAATAAAAATGATCGTTGCAGGCATGTCGTGGCACTCCAAAATATGATTCCGTAGGGCAACCTGGACTCTACATATGCAAAATAAAGCATTCTCATTGACTGAATACCCACCCTACTTCGAAGAGTTCTTATCCCATAGAAGGCTGTAGCCAATTTAGCTTCAAGGGATGAACAATGTTTGTCATACCTGAGCTCTTTATCTACTGTGATAGCAAAAACTTGCAATTGTCTTGCTCAGGTATGGACTTACTGTCGCAGGACACGTATTCACTGCTGGCTGCATCGTGCTAAATCTGAACTTCAGCAGCCCCGTCTTCTTTCTATTCATTTTCAGTCCATTATCCTCACACCACTTATTAAACCGACTTATACATTCCTCAGAGGCTATCGACACGTGAGCCATCGAATGACGCAGGTTGTATCGTCTGCATACTAAGAAAGTACGCAATCGCTCAGATCATTGACGGCTACCATAAAAAAGCTTAGACCCAAAAACGGAGCCCTGCGGAATGCCAACTGTAACTTCCGCAACATTTGAATAGTAAGTGGTACGCATTCCATTCACACTGGACTGAACGGATACATAAGCATTTCGATCTTTTAGGTAGGAGGAAAATAATGCATGGGCTACTACCCCAAGATAGGGATAAAAAAAAATAGGGTATTCCATTTGAAATTTTTTACTTTTCTGCATTTTTCGCCCTATATGAAATATAATATTTTTTTATACGCCATCTTGATGCATTTACCTTCAGTCCATAAGTATGCCAAATGGACTGCAGAAAACTGGTAGCACATATGAGATATTAACGTTTTTGTAAGGGGTTGCAAATGTCACTTTTCTGCAAAGAATTGAAATATCCCTACATAAATTTTAACTAAAATTTTAAGGGCAATTCAAAAATATTAAAATATACAGGGTGTTGCATTTAAAATAAGAAAATTAATGTCACATCCTAGATCATCAGTGCAACTAGTCGGCCTAATGCACTATACGGAAAATTCGCATATACCTATACTTAATATGTGGAAGATGTCTGCAGGCATGTTATATTTCCGTTTATACAGGTTGAAAGTTAACAAGATATAGGATTCTTTCTTTGTAAAAATTTCCTTTGTTACAGGGGCTCCGCTTTCTCAATAAACTTCCTTCTTATATAGTAGATTTTCCTAATATAAATGCATTTCGTCATCAATTGAAGGCTGTATGGCTGAAACAAGCTTTCTTCTCATTTGATGAATTTATTAATTATAAAATTTTAGTTGTGTATAATTTTGCGTATGCTTTTCCATTATTTTACATTTAAGTATATTTTAATTGAAATAATTATTTTATAATATTAGTATTTCATAATTACATAATCCTGATTCAATTAAATACTTAGGAGTTTTCCTCGAGCCTAAACTGGGCTGGGAAGCGCATACTGGTTACATTGTAAATAAACTTGGAAAAACATTATTCCTATTAAGAAGTCTGTCAACGTCGGTATCAGAAAGTGTGTTAAAAGCTGCTTATTTTTCTCTTTTTCACACAGTTATGTCATATGGAATTTTGCTGTGGGGTCATAGCTATCCGAGTCTTAGAATTTTTGGGCTGCAAAGAAAAGCCGTGGGCGGATCCTAAGTAATTTATCATTTCGTGCTGACTGTCGAGAAGCATTTACAAATTAAAAATTTTAACTTTTCCATGCCAGTTTATGTTGGAATGTCTTATGTACTGCTGTGGACGGACACCTTGTTTTCGCGAGAGTTTTTTTTAAGTTGCATAGATTTTGTCATGTTTACTCCAATCAGCCTTTGTCAATGTTTCGAGAGAACAGATGTAATGCTTATTTTTTGTATAAGATTTAATTGTATAATTTATTTATTTAAGTGTTCTGTTGTTTTAAATTTAATTTCATTCAGTTAAATGTCTTCGCTTGTATAGTTTATGTTTTTATGTTTTGAGATTTTGTCCGTTGGCGGATTTTTGCGGCTTCGGTGTACGCAGCGGTCGAGATTGTAAGAGTTAGTTAGTCGGCAGACGCAAGCGTGAGTAGACGTAAATTTTCAATTTCATTGCCGCCATTTTGTTAAAACTTTTGATATCTTTATTTGTTTAGCATTATTTGAATATATTTCGTCCATCAAGGAACTCGCTTAATAATAATTGTTATTATATTGTTGTGTACACAATTTAGATATAAGATCATTTATTATTTCATGCAGGAAGATAGATTTTATTTTTAATTCCCTCATTATAATTTTAAAGAGTTCATTTTTGGTTTTCTAGTTTGCTGTTTCATTTTATTTTATTAATCACCTCGGGTTGGGTGAATAGTAGCATTGTTCTTGCTTTTAGTTTTCATTTTTGTAAATTTTTGGTGTTCCACGAATTTATTTTATTTTAATTTGATACCACGTGGTTTGATTTGAAAGATATTGGATTATCTTCTTGGACAACTTAATCTTTTGCCTTGATATAGGAAATAACATAGTCTTATTGTAATTTAGAATCAGTTGCAATTTTTGATTTAGACCAGAATCCTCTGTTCACGGTTTTTTTTTTCAGCAAAAATTTGTAATTAACATTTTTTTTTATATATAATAAAATTCTTGGTTGTTTATTAACGTCATTCAAAATTCTGTTCTTTTATTTTTAATTAAACCTTTTCAATTTTTGGGGTAATTTAAGGAAGCCAGTTTTCTTTCACTCACATTTTACTTTTCGCGGTTGGATTCAAGTTTTGATTCGCGAGGATTAATTGTTCTTTTGCGCCCTTTAAAAATTTTTATCCGTTGAGTAAGCTAATTTAATTTTTCATTTTTTTGCATTTTCAAACTCAGTCAGTACACAGCAGTACGTTAAAAAATATATAAATTGTTACTCTACAAATGCTGCATTTCACGGCTATAACACAAGAAATAAAAATGATTTAAGCATTAAGTATACTTGTCTCAGTTCCACTCAAAAGATGTCTTACCATCAAGGCATAAAGTTTTACAATGTTCTCCCGCAAAATATTAGAGATCTAAGCAGAAAGTCATTCGAATGTTCTATAAAAAAAATATTAATCCATCAAGCTTTTTATACAAGTGAGGAGTATTTTCAACACTTTAAGTAGCACCTCCGCACTTGGTGCTCACTTTGATTTTATTGTTACTGTGTTTGCTATATTATATATATTATTATGACTTGTGTAAATACTTTTGTATAGCCAGCATCAATAAATTATATTTATTTATTTATTACCACCATTTCATATTTAATAACAATATGCAATATATAATACCATTACATCCTTCTGAAAGGGACCATACCGTCCTTTCAATAATAACATAGTTCCAGATAGCTGCAAAATAATTTCTGAAACCCATTATAACCACCCATTCCATAGAAACTCACTTATCCTTAAAGTCAATTCTCCTCATCCAAACCATTCAACTGGTACATGCTCGCACGGAGCCAATTCAACCATAACAGGAAACACTATCCTTCCTATTAACGTAGTAGTTAAGCCCCGACATCCAATTTAGCGGAGCCTATTAACTGACGACCTCCGTTCCACGGACACGTCTAGAAGCGGCCCCAAGTTGGGACTCTTACAAACCACTAGCGTCTGCGTTGTTCCCGAATTATTCCAAGTCCAAGAGAAGCGGGGCGAGCGCACACATGTCGCAGTACGAAACCCTAACCCTAGCTCCTCATTAACCCTGCTTCCCTGAACTTCGTGTCTTACGACGGAACTGTGCTCGGGACTCCGGGAACCGAAAACCCGTCTGCGATGATGAAATTATCAGAGGGAGACAGTTACGCGTCTGACGCCATTATCCGACGCGGTAAGTGATAGTAGGTGCGGCGTTTTCGTTTAAAATTCACAAAGACGCCGTGTAGCTATTTAGGCCGAACGGCGTGGACGTAAAGCGATGTTGATGGCGGGGCGGAGTCGGGGATGCTATCAAAGCTCAGACGTTAACAGGGTTAACGTCGAACCGTCGTTAATGCGACAGGAAAATGGGACGGTGTGGTAAATAGCGGGCGACACCGACTAACATTAGATTAGTTTCCTGTTACTGCCGTTAGGAAATGCCGCTGCGTCATTTACTACGTTACAATTTTGTTTTTCTTCGAAATAATGAAAGACACGAAAGCAGTTACAATCCACAATACAGCAAAACATGGGCTTAAAGCAACACTGAACACATAATTTTGATTTACGTGAAAACCTAATTTCATTGCCTTATCAATGAGTGGAGTTATTTTGAGGTTTAAGATTAACACAGTTTAGGTTGGATTGATCATAATTCTTATAGCAACCCTTTCATTTCATTCAAGAAAGCAACAAAAATAAACATCATAAAGATTGCCATACGGAGTCTTTCCTCATTCGGTTGAAGCCCTAGAAATTTACAGTGTCTTGCGCCGACGAGTCCATTCCAAAAGGAACAGTGCCTAGCAGTGAGTTGGGACCTGACAAATATTTTGATGCTGCCATATGAGCTACCACACCTCGGTTCTGGACCTAAGAACGGTAGCTCGCTAGCGCTCCTAACTAACCTGTTAGCTATTTCACTCCCTCTGATCCCAGAATGACCTGGCATTTATCTCAATATAACATTTAGATATTCCGCCAGCTGTTTAAGTTTTTTGTGGCACCACAAAGCTTTGAGGGCAGCCTGGCTGTCGGAGATGATTTCGCAGGCAGTTTGAGCTCTCAGCATAAGTCTGAATGGCAATAATTTCGGCCTGTAAAATGATGAAGGAGGCCCCCAGGCTAAAAGCTTCGCCATGCAGCTCTTCGTCCCTGCAGATTGCAATGCTCGTGCCATTACGCGTTTTCGAGGCATCGACAAACCAACAGGGTAGACCCCCTTTTGGAGATATCAATACTGTATCCCCCAGAGAAGCTGAAAACGGGCGAGATTTTATCCGCCTTTACAGACAGTGGTATTGTCTGTTCTATGTAGTTGAAGATGTTGGTGTGGTCTCCGACTTTGCTGGAGAAGTCCATGCATGCACTACATTTTGCCCTGTAAGTCCCTAAGGTTGCTTCATACCACAACAACAACTGCAGCGGATGAAGCCCAAGAATGGTCTCAATAGCACCCGTCGCCGTTGAGGACATGGCACCCGTGATTCCCAAACAGGCAACCCTTTGGATTTTACTAAGCGCACTTATAGCATAGGCTAGATTTTCTGTATGCCACCACACTAGAGAGGTGTAAGTTATAGAGGGTACTATAACTTTCGTGTTCAGGCAATGTACCATTGCAGGCTTTAGCTCCCTAGGGCCCTAGACCTAGGAGTGTTGTATGGCTTTCTTCGTCACTTGTTCCAGGTGTGATTTATACAGGAGTTTGGCGTCCAAGACAACACCCAGATATTTAACCTCGGTTGATACGAGTACGTTACAGCCGAATATAGTGGGACACGTTATTTATGAAAACTAAATTACAACAAATCATCCCAATATCCCGTGCTCCACCTAAAAAGTACTATACGAGGCTACCTATTCTAAGTACTATATGGATTCCATAGCAATTGAAATGTTCCTACTCTAACTAAATTATTTCCCTATGGTGGGACACTGGAGGTTAGGAAGCTTCCTCCTCCACGTGAACGGAACCATAGTCGTTTTGCTAGAGTTGACATTAAAACCTCTCTACAAGCCTGAGCGAGACCTGCATCCTTTCGGATACCACGCTCGCAAATTTCCCGCAGACAAGAATGGTGACATCAACGGCATAGCCCTGCGCGTGTAAGCCCGCCCCACGAAGTTCACACAGCAGACCGTCCACCACAAGACACCATAGCAGCGGTGACAGATTATGAGTACTTGCTACTTTGTTGAACGTAGCGAATACTGAATAGTGAATACTGTGTTAAATTTTATATCCATAATACTCGCTACTATCCTTAAAATATCGTTCTTCACTTTATTTTGTATAAGTTTCTTTTGGACTACATGTTTCGGCTAATTTATCTTCTTCAAGTCTAATACGTAATATACAGAGTATAAACGGTATGCATACAGCCATCGCATGTCAGTGGTTCCCATTTGCGCATCTTTGCGTTGTTTTCCCTGTTTTTTTTTTTATAAATCTATAAATGAATCACTCTTATGAATTCCATTTGAAGAATAAAATTTGTGACGTTCAGTGCACCTTAAATGTTATACGTTGTGATATGTAAATTTATTCATAAAAGCAAAGAAACACCTTTTTATTGATTAATATGTTAAATACACATTATAACATCAAAAATGGTTTATATACGTGAGAGCAAATAAAGATGTTTTTAAAAAAGATCTTTTGGATTTTCTAACAAAAGATATCCTTTATTTAAAGGAGGACTGAAAATGGGAATACTTTAGGCTACCCTTTTTTTTTGAACCGATAGAATATGCCACCAGACGGGGCTCATAGTCTATTATAGGAATCACCATACTAGCAAAAGCAATGAAAGGGGAATAACACTAGGAACGGAGCCGGGTTTCCGTCTACCAAGCGTCATCAGCACTTCTCCAAGTATATAATCCCACCTTCATCGCTAACCACATCTCAATTTTTACGTACAGTCACTTACTAAGTGAAAAGGAATTGATTTTGTGCGCCCCCTAGGAGCCACGTGCCAAATTCTCACCCGCAACAACTGTTGCATAAAGCTGGCAATGCAGTTATTGAACTAACTCGGATAGTTCATGGACTATCAGTCCTGCTAGATGGCTCGTATAAACGACAACTAGACTGCTCATGATTGTCATTCCAACAACGGCTTACCATGACGAAATGAAACATCGAAGGAAAATGCCTAAATAGAATATACCGCCAGGCGGAGCTCACGATCTAATGTAGGAATCACCATACTAGCAAAAGCAATGAAAAGGGAAATAACACTAGGAATACACCCGAATTTCTGCCTACCAGGCGTCATCAGTGCTCCTCCGAGTGTATAAACCCACTTTCATCGCTAATTACATCTCAAGCTTTACGCACAATCACCTACTAAGTGAAAAAGAGTTCAGTTTGTGCGCCCCCTAGGATTCACGCGCCAAACTTTCACCCGCAAGCGACTGTAGCATAAAACTGGCAATGCAGTCATTGAACTAGCTTGGATAGTTCATGGACTACCAGTGCCGCTGCGTATGATTGTGATTCCAAGAACGGCTTACCATCACGTAATGGAATATCAAGGAAAAAATGCCGATTTACAATGAGTCGATAGAATATGCCACCAGGCGGGGCTCATGGTCTGCTATAGGAATCACCATACTAGCTAAACAAACCCTCAGTTTTATAAAAATCGCATTTATTTTTATGAATCAGTACGCAATATAAGGCAAAAAAATGCGATAATACAATAATTTTTTATCATTCTTCGCTAGTAAGGACTGAGTGTACATGGTTTAAGCATTTACCATAATGATCAAGATAAAATAAAAGTGATAAATAAAATATTGAGAAATGATATAAAATGTGAATATTATAAAGGGCTTGTAATTGCACTAGGCGAATACATTTACACAAGTGCACGCGCAGCTTTGGAAATAACACAATTTTATACAGAGAGTAAATGAGAGAAAAGATGCGGTGCGTTTTACCGGAATAGGTCGGTAAAAACGATACCTGCTATTGCACTGGCTGACAGGTAATGCTGTTTTCAGTTGACGAGCCCAAAAAATACGATTTACACATATAAATGAATTTTAAAAACTGACCCATGACATTTGGAATCATTTTGGAATTCCATTTTAAACTTAAATAAATGGCAAGGACAAAAGTCATCTGTGATGAATGAAAAAAAAGTTACCCTGTGATGAGGACTTTATAACACTCTATATAGGCATATTTAGGCCATTGAATGTATCCTAGGGAATTGGAACGGTATCTTACTCACGAAAATGTAAAGCCGAGTCACGCAAGGTAAAGTATCCCAGCAATAAATTAATGCCGTTTTCCAAAACCTGTTGATAAATACACAAACTACTTTTTTTCAGAGCTTTTATTAAATTACAGTCAAAATAAAAGCATAAAGTTTATCTCCGCACACCGACTATTTTATAACGGCAGTTGAGGGTGTGTACACTATTATGGTTTTATAACAACGGCAAGTGTTCCCTCGAGACAAGAACACTCCCACGAATTTATTACACGATAACCACTCGGTATTCGCAACGCCGGGCCCATATTTTACGTATTTATAACAGGAAGAGCCCTCCTATCCTGGAGCCCCATCTTCCCTCGAAATATATTACTAGCGACCTGTTAGCCGGCGTCCATTCGGTCCTGAGGACACTTCTAACTTCCCCCCGACGATCAATTTGCGGCCAGTCGCTTGCAAGAACGGATCGGAACGATTCGAATCTTCGCCTCGTCCTTATTAATGGTTTCGCTACGTGAAACTATCGACGGCAATGGTTCTTCCCCTACCCTCATCGGTTCGATGGGGGGTGCGACATCGACTGGGTTAACTTTGGCGAGTGCATTCAGCATCGAATACGTAGTATCCGATTCTGCACTTAGTTCTGAGTCAACACGTTGCAGAGTCGCACCCTAGGGGAGTTACGCTTGTGTTGAATGTGATTGTTGACATATTTCTACGTTTGTTCCAATGCGGATAATGTAGGTATTTACTTCAGCGTAGAATTTCTGTAAGGTAAATATGTATCGAATGCCTTTGAAGCGAATTCATGCCCATACTTACAAGGGAACACCGGCGGGTGTCCCCCTCCGATTTCGCTGAAACTTAACAGATCGAAAGAGTACCTTAAAATAAGAGACACGTATTTTTTTTTTATCGGCGTATCCGCACGATTTTGGGGTACAGCCCCCTCCACAGTTTGGACGATTTTTCAATTTTTGCAAATATTTCCTAAATTATAACAGATATTAAATTTTCTTCTTAACATAATTTGCAGCATATTGCATGGCCCTAAGGGTGGCGTCGTCCGTATTCGCAAAAAGTTAATAACGGGGGACGGGGTACCCCGTACCCATCATTTTTTTAACAGTTTTTCTTTTTCTTATTCATCAAAAGAAGGCCGATTTTGCATAGAATACCATGATGTATAACAAGTTTAGAAAATTAATAATTGTAAAAATAGAAAAACAATAATAAAGCTTCAAAATTAATAAACTTGTCTATTGATATAAATCAAATGAACTATAACAGAAATAAGTTTTTATCCTTAACATAATTTCCAGCATAATACATGGTATCAAGGTAGAAATCTTCATAAAAAGCTAATAACGGGGGACGGGGTACCCCATACCCCCGCATTTTTTTAATAAGAAGTTTATTCATTATTCATCAAAAAAAGATCGCTTTTACATAGAAAACAATGGTAATAAATTTGGAGGATTAATAATAAAAATAATTGTAATAATAATAATAATATAGTACATTAACAACAATTATTTGTTATCGTTACTTCGCTGCTCTCATTACTTAAATATTTCTTAATTTAGAATTGTATCTACTCGACAAGCTATGGTTAAACCTTTCTATGTCTACTAACTTATACTATATACTATAGGAAACTTTTATCGGTGGTAGCAATATAAATCGTTTTATCAACTGCAGTTAGTGACTGCGTTTTATATATTTCCTTAATAAAATGTTATTCTTAGAATACCATAATCCTTTAGTGCGTATATATGAACAAATTTGCTACACAGGACGAAGGATTAAATATCATACATATATATTTTTTAATTTATTTCAAGTTTTTCGTGCAATGTAGGTGTGCAATGTAAGTATTCAATGGAGCATAAATATAACTAATGTGTTTGTAATGATTATAACATTTCGGAAACAATAGAACAGAATTAGAAAAACATTATAATGCTTGTAAATGTTTAAATACATGACATACTGTAATGCGATTATTGGTATATATGTATTGCAATAGCGAACAAGATTAATATACATACAGTAATTAAGCTATGTGAGTATTACAGTAGTGATAGTCTGTGTAAAAGTGTTTAAAACACAGATTTTGTTTGCACTATGAACACCGCACAATAGCTGGTTTATTGCAAATACTACACAAGGGTGTAGACTGCGCATCTTTGTTAAAACAAAACTCTACAGGATTTTTAGAGGGCCCAGGTCTTTCCTCAACGTATCCACTCTTATACCACAAGTACTTGAATACGTCGAAAAATGCAAAAACACATTTGCTATATTTACGACCGTCATTGTGCGAAACTATAGGTACTGACCTACACTGCACGAAAAACGACTTCTAATGTTCTCATTTGGAATACTCGTCTTATATACCTATTTCCTAAATGCAGACGTGACCACTTAAACGTTCGTGGTTAATTACTATGCATTCGGGGATTTATTTTTATCTATATAATAATATGATTAATCACCAGATCCCTTATCGCATTAAATTTATAATGCAAATTACCATTTGTATCTGAAGTGACTGATTAATTAATTAAACTCACGTATGCGTAGATAAGTGCATATCAAACTCATCACAATAGACACGTACATATATTTATTTTGAGTTATTATTACTATTATTAATTTTCTAAATTTTTTATACATCACCGTTTTCTATGTAAAACCGATCTTTTTTTTGATGAATAATGAATAAACTTATTATTAAAAAAATGCGGGGGCATGGGGTTTTTATGAAGATATCTACCTTGAGACCATGTATTATGCTGGAAATTATGTTAAGGATAAAAACTTATTTCTGTTATAGTTCATTTGATTTATATCAATACACAAGTTTATTAATTTTGAAGCTTTATTATTATTTTTCTATTTTTACAATTATTAATTTTCTAAACTTGTTATACATCATCGTACTCTATGTAAAATCGGCCTTCTTTTGATGAATAAGAAAAAGAAAATATGTAAAAAAAATGGGGGTACGGGGTACCCCGTCCCCCGTTATTAACTTTTTGCGAATACGGACGACGCCACCCTTAGGGCCATGCAATATGCTGCAAATTATGTTAAGAAGAAAATTTAATATCTGTTAATAATTTAGGAATATTGCAAAAATTGAAAAATCGTCCAAACTTGGAGGGGACTGTACCAAAATCGTGCGGATACGCCGATAAAAAAAAATACTTGTCTCTTATTTTAAGGTACTCTTTCGATCTGTTAAGTTTCATCGATAATCCGAGGGGGCACCCGCTCGGGTGTTTCCCTTGTGTAGTGAAGATATTTCGAGGTGGCACAGAAATCAGCGATAGTGGGTAAATACAAGAGGAATAATAGGGGCAATTAACGCCCCTCCCTCCTCCGCTCCATGAGCCAGCGGAACATTTACAATTTTAATTTAAGATTAAAAAAATAGGCGACCTTTTTTTAGGTATAAATAAAAAACCATCTCCAATACTCCCCCTCCCTATAAACTCAAGCTGTATACGCGCCTGATGCCTGTTAATTCAAGCGAGTCGCCGCCGACTGTAAAGTCTACAGGGACAAGACTGCTTGAACAGATTCATATCAAGCAGTCGGGAAATATGGGAAACTGTTACGGGGTTCGTTCGCTCTCAAGCTTAAAGGTCTAATCGGATCGAAATAATTTATTCAAAACACAAATTTTTGGGTGACACTGCATATTTGTCAAACAAAATAAAAGCAAAGTAAATAGAATTTGCACGGAGCAACTTGAACAGCGCGGTGTAAGATGGTATGCGAAGCCTTTGCGTCTCCTTGCTGAGCAAGCGGGCGAAGTAGGAAATGCAACTGTAACGGTTCAAAATTAATTTAACATTCATTATTTCTTTTTTTTTTCTACAGGGTATACAACTTTTGTCTAGTTGTATTTTTCAATGTGATTGTCATTCATTCTTAATACTTCAAGTGCCATCTTTGCATGTTTAACAGGCGACTGTAACTTTTGCTATTATAATTTTATTAATTCAAAATTAAATTTTCTTAATCTCAATCAACGTATTAGGTAATGTTTCTTTATTTGATTTAATAATATCTTTTTAATTCGCGTTTGTTTATGAATTTACTTTGTTCTTAACTTCAGAATTAATTACTGCGCGTGCGTGACTTACGGGCGCAGACGGTTGTCAGTAACTCGCTAACTTGCGAAGACTACTCACGTATAAGGTCGTGTTGCGCTCGGTGTGGAGAAGAAGTTTGGAATTTTGGGTTGAATTGAGAAATAGTTCTTTGGGAAGTTTAACCTGCCCTATTAAATTAGGATTTAATTCTCGCACTAACGAAGATAACTTACGGTTATTACGGAATTATAAATCCGGATTTGAAGCGCAACATGGCCCCACGTTGGGCGCCAAATTTTCCTTTTACCTATGCAACGCTTCAATCGTTGGTTGCATAGGTAGGGAAACAAAAATAATAAAAAAAAAAGAAGAGAGAGAGAGATTAAATTAGCCCTTTTGCAACAATTTACAATACCAAACAAGAGGAACCGTATGCTCCGCTGATAATATAAAATACATAAGAGGGCCCCGCAGCTAGGGAGAGTGGGGTGGTTGAGTTTCTCTCAAATACAAACAATTAATAAAAAGGGCGCACAACCGTGAATCAAATAAGTCACTGACCAACTAACAATGCGGAATAATTTACACAAAAAAAATGTGTTTAATGAATGAAACAACTTGAACTAATAATTGAATAATGAAAAGCGTAATTTAACTGACAATGAAATTACTAATTAATTTTGGAACTAAATAAACGAAAATGAGACATTAATTTTTCACTATCAAGGTAAGATGCGTTGTAGAGCAAGGAGTACGAAACTTAGCTGCTAGATGGCGTGCAGGTCTTAATTCTTAATTAATTAACACAAAATCTTTAAATAAAATCATAAATGAAAGCGATCCGCAATCCAACGGCAGCAAAATCGAACCTCCAGGTAAGATTAACACCGAAGTGCACATCATAAAAGAGGAACATGTGGTGCTGATCTTCCTTTTAAAATATCAGTATTTATTCTTATATTAAATAAACAATCACTGAGATGTAAGAAGAACAAGGTATTACATACAAAATTATTTGTTGACAGTTTTGACGTTAATTATCTTAGAGGGAATAATAGTCATGATCTCACCTATTAAAAACAAAAATTATTATTTCTGCTAATCATAATGAAATTTTATTCTTTTTTTTATAAATACTGTCATTGGTTCTATATTTAATTGTCTGACATATATTTACGAATTCAAAGCTTTATTTATTCAATTATAACAATTATACCAAGGAGACTGCCAAATTAGCATATCGCTGATCGAGTGGAAAAATTGAGGTGATCCTTCGAGCTAAAAAAAACAATACGACAAAATAAATTATTTTCTTGTGCCAGCGAAAAGGTGTTTAATCGTGTAAATTCATAATTTACATCATTATATTGATAAAAAAATGTAAAACGAGCAACTTCAATGAAGAAAATAGATAAAAATGGAAAATACTTGATATTATATAAACGTAATTTTTATAATATAAAAATTTTACATATTATTGCACTGGGATTGTGATTCTATTTTTTATTGAATATTAATTCATGTGTGATTCAGATGTCGCAACAATTTAAATTTAAATGTAAAATTAAATTTAATATTTTTTTATGTATTATTAACAAAAAAAAATCACGTCAACAACTCGAATTCTAAACTTTGGCATTTGAAATCAACCGTGCTATCCACTAGACCAGAGGGCTCGTCTGTTTAGTATTATCATTTTACTGATGTTATATGAGTGCGGCCAATGCAGTACAAATGAAATTTCTGCAGAATTTTTTTTCAATTTATTATAGCTAAATGTTGCCCCTTTTACATTTTTTATCAATGTAATGATGTAAATTACGAATTTACACGATTAAACGGGTTTTTCTCGTCATTCAAAAACATATCGTTTGCATTTTTTTTGACCAATCAAAGACCAATTCACAAAAACCCCCGCATCTGTATCGGTTTTTTTTTTTTGGCTCAAGAGTCACCTCAATTTTTTTCAGAACGGAAATAAAGTTGCAATCAAAGGACCAGGTTTCGATGGCACAGTCTGTACATTTGTTTACATTTGTACACATTTGCATTGGTAGAAACCAGTATTACGTATTGCTGTGGTTAGACAACCCTTTTCGCGAGTGTATAAGTTGCATAGTTTGCTTGTTATGATTGGCTTCTTTGCTTAAACAGCTGTTGTTCAATTTACCGAGAATTTTTCACAATTTTTAATTTTGTTTTGTGTAAATTTTAGTTTAAGAGTTAATTGTGTGATTTAATTAATTTGGTGTTAAGTTTTCTTTAAATTAATCCATTCATTCAAATTTCTATTGTTTGCATGTGTTGTTTAATGCGGATTCTATTGAATATTGACGTCTGCGTTGTACGATTTTGAGAGAGGGATTTTTGTAAGAAAAACAATTGTAGAGTTTTGTTAAGGACTTCCTTGTTCGATTATTGACGTGAGTAGACGTATTTTTGTATATCATTGTTGCCATTTTGTAATTTATTTGATATTGAAATTTAATTCTGTAAAAATTAACTCATTAACTAAATCTTATACAAAAATAAACATTGCATCTGTGAAAATTCTCCCGAAACATTGACAAAGGTTGATCGGAGTAAACATGACAAAATCTAAGCACTTAAAAAGCTCTCGCGATTACAGGGTGTCCGCCCACAGCAGTACATACTGATGTGGTTAGGCAACCAACATACCGCTGAGTGTATTTTAAGTTGCATAGATCTTGTTTTGTTCATTCCGTTCGGTTGATTGATTCAATGTTCCGAGAATTTTCACTATAATGTTTATTTTTTTACAAATTTAGTTAAAGAGTTGATTGTATGATTAATTAATTAAGTGGTTAAGTTTTTTAAATTAATTCCATTCAATTTATTTGGTCTAGCGTTCGACTATTGAACGTGAGTAGACATATTTTGCTAAATATTGTTTGCCATTTTGAATTAATTGATATTGAGTTGATTTCTGTTAAAAATATAGCCAATCAAGGAATTCATATTGTGATAATTGTTAATATATTGAAGTGTGCACATTATAGATATAAGATCAAATATTATTTTTGTTTAGGAAGATACAGTTTAGTTTATTTTTTTTCTTTATAGTTTAAAGAGTTAATTTCCGTTATTCAATTTCGCTTTTTAATCTTTTATTTATCTATCACCTCGGTTGAGTGAGTAAACAAGATATTCTTGCATTAGTTTTTCATTTTGTAAAATTTCTAGTAATTGTCCACACTTAGTTTATTTTAATTCGTGGAACACGTGGATAGTAATTCAAAGGCGTGTAATTTGGATTATCTTCCTGAACAAACAAAACTTTTGCTTTGCTAGGAAATAGCATTGTTCCTATTTAATTTAGAGTCAAGTGCAGTTTTTATTTAAGCCAGAATCTTCAGTTCACGGGATTTTTTCTCGCACAATCTGCAAATTAACCCGTTGTTGAAATAATTGATTGTTAATTAGCATCTTTGGGTTAGAAATTCTGTTCTTTAATTTAATATTAAACCTTTTCAATTTTTCGGTAATTAAGAAGTTGATTTATGTCACTCACATTTTACTTTTCGTGGTTAGATTCAAGCTTTAATTCGCGAGGGTAACTCTGAGGTTAATAGTTCTTTTGCGTCCTTTAACTTTTTTTCCGTTGAGCTGGCAAAATTCATTTTTCTTTTTCATTGTTAAAATTTCAGTTTTGCATTTTTTATTTTCATTTAATTCAATCAGTACACAGCAGTATGTATATAGTAGTTGAAATTATGAATACTGTAGATGGCAGACTTTTAATAATTAAAACTCCTTATTTTAATTCTTTTTTAAATATTTACAAAATTGTTATTTATAATCGAAACACTTAATCTTGGAATTTAATTGAAATTATCTTTTTTACATTAAATAAATCTTACTTTTTAATGAATTTAGACATTGACAAAATTAATGTTCTCCATCTATAACCTCAAAAACATTCGCCGATCTTTGAAATATCACTTCTATAAGCGCTTATTTATTCTTGGGAATCTCTAAAGACTAATAAATTTTTAATGCAGACATTTTTAAATCACTTTCGCACTACTATAATTAAATAAGCGCTCTGACTAGCAGTAGACCAGCCATTATTAATATACCCATTAACGAGTTGATCACAACCACACTGTATAAAGTATATATAAGCAAGAATATATCTCCAATGAAACTGCCAGATTGCTCTCAACAACTTTTAATTAAGTATTAAGGAAGACCAAGGCACCCATTTGTATAGTTAATCGGCGAAAGAAATAATAATATGCTCCAACATTCTAACACCGACAGGTTTCCACACAAAAAGCCGCCAGCATCAGATAGAAATATCAAACGTAAACAGACAAAGATCGGGATTGCTCCGAGATCCCGTTTCCAGTCACCAACTGTATCCCGCCGCAGAAGTTGAGTTAAAGCACAAATTGCAAAAGTTTGATACGGACGAGCAATGGACCACGACGGGTTCCTTCTTCACACAAAACGCCAGTGGGTAATAAATGAATAAAACATACGCGCTTGGTCTTAAATTACTCTCCGCACAAGTCAATATTGTTTCTTTCCTCAAGTAAGTTGAAGTGATATCACAACTAATACCATGCCATGAGAATTTGCGTAGGATTGTTAAATGGTATAACACGCGGATGTTAATAAATGAAACAACTGCGTTTTGTTTCATGATTCCCAAACAATTTCGCCCTGTTTAATAATAAAAAGGAAAAATATTAAAAATTAACCTAACTGAAACGTACCAGTGAAAACAAATTTAAAAAAAAAATATGTGGAACTTTATAAATATTATTAGAAGAAAGTTTAACATGTAATTAAAATTTAAAACTTAATGTGTGTTTTGTATAATGAGAATAAAACATTTAGTACAAGGTGTGCCGCGTATATAAATTTAAATTTGTTTATGGATTTAAAAAGCCTTAAAAGTGGAGGAATGTAGAATGAACATTGCAAGGAAAGATCATGACAAAACAAACAAACAAAAACAACAGGAAGAGCAAAATATAAATGCTAAGAATTTACAATATTGGAAAATGAAATTTGTCTAATTATGAAAAATTATTATGTGAATAGACTTAGAATAAAGATACTATTAATTATATTTCAAGCATGTGAATGTTAAAATGAAATAAGGTATACAGTCCAGCAAAATTCAATTAAATAGTTATGTGATCACAACTGATTAATTGATTTTAACTGATACGTACTCATCTTTCTCCTTTCTTATATTATTTACGTACTTATATAAAATAGTATCATAAATCATGTACAAATTTCATTTTCCAATATTGTAAATTCTTAAATTTACATTTGCGATTCCTGTGCTTTTGTTTTGTTCTTCTTGGCATGTATGTTCCTACATACCTCCACTTTTAAGCTTTTTAAATTATAGACGATAAACTATGTGCCAAAAAAATTTTGAAAAAGAGTGGCAACATCTTCAAGGAATTCAAAAAAACTAAATTTTTGGCAACTCCAAAGTAATAAATATCGTACATAACCTATTAGTTTTCAAAGTAATAGAATCATAAGCAATTGAAAAGTGATAATATCCAAAAATCAGCAAAAATCAATAAAATGTCCACATCCCACCATCGATTGCTTATGCACTTGTCTAAGCTCTGCGAGGCATTCTGACCATGGCATCTTGTAAATTCATCCTGGGCTTGCTGGGACACGGTCTAAGTTCCCACAAGGTGTTTGCTGCTGTGGTAACCGCCTTATGTAGCGACCCATCACATCCCACATATGCTCGATCGGGTTTAAATCCAGAGAGTGAGTAAGCCCAGGCCTCTTCGAGTATGAAATTTTGACATAATTATCAACGACCTTTTAAATAATATTCCAACAATTTTCAATTTCTGAAATTGCTATTTATATTAAGATGTATGTACGTACATATAAATATCGATGCGAGTAAGATACAGCGGTTTCCGTTAATAAAAAAACGGGTACAAATCGATACAAATGAAGCCTTATCGATTTATGACATAGAAATGAATCGACATTAATTAACGTATTAAATATACAAGGGGCGGCATTAAATCGAGTGCAATAAAATAACAGAAGAAAAAATCTCATCTCGAACTTAATTGGCTCTAGACGCGGTTCTACGTCGGTTATCGCGAATTTAAAGTTCGNGAAAATTAAAATAGCTAGATCAACGGATAAGAATTTTTTAAAAAAACCAAAGAACAATTAACCTCAGAAGTTACCCTTCACTAAATTAAAACTTGAATTCTAACACGAAAAATAAAATTTGTTGAGTGCAAGGAAATCTGACTTTTCTTTAACTACCCGAAAAAATCGAAAAGAGTTTAGTTTAAATAAACCAACAGATCTTTTATAACCAAAGAAGTTAATTAACAATCAATTTATTAATCAAAAGGGGTTAAATTACATTTGTCAGAAAAAAACCCTGAAACTGAGGTTCTGCCTAAAATAAAAACTGCACGAGATTCTAAATTACAATTAGCGACAATGGTATTCATATGGCAAAGCAAAAGATTTGTTTGTTCAGCTGAGGATTATCCACAATCTAAACTATTCAATCCACGTGGTTTTCAATTAATTAAGCGTGGACAAATTACTAGAAATATACAAAAAAAATAAACTAAATGCAAGAAAACAGTGTTTCTCTCAACCCAACCCGAGGTGATTGATAACTAAAAATAACACCAAAATAGAAAAAACGGAAAAACTAACTCTTTTAAAAACCATAATTTTACAAAATTAATAAAATGTATCTTCCCCAACAACAATAAAGTATATCTTATATCTACTACGTTGGTACACGTCAATATATTAACATTATTACCTAAATGAATTCCTTATGGACAATATAAAATTAATTTATGCGAAATTTAGAATATCAAAATGAATTACAAAATGGTATCAATAATATACAAATCGTCTACTCACGTAACAATCGAACAGAGGAACTCCCGAACAAACTTTACAACGTTTTCTTAAAATTCCTTCTCTTAAAACGTACAACTGCAGCTGTGCAAACAATACGCTACACATTCAAAAAACAAATAAATGATTGGAAATAATTTAAAAAACTTTTAACACTTAATTAATAACTCGCATACAATTAACTCTAAACTAAAATTAACAAAAATAAATATTATTGGTGAAAATTCTCGTAAATTGAACAGTGTTTTTAGCAAATCAAAATATGCAACTCAAATACTCTCGAACATGGTTGCTAACCCATAGCATTACGTTAAGATTAGCCTCCAAAAGTATTTTATAATTTTCCTTTGGGAAATAATTTATATTGTTGATTGTTAACTTACGCCAAGGATTTAGAAATTAAAATTACAAGTAACCTTTTTGACCTATGTATATGTCAAAATTAACATTGACAATTTATGTTTCACATTTTTCGTTTCTAGTAAGTGAAACTCACCGTATGAAGTAATTTGTGTTGTTTGTCTTGATATTATTTTATTTGTCAAGACTTAAGAGATGACAAAATATAAGAATTCTGAATAAAAGATTATAATTTGGAACTCTAGTTTTGTAATTAGTAGTAATAATATATATATATATATATATATATATATTGCTACGTTATATATGAGAAGTCATGTTTAAAATAATTGTAATTATTATTTTGTGTACATACCTGTTTGTAAATCCAGCATATATTGGTTATTAATTAATTTGTAGCGTAGCCCTGTTGATAGGTATTGTATGTCCATCCTACGATCACTGTACTATTTTAATTCAGTTCCCTTGTTATCGATCGATACTTATTCAGGGGTGGGGACTTAATGCGGTTCGTATTTAAAAATAAATGATTAGGGGTCTATGGAGATTATGGATTGTTGATAAATTTTCTTTCTCAAAAATTGTTTTACATTTTCGTCAATTCACAAAAATTAAACCATATTTTTGCATTCTCTTGGAAAGTGAAGAGAAATTTCAATGTAAATTGTTGTATTTACCACTGGATTGAAAGTACATAAAAGAAACCTCAAGATTTTTTTTTATTAGAAGAAATTCTCTGGATTGAGCTACCTTTTCCCTTGAGGATCGTCTATGTTTTGCTGTTTCGAATAGGGCGATATACCTGGATGTTTTGGTTTCAGGAGCTCTTTAGCTTGACACCGGCATTCTTTTCTTTGTACGGATCCTTTTTTTCAACGTATTTGATTTATCGCTGCGAGAAAATTTCTTTTAAGATATCTTTGGATTATGTTAATAAAATATATAAACTATTTTTTTTTCGGAATGATTATATTTAAATTTTCTTGTGGTCTTGCAGTTCGTAAATTTTGTGAGTTAAGCTATTCCAACTGTAATGACTAGAGGACCGGATTATATGCAAAGAAAAACTTGGAATATATGGCGCAGTATATATGCATTGATTTGTTGAGAAAATTGGCAAAACCTGGCGGCATATATTGTAAAAAAATGCGACAAATGCAAATGTTTTACATAAAATAAATAAGAAGAGATTAAACATTAACTTTATTGCACAAAATTTTTTCACAAACATATTTCTAAAACAATTTATATTAAATGATTTTCAAAAATTGTGTAAAAGAAAGTTTTTGTTTCTATCAGAATGCATATGTTTTCGAAATATAAAAGCTTCTTTCAACATCCACAACGTAATCGGTGCATTTTTAACTTTGCAATCATTCTAACTAAATTAAGTCGAATCGTTACTGTTTCACTTACAAATTTTCTTAACTTTCTTCATTTAATACCCGCATTTATTTATCTTTTTTTTAAATCGTATATATATTACTATTTACCTAACTTCTTACATAGCATATTCAAATTCGTCTATTTATTTCGACTGATTCGAGAGCGACATCCTTGCGTTCTAGTTTACGAATGGAACTTGAAACAAAGCTATAATTTGATTAATATACAAAGGTTTTGTAGCATTCTTTGCGTTTACTTTCTTTTACAGTTTTCGTAGGCAATTCATCGCAGTGATTTCAAGATCTACTTTTTATTCTTTCAAATTATGGCGAAAAATTGCAGCTCTAACCATGTACCCCATCTCGTAATAATCGTTCAGGAGGCAACTTAACACGGGAAGTCGCTCTTATAAAATTGGATTCGTAAAGGTACTTTTAATTACTTTTTTACATTGCTAATTAAATCATTAATCAAAGGGAATTGATTCTAATGTCTTCGGCTACACGATTGAACCCATGAGCTAAACAGTGGTATGAATAATGTTACTATAAAAATTTTTTTTTAATTTTGCGCGGCTTTATCATGTATGGTGCAGCTCAGACAACATTAGTAAAATTTTTTCACAAGGTATACTTCCAGGTAAAAAGAAATTTGATAAACCTTCTTGAACGAATTGGGCAATTGTCACATTATTTGTTTTTTGAAGTGCTTTACAATAAATTAAATATGATTTACCTACAATATCTTCATGAAGAATCTATTAACAAATGGGCAATATAACGTCCACACTTGTCCGTACTTTCATTTACCATGATTATAATAAAATTTTCCCTGCAATGTTGAATTTCTGTATTGTTTGCTGTAACAAGATGTGACTATAATTCTTTCCTAAGGTACTCGTCAGTTATTAATTTTGCAATATTTACAGAAATGATTTCAAATTAACTTGTTTAATCTTGCTAATGTTATTGTTCGAATTATGGTTATGTCCGTATTATTTCTTCTGTTTGGTTTCGTGATTCGATGCTCACTTGACGATAGATTGATGCACATGCGATCGCTTGTTTTTTACTTTTCCATATGTGATGGAGTTTAGTTGTTGATCAATCAGTATTTTTCTTTCGGAGACACTTACAACAACAATTCTTTTATATCAAAGTTTAAAATAAAATTCCAAATCTATTGTATTTAAGCTTTTCGTAAAATTATATACTTACCATTTTACTGCAGGCCGAACAAAATATTTACACCATATCAGCAACAATCGTCATTTTATATCAAAGTTTAAAGAATTTAAAAAACAATTTGTAAAGCTTTTAGTAAAATTAAAACTTACCATTTTACTGCAGGCTCGACAAAACTAACTTGTCGCCATCCTTTACCAGTTCAAGATATGGCTGTAAACCATAAAAAAATTTGTTCGCCAGACTCATGTATGTACGCACAGTATTTAAAAACGCTAACACAATTTACGTGTGTTTCGCTCAAAGATATTCAAATGAGAGAATAGTTATTTGGGAATTATAATAATAAACGTATTACCAACATTCCTTCTGCTAGGCGAAATTAAACACGTGCATTCTTGCGAAAAAAAGTATTAGAGAAACAATGTAAAAATTTATCGTTCTGAGAAATTTGTCGGTTGTCGATCTACAATAGCGTATGTTTAGGAATTTTACTAATAGTAAGGATAAGAAAAAGCTTAAATATGCAATATATGCAACTTTTGTAAAAATATGCATAGAAATGCCTAAATATGAATCTATGCAAAACTAATGAGCGCTAATTCTCAATTAGTGTAATACGTCTACATATAATGACTAGAATTGAAGATCCGGTCTTTTAGTATACAAGTTCAAATTGAACATTTAATATGTATAGGTTTGAAATTTGAAATTTAGGAGAAAGCCAGAAAATACACTTAATGCTATTTGATTATTGCAGGAATTTATATCAGGAAATTATGTGAATGCATATACAAACTAAAATATTTTAAAAATCAGAAGAATTTACTTTTTGCACATTTTTTTTTTAAACATTCTTTCGTAAAATTCTCGGTTAGTTAATTGCGAGTTTTATTACCTAGGGTTGAGACAAAATCATGCCACATTTTCCTTCATTGCAATTGACGCCAAAAAAAAAAAATGAAAATTTCGCCTCCGTTACCGAACCGATGATCTTCGGGTGCACTTTACCACTCATCCATTCGACTTATTCACCTTTCAACGGAGCCGTGTTCCTTTACCCGTACGCTAAGCGCAAGTTAATGGCACGGAAACCACCGGACGGGAACGGCTAAATTGTGCTCGCTGAATGGGATAAAATGCGCCTAATTCTCCCGGATTCACGTCATATCGGCGTCCGGCTATCGCCTAGAAGCCGCCAACACCAATGAAGCCGAAAGGGCGCCCTAAATGCAACCGCTGCCCTTCAGTACCGGAGACTACCCGTCTAATGGAGGTCGAAACTTTCACCATAAGTTCTAATTAACCGAGCACCTATGTAAGTCGTAATTAACAGAGGTCGTTGGTTGCCTTGGCGCGATTCAAAAGTTCGCTCGACGATCCAAGTTCCGTACGATATTGAAATGGTTGGCAATTTTGTGTAGTAGGTTCGATCTAAGGAGGTGAACGTTGGTGTAAATAAAACAAAAAAGAATACTTAGCCATCTTTCCACTAGATGGTTTTAACCTTTAAAGAATTGTTGTAATTTTAATTATTCTAGTAAAGATTATACAGGGCGTTTCATCAGCTGAGAACTCTTCTATATCTCGTAAACAGTGACAGATAGGAAAAAAGTTTTTATAAAGTGATGTAGGATTATGATTTTTTTATTATGCAAAATTGTCGGGATTTATACAGCGTATTTCGTAACCTCGGTAGGTACAGCTCTCAACTATCTTTTTTTCGATACAATACCCTCAACATTATTGCATTTTTAAAAGCGCCAGTAAATTAAAAAAAAAAGAATATATTTACGTCGTTTTCCTTAAATAGTGGTATACGTTAAACACTGTTAAAACTGTTTCTACAACTTTGCATACCGCCCCAAAATATCTTTTGTTACCGCTATTCGGTCAATATTTATATGTATTTATATTGCAGACGACTCTATTTGATTCAGTAACGAGTGGAGATACATATACTTACATACATAACTATACGTACTGCTGTGTATTGACTGAATTTAAAAAAAAGCAAAATGAATATTAAAAATGAAAAATTAAATTAGCTAGCTCAACGGAATAAAATTTTTTAAAGGGCCGCAAAAGAACAATTATATCTCAAAGTCACCCTCGCGAATTAAAACTTGAATCCAACCGCGGAAAATAAATTGTGGGTGAAAGAAATCTGACTTTCTTTAATTACCCCAAAAATTGAAAAGGTTTAAATTTAAAATAAAAGAACAGAATTTTAAATGACGTTAAATAACAAACAAGAATTTATTATAAGAAAAAAAATGTTAATTACAAATTTTTGCAGAAAAAAAAAAACCTTGAACAGAGGATCTTGGCTTAAATCAAAAAACTGCTATAGATTTTAAATTACAATAGGACAATGCTAAATCCTATATCAAGCAATAGAATAGGTTGTCCAGAAAGATAATCCAATATCTTTCAAATCAAACCACGTGGTAACAAATTCAAAATAAAATAAATTCGTGGAACACCAAAAATTTACAAAATTGAAAACTAAAAGCAAGCACAATGCTTCTATTCACACAAACCGAGGTGATTAATAAAATAAAAATGAAACAGCAAACTAGGAAACCAAAAATGAACTCTTTAAAACATAATGAGAGAATTAAAACTAAAATCTATGTTCCTGCACGAAATAATAAATGATCTTATATCTAAAATGTGTACACAACAATATAATAACAATTATTATTAAGCGAGTGCCTTGATGGACAGAATAAAACAAATAACGAATTCATATCTCAAAATCAAATGAAATAACAAAATGGCAGCAAAGATTTAAAAATTACGTCTACTTACGCCGGCATCTACCAAAGAACTCCGATGTCAAGGTTAAACAGTCGTATACATGTAAAATCCTACTCACGCGCTAACGTCTAACGCAGCCGCACAAATCATGGAAGAAAACTACTAGAATAAATATAAACTATACAAGCGAACGCTATACATTTTAAAGAGTGAAATTAATTTAAAACAACTGAACACTTAAATTAAATAAATTAAAACAAGTAACTCATTAACTAAATCTTATACCAAAATAAACATACATCCGTGAAATTCTCCCGAAACATTGACAAAGGCTGATCGGAGTAAACATGAACAAAATCTAAGCACTTAAAAAAACTCTCTGCGACTGCAGGGTGTCCACCCACAGCGTACTACTGAGTGGTTAGGCAACCCACATACCGCTGCGTGTTATTTTAGTTGCATAGATTTTGTTTTGTTCTTTCCGTTCGTTTGGTTGATTCAATGTTCCGTAGAATTTTCACTATAATGTTTATTTTTTATAATTTTAGTTAAAGAGTTGATGTATGATTTAATTAATTAAGTGTTAAGTTTTTTTAAATTAATTCATTCATTTTTTGTCTAGCGTTTGTTAGTTTTGTTTTATGCTATTCTACTAGATTTTGTCGGTGAATTGTGCGTTTGCGTTGTAAGTTTTTCAGAGAGTGATTTTTGTAAGAAAAACAGCTCTAGATTTTTGTCAGAGAGTTCCTTGTTCGATTATTAACGTGAGTAGACGTATTTTTGTATTATCATTGTTGCCATTTTGTAATTCAATGATATTGAGTTTGATTTCTGTTAAAATATAGCAATCAAGGAATTCTTTTTTGTAATAATTGTTTATATTTGACGTGTACACGTTGTAGATATTAGATCATTTATTATTTTTGTTCGGAAAGATACATTTAGTTAATTTTTTCACATTATAGTTTAAAGAGTTAATTTTTCTTTATTCATTTTGCTGTTTCGTTTTTTAATTATCTACCTTCGTTTGGGTGAGTAGAAGCATTGTTCTTTGCATTTAGTTTGCAATTATAAATAGATTTCTAGTAATTGTCCACGTTTAATTTATTTCAATTTGATACCAATGTAGATTGAAATTGAAATATTTAGATTATCTTCCTGAGCAACAAAACTTTTGCTTTGTATAGGAAATAGCATTGTCCTATTGTAATTTAGAAATCAAGTGCAGTTTTAAATTTAGGCCAGAACCTTCAGTTTCACGATTTTTTTTTCTGCACAAGTTGTAATTTGACCCTTTTTGAATAATAATAATTTATTGTAATTAACGTCTTTGGGTTAAAAATTCTGTTCTTTTATTTTATATTAAACCTTTCAATTTTTTCGGGTAATTAAGAAAGTCTGATTTTCATTCACTACAATTTACTTTCGTGGTTAGATTCCAAGTTTTAATTCGCGAGGTAACTCTGAGATTAATTGTTCTTTTGTTCAATTTAAAATTTTCCGTTGAGCTAGCTGATTTTAATTTTCTGTTTCTTTTAAAATTCATTTAATTGAGTCAGTACACAGCAATACGTATTGTAAATAGCTTATATATATATATAACACCTAGGTATGTATATATTTTGGTACTAATAATGATCTGCTTAATATAAATAATTGATTAATAATAGAAAAGTATAGTTTCTTAAACGAAAAAGTATAAATTGGCATTTTCTATCAACTATAAAACGGTGATTGTAACAATAATAACTAGTAATAGGTTCTGAGGGGTTACGTTTCATAATGATCGAGTTTCTATAATGATATGTATTATGTTTTTTCATAGATATTTCTTAACCAAAATCGATATAAAAACTAGAAAAACTAATTAGCATAACTTACATTGTGTGGGTTGTTACACAAAATAACTATTTTTACTTGGAATGAAATTTTCTCCATCTGGGCTTGACAAAAACAATATTTAATATATGTAGTTGTTAGAGAATTCTGTTTATTTTCTATTCTCTTATTTACTTAAGCGGATGCGATGTTCGTATATTCGTTATTTCTAGGTTTTTTTTTTACCGCGTACGCTTGTCATTTATTTAACACACCACTAAAATAGAAATATTTTTAGAAATACCTTCTTTATTATGTTTGTTAGTTCATTTTGACAAATACGAATAATAAGGAAACAGACAAATATAATACATACAAACACTAACCACTTTTAGGCAAGAACTAACTCGTGTATGCGTAGTTTATTCCGCATTAAATAAATAACCACGCAAAAAATTCAATAATAAAAATCTTGCTATCCACCTGGTACATCACCTATTATTTATTTTTTAGGATCGAATATTACAGCTATGGAAAATAAATAAAAAAAAATTAAAACTTTCAATATAATTTTATATTGTTATTCCAAAAATGTAATACTGACATTGCAAATATTAATTTTATTTGGTGTTGATACAAATTCCTTAATAAAAATTTTATGAAAACGCTTTTTCTCAGTATATAAGCAACTTTCCACCATGTTCATTATAGTTCAGCAACTAAATTCTAGCGCTAGCGTTGTTAACAATATTTTCTCAAGTAATAGTGCTATCTAAACAACTCGCATAACCAAGAAGTTTTGAAAATTAATAAACTTTATATAAGTACTTCAAAATATCGCCCTAAAACTTCGAGATATCAAACTCAATTTACCAAATCCTTTACAAGTTTACTGAATAAAACATCCACTCTGCATAATTTATACCGAATTTCACTTCTAAATAATTAACTCTCGCAACATTAAGCAAACATTATCCGAATCTTTCATATACCCAGCCAGTTAACGAGGGAAAATCTTCCCCGACATCCCGGCGATAACGGATAACTCTGGAATTCTACGGATCTCAGATACGACATATCGTTTTTCGGTTACATAGCGGAAATCGTCGCATCCATAACGACTGCGCTAATCTCGCTCTAGTCATCAGTCGGGTTATCTGTCCATCGACTCGCTACCGTTTCAACTACGACGCACGCCCTGCGGGCAAAAAAAAAAACATCTTGTCAGGCGTCCTGGGTAAGGAGCAGTGGAGGGCTAATATCCTATTTGCGGTGTGTAATGCGGGGAAGCTTAAAAAACAATTTTCTAGGCACTCAAGGCGAGCGTACAGCTCTACTTCGTAAAAAGGAAGTTGAATGGAATTTGAGTAACCCCGGTTATCGTGTTTCTAAGAGCCCCTTAACCCGGTAATCGCTTGAGTGGAGTTTGATATAGTGTGTCGGTAGTAGAAATTACCTATTGTTAAGCGGGTAATTTTCTGGCGAAAGAAAACAAAAATGATGCTATTATTATAAAAATTGGCTTCTGAGGTTTGAGGTTTTGGAGGTTAATACACACAAGTATAATAAGTTTTTAATCCACTTAAACACTAACTACAAGTGGGGCCATTGTATAACTCTGTAGTTGATAAATTCGCTTTATACACACGGAAAAAAATTGTTGTCAAAAAACCAACAATTGTAGAACAGTTAACTACAATTTATCGTGGAAATACGACTGGCTACAACTTATCTAAATTTCTATCACACGATGTAGTTAACCGATTGTATTTCTATTAAATACAATATTGTTGTAAAAATTACTGAAAAATCTATTCCAAGCGTTGACACAATAGTGTGTACATTTTAGTTACAGATATTGTACGAAAAATCAACTTATTAGGAAGTAAAATTTAATGTAAATTTTCTTACTATTTACTACACTTCTGTGTGAAAACATACCACAGTATTGTTTCAGATAACACTACAATTTTGTAGTAAAGAGTACTAGGTGTTGTATCAATAATAACGCATTTAAATGCAAAATTTTATTCATATATGAATAAATAATATAATATTAAAATATAAAAGTGTGATAAACATATGACATGTAAATATATTTTTTATACATTATGGGAAAAAAAACAAAAAACTTCAACAACACACCATTTAGCAATCAGCATATCACCAAAAACTCGTGGTATGATGTGCAAGCGCATATGACATAACTCTGATTCGGTGACCTAAACTGAGTTTACTTATAGAGTTCAGAAGATACCTGTTCAATGAAAAGTATCCTTAAACTTGGCTCGATTAGTTTTCGAAACACCAATACAAGAGAAGCTCTTTAATGTCATCTGAAGTTAAATTCTTGAAGCACTCTTCATTTACTTCGTTATCTAGAATAAAAATGAATTAAAATTAGATAAACGAATGTGTTCTCTATCATAAGCAATTGGAAATACCGTAGAAATTATACTCTTAGTTATTCTTAAGAAGTATTGTTAGTAAAATTTGAACCAGCACCCACTATAAGTTACACACCCAGCAAGATACAGCCACTAGTAGAAATATTTACTTATTGTTGGATTAAATTAAATTTATATCGTTTTCAGTTAAGACAAATTTAATATGTTTACATATATTGCCGATATATGTGTCTACTTATGCCATGCTATAATATTAAACTTTCAATTTGTCTTACCTTTAAACACATCCAGTAGTTTTTGCAGGTTCCACTGTTGCACTTTGATTACAACAAACTCCTGCATCGCTCCGAAATTATGTATATCTAATAGGTGCATAAACCACGCCAACAGCTCAAAATGCTCCAATGGCCGTGTAAACTATGCTATAAACAGACTATCCGTTAAAAATTTGATGGCGCTGTACTCGAATAACGCCCTCTGACGACTGCAGTATCTCATTGTTAGCTTTTGCCATTCTAATTCGCCATTGCTGTATTTGGATTAGACCATTTGTTTAGAAACAAAAATATCGAAAAAATAGGAAGTTTTGTGTCAAAAATGTTGTCGTGTACGTCTCGACACAAACATTGTTGAAAAAAATGTCACAGTTGTGTGAAATTATACAACAAAAGTTTAACCACAATTTTAAAAATATTATTTGCGAAAACAACATGTAATAATTAACAAAAATCTGTGATAAGTTTACATAATTATGCTAATTACTGCCACAATATTTTCTCTACAATATTGTTGTATATTTTTCCAAGAGATTTTTTTCTGTGCAGTTTAGTCCCTTTAACCAGACTATAGATACCAAAGAAGTTAGAGTAATAGAAACACTTGTTTACATTTAGGATTGAAGCCATGATAAAACCAAAATATTCCCTCCTAGAGTGGGAGTAAAACAAGAATAAACACTGTCGAATAAAATTGAAACGTCTCGTATTCGTAATCTGTTGATAATTTAAAAAAAAATTGTGTTAAGCGGATAATAAATCGCAATTTTTTAAATGCGAGATAATAGTTTCAATAGTTTCGTGTGAGTAAACCACAAATCGCCGATTTTTGTAACTACCGCCAAGCAAAATTGGTTATGTGATGATTTAGTAATGATATAATTCTCGTAAATAAAATAATTTTACATTTATCTAAATTTAAAGAAAGTTTGTTAATAATGCGATATTCTGGAAACCGTATTAAATCCTACTGTAAATTGAATTGATCAGAAATAGAAGTGATTTCAGTAGATACAAAATTTAATGTCATCAGCGCATAAAAGGAATTTTGAAAAATAAAACCATGACGCAATGTTATTAATATAGATAAGGAAGAGAAGCGGTCCAAGATGTCACCCCTGCGGTACTCCCGAGGTAACTTTGACCAAGTCAGAAATAAGATGCCCAATTCTCACAGATTGCAGTCTGTTATGTATGTATGACGATACCCAGCGAACCAAGTCCACATGAATTCTAGCAGACTGCAACTTGTCGATCCTATCAGAGGCCTTAGTGAAGTCCGTATATATGGAAATTATTTACTAAAAACAGCAATAATAACCCGTCAATGTTACCTTATATTTTGAATAATGACTATTTTTTTACATCATGTGATCCATTCAATCTTAATTTTTCTTGCAAAACATTTTATTACCTGGGAATATTCCACCTGAGCAGTGTAAAAATAGTAACTATAAAATCTAGTGATCAGCGTTGAATAATATTTTCAAAATTTATATTGCTGCATTGATATTTCCCATTTTTCACAAATAGACTTTATAGCAGTTTATATAATACTTGGACCACATTTAATTTTTTTTATTAAGTGTTGCAAAATTTCCTTTACTTTTGATGGCAATTTATTTTATTCTGTTTATCCTTTATTCTCGGCTGGTACTTGTACAAAAACAATAAATGAAAAAGCTAAATTAGTTCCATACAATGCTGAAAAAAATGCCAACAAAATGTTTATCATATATTGAACACTAACATTAATAATATGAATTCAGAAATAATTACTTAGGGTATTAGATACCTAACATTAAAATACAATTATCCATTGTATATACTTGCAGTAATTAATAGTAAAATGAATCCTCTTAGATAGGAAAATACATGTTACGCCATTTAATCATGCAGCAAAACCTAGCGAAACGATACGTTGCTGAGTTGCAAATTAAATGCAAATTTAAGCTCCACAAATCTTCGATTATTAGTGCAATCGAAGCTGTAGTGCACTGAATTAGTAATTAAAAATTATTTGTAAACAATTATGAATTATGCATTGCTCGGTACGCAGTATTTGATGTTTCGGTTGCATAAATAATCGAAGATTTGTGGAGCTTCGAGTCGCATTTAATGTGTTAAAGATGGTACACATAAGTTCGATTTTGGAAACAATTCCATTTCTTGGCTGCTTCAATCATTCAATTACATTTTATTAAGGGGAATGAACTGGTTTAATACCTACATAATTTATCTTAGTTGCTGGAAAAACAATTATTTTAATTATTCAACTAATAACTTTTATTAAGAGTTTAAAATACCTTAATTATTAATGAAATAAATAAGAAAAAATACTATAATAATAGTAAAATTTCAGATTATGTCATATGTCAAATTAATCAATAAAACAAAATAATAACTGGTTTGGATGGAGGTATATCTGGTTGCCTACTCGCCAGTTACCAATGCATTGACAATTTGTTTTTTAACGTTACACATGGGGAAATTGAAACTTATATAGTTACTTACGATAACAGACAAATGAACTCTATAAATTCATTTACAATGACAAACGAGCTACTACGTGAGTCAGTTCGCTATAACTGTTCTGAAGAAGGGTGACCCATCTGAGCTTCATAACTATCGCCCCATATCACTAATATGCAACTTTGCTAAAATTTTTGAAACTGTTTTATATAAGCACTCTATCCCTCGATTTGTAATTTAATATCCCCAGTACAACATGGTTTTCATGCAAAATAGGTCTACGGTAACTAACTTGGCTTGCTTCACCCAATTTGTTTCCGAAGTTATTGATAACAGGGGACAGGTCGACGTAATATACCTGGATTTTCAAAAGGCATTTGATCAGATAGATCATCATGTTCTTTTAGCTAAAATGCGTTCTTTCGGCTTTTCTAACTCCCTGTTAAATTTCTTTCAATCTTATTTGCTAAATAGGAAACAATGTGTCAAGTACCGTAATTTCATATCTAAGGTCATTATCCCTACATCAGGCGTCCCTCAAGGCTCGAATTTAGGACCACTTCTATTCTTAATTTTTATTAATGACCTTGTTAATGATATATCCAGTCAAAAACTGATGTTTGCTGACGATTTAAAGTTGTTTGCTTCTACTGGTTCCGTTGAGGACTGTAGAGTACTTCAATTTAATATCAACGCTGTTGTTTCCTGGTGTAGTAAACGCAGGCTTTCACTTAATGTTTCTAAGTGTAATTCTATGATTTTTACTAAAAAGATCAACCCCGTTACTTTTTCTTATACTATCTCCGGTACTACTTTAATCTCTGTAAGTTTAACGAAAGACCTGGGAGTGTTATTTGATCCCAAACTTTTCTTTTCTCATCACATAGCAGATGTTGTCGCACGTACCTTTAAAACTTATGGTTTTATTTACCGCAATTGTAGAGATTTTTCGTGATAACAGGACGTTGAGTACGTTGTTCTTTTCTTTGATACGCTCTAATTTAGAATATGCAATTTTAATATGGTTTCCTATTTACTCAATTCATATAAATAATATTGAATCGGTTCAAAGAAAGTTTTTAAAGTTTCTTTACTTTTTAGCTGAGGGGTCTTATCCACTATGGGGTTTTGATTATGTGGTACTTTTAGCCAAATTCAACTTTGAATCATTGCAAGTTAGAAGAATGATTAGTTTGATTAATTTTTTTTACATAAACTTAACTTTTTCATACCTAGGCTGAATTGCCGTTATCACCCTACCTTTTATTGCCATCAACATAGATTCAATGTGCTGCTCCGATCTCCCGTCTCATTAATGTGTGATCACTTTAATAGACTTTCAGATGTATGCGACATCAACAATGATGGCTTGAAATTTATTGTAATGTGTGCTTACGCCTCTTTCAATCAGTTATAGTCGATTTTCTTTTTCTTTTTTTTTTTTCATTGTTTTCCTGGCTATTTCATGATATTATTTTGTTCTTTGAATTATGTAAGCAAATTGTTATAGTTTTCTTTTACGCTTAAATCTTAGTTTGTAAGAATGAATGATACACTTTTCTACTTTGTTAGTGCTCCTTGGCATGTACTTTTCTTTTTCTTCTATGTATTTTCCTGTAATTAGGTGTTTTTTAACCTGTTAGAAATATATTATTATTATAACGTTACGTGTTGTAAATAAAATAGTGGCACGAAAACTCGACCAAAATACGGCAAATATAATTAAAAAAGAACTTTTATTGGAAGAAAATTTTTATTAGAACAGTATTTAAATAAATAATAGCATTATTCCATACTTCTTGGGGACCCAGTATATACAATTTACTTTACATCAAACATAATTACGAATAATAATTTGACATTTGTATCATACAAATTTCCTTAAATAAACATTTTCTGCATACATATATTAAGTCCATTACCTTCCACCCATTTTAAAAATGCATCGATAAACATCTTCGCCTTCCTAAATTAAACATCAAAACAGGACGGCCCATCAATTAATCGCATCAACGTCCAACAGTTCACTGAAAGCTCCTAGTTTATGCATGTGTTTGCGCGTAAACGATTGTAGAGGGCTCTGCGACAGATAGGCGAGCTTTAAGCCGCCTTTGATCTCGCCTAAAGTGGAATAACGAACGAGGACACGCGTTTGCGGATTACGTAAGGTCGTCGGGATCCGGCACGGCTTCATGTGTGTCCTGGGCGTTCGCCACCCGTCCGACAACATTTACGTGGTCAATCACCTTGACAGTAAGGGTAGTAACGCAGCGTCGACGCAGACCGTCGGCCGTTTAGATTCGCACACACGGGACTTCTACTCCGGTGAGACGGTTGAGGTCAATGGATACCTATCGGTAACGAGTTCTCATTCTCACAGGAAGTTCGAGAATTTTTATTTTACGTTAAATAAGACCATATATATAGCTCGTGTATTGCAGGTGCGTCACGTATGGTTAGAACAAGGTCATTAAAAACGCTTGGTGCATTCGATTTTAACTTAATTGTGACAGGATTCTATTTTCAACAAGTTTCTCATATTTTAGCAATAGAAGTGTGAGCTGTGATTTTAACATTAGTATCTACGAATTCAACAATTAGAGATGAGTAGAAAATACTAGTTCTTTTATATACAGGTGTCTCGCAGTCAAGTGATGAAACTTAAGAAAGCGGTAACTAACACAATTCTAAACAAAATATGTTCCTCCCTTCCCAAACGTTATGAATAACGTGTACGTTATCAACAAATTTAACGTATTTACATTATTTCAGTTTGAAGTTGTATGTTGTATCCACAAGTGAACCTTATAAAGTAACATGCACTACGTAATATGGAATAAAGTAACGCCATACCATGGCTTGCAGCTATTTTCAACACCTTCACCGGAATCATCGCCCAGCTTAGAAGACTTGCGCTTACTTCATCAACATTAGGTGTATTGGCAATAAAGTGAATCAACTCGAAGTTATTTTGAAAACCAACAATATTGATATTTTAATGCTGTCTGAACACTGGCAAAGTGAAGATCAGTTAAAAGCAATTTCACTGAATAATTATTCATTGGCGTCCTGTGTCTGCCGGCCAATAAATAAACATGGTGGTGTAGCAATATATGCTCGCAAGGGTATTAAATTTAATTTAATACCCTTGCGTAATATAAAATTTCAAACTTTTCAGTAATTAATGTGGTTGAACTTTGTGGCATTGAAATCATCTCTAGTATCAATATATTAAGTATTGTTTTGTATAGAGTACCCGGATCTGATTATAATATCTTTATTAATGCCATAACATTGTTGCTTGAATCCATCATTATTGAATATAAGTTTGTAGTTTTGGGTGGGGACTTCAATGTTAACTTTGCTGTGAGCTCCCCACAAGTGCGTACTTTATTAGACTTAGTTAGTTGTTACAATTTAAATATAACTGTTGACGTACCTACCCGTGTCAGTGAATCAGCATCCACTTGTATCGATAATTTTTTAGTAAATCTGCCTGTAGAACGTTACGATATTAATTGCTTTGATTTTAATCTCTCTGATCACTTTTCTCAGCTGTTAACTTTGCGTATAAATTCTAATATCAGTCAGCAGAACTATATTTATAAGCGTAAATACTGTGCAACTACATTAAATTTATTTGATAGTTATTTGGCAAATGAAACGTGGCTATCGGTATATGAATGTACTTGTCCTGACTCTGCCTTCTATAAAATTTAAATATTTTTCAATATTATATGGATATTTGTTTTCCTCCGGTTAAATGTCAAAATAAAGTAGCCTACAATAATTGGGTAACCCCTGAAGTAGTCCAATTGAAAAACAATCTGCTGTTCATGCGGGGCATTAGCAGAAGGTATCCGATTTTCAAACCTGAATTTGAAAATTATGAAAAATTTTACAAACACGCTATTGATGAAATAAAAAGAAACAACAATGATCAGTACATATTATCAAGTAAAAATATGTCCAAAGCTGTCTGGAATGTTATCAAAAGTAATTCGAATGTCCGGAATGAGAGAACACTGCCTGACACTGATAATCTAACTGAGCTTTGCAACTCTTTTAATGATGCATTTACAAGAGCGTATGACTTAGGACATCCATCCACTAGTGGTCATGATAATGATTTTCCACAAGCCTCAAACTGTTTTTTTATAGCGCCGATTGTTGAAGGTGATGTACTTAGAGTAATTAACAAATTAGCTAATTCAATGACTGGGGGAAATGATGGTATTCCCTCTTTCATTGTTAAGAAATGTGGACAGAGAATTCTACCGCCTCTGACATATCTAATAAATTACTTCCTTTTCCCTTCCCTTTTAAAAACATCTAAAATAATTCCAGTTTACAAAAGGAGACCCAAACTGTCTTAATAATTATCCCCCAATTAACATTTTATCCACATTTCTAAAATCTACGAATCTTTAATGAATGAAATGATAACTGCTTATTTTAACAGATTTCACCTATTTAGTGTATGCCAGCATGGATTTCGACCGAATCACTCAATAAACACTGCTTTGTATAAATTGTAAGTCAGATCTCGTCTAATCTTGATGCCAATTCACTATGTCTTGCTATGTTTTATGACTTGTCGAGAGCATTTGATAATGTCGACCATAATATCCTAATTAAGAAGCTGCACAATTATGGAATTAAAGGCATTCCTCTTGATTGGTTCAGTAGCTATCTATCTCACCGTTCGCAAACAGTAGTAATCGATGATCATTTATCTAACGTACGTGAAGTTAATAAGGGTGTGCCTCAGGGCTCAGTTTTAGGGCCAACACTATTTCTAATCTTTATTAACGATCTCCCTCTGAAGTTGGAGTGTGCTACTAACGTTACCCTTTATGCGGATGATATTAATATCCTGATCAGTTCTACCACTGTCTCACATTTGTTTGATACTGCAAACTGCCTTCACAGTCGACTGTGCAATTGGCTAACTAATAACAACCTTTTGCTTAACACTGACAAAACTAAGTGTATCCTGTTTAAGAGTACTAAAAATATAACATCGATAACTTTTGTCTAAGAGGTAATCTTATTCAGTTGGACAAATGCTCTAAGTTACTTGGTGTCACTGTTGATGAGAATTTGAAGTGGAATAGTCATATTGACAAGCTCTGCACTGATTTATCTAGAACGTGCTATGTTCTCTATAACTTAAAGAGATCTTGTAATATTCATGTTCTTAAATCGTATTACTATTCTAAATTTCATTCTATAATGACGTATGGTATTATTCATTGGGAATCAGGTGGTGGTGCTGATCGAGTATTTTTATTGCAGAAGCGTGCTCTACGCATTATATTCGGGCTATCGTCTCGCGAGTCTTGCAAAAAAACTTTCATAGATCAAAAGATTTTAACCTTCTACGACTCATATATTATGGAAGTTGTGTGTTTCGTACACAGTCACAGAACGGAGTTCTCTGCTGATGCCTCCCATGAATACGGTACTAGGCAATCGAACTACCTATTACCACCAGCTCATAAAACAACTTTATTTCAAAAAAATTATCATACTTGGGATGTCTATTATATAACAAGTTACCAGCTGATGTAAAAGTTGACTCTTTTAAATGTTTTAAACGTAGGGTTAAATCCCATTTACTTTCATTTTCATGTTACTGCATTGATGATTATCTTTACAAGTTAGTATTGCAGAGATGTAGTATTTCATATCTTACATGCTTGTAATTTCTAATTAGTTTTTCTTTTGTTCCTGTCTGACGTTGTTTTGTATGGTTTACCATAGTTTAAAATAAAGATTATTATTATTATTATACGAAGAACAGGAATGTTATGAACAGAAGTAAGGTTCAAACTTACGGAATTTTGAATGGAAGCGAGTTGATCTTTGAAAATGAATAATCATATCTAAGCTAAATAAGAAATGAAAAGGTACACAGAAAGGTTATTTATTTCATTTATTTGTTTTTGTAGGAATAATGCTACAATTGAAATAGACCTAACTTGCAAAGTTATTTGAATTACTTGTTAACATTTTTGTAAAATTATGTATAGATTCGATAGGATGCAGTGTTTATATAACAAATGAAACCATTCATCCAGCAATAAAGACAAACAGTAATAGTACTTAAAAAAAGAATATCTGTCCAAACATGAAAATATTAAATTTTTAAAGTATATTGGGTAAGGTTTTAATTATTTTTACGCAAACGGTGGTTATCAGAAATGTGTAGAACAAAATTTTTAGGTGATCCTATAGCAATCTGTTGTAAGCCAAATAATTTCAGAAGAAAATAATGGACTGGCAAATATAATGCACTTGCTAGTCAAATTACTAACAATTCAAGAATAATAATAATAAAATTTATTCCGAAAGCTCACATACATTATGCTAATGGAAGAATGTCAAAAAGCAGAAATAGAGAAATAATAAGTATACAGGGTGTATCAAATAAAAAAGTAAATTTTGCTTAGGTGTTAACTACACGACATATAAAGCACAAACCCGCCGAAACCGGATTTCATCATTAAAGAATAAAAAAAAGTAAAATTTAGAGCCAAAAATTCTTTAGTCCGGGCCTGATGCAAGGAAAGGTCATGTTAAGCACCCGCTAAACGTGGTATTATGCATAAATACATTGCACTCATTTAGTATTATTCTTAATGGTATGCCGTAAGTTCATTTACCGTCATTCTGAATAAATAAAGGCCAATCGCCCTTGTAAAAATAGCAAAACTGAGGCATTTTAAATTTCTTCTTTTTATAAAATAAACATTCCTTTTTTGTTAAGAGCAGTCTACGTAAGTCTACAAAGTATTATTTTTAATATCCTGATAAGACGTTCGAGTTTCACCGGATGCATGCACCGGATACTTCAGTAGTTACAAAAAACGTAAATATTCTCTTTTGCTTTGTTGAATCGAGAGTTAGTTGTTAATAAACGGTACCACATGAATCTGAGTTATTTCTTTTGGATTTATTTAATCATATAATGCAAAATGAATTGAATCGAATTACACAGAAATAAATGTAGATACAGAAAATTTGAAAACACGCCCTTTTACTATGATATCGCACGAAAATGAATCTATACATTCCCGCGCTTTTGCGGATGCATCAAGCTTCGATTTTCTTTATATGAAATCATGATGGTCCTGACAAGGATCGTTTTTTCGAGACGGGAAGAATTTAAATAAAATGTTAGACGTGGGTTGCACTCCAAGTGGCGATCCACACAAAACTAACAGCGGTAATGGCTGAATGATAGTGGTATGTGGGTGTATACTCGGGGCAGCATTTAGGTTGGGCACAGATGCGGCTCTAGCCCACGGCTTTTATAAGATATTTTTTTCTCGTTAATGCTTACAGATAGACCCCCTGTGCATTAAGACTTTTTGATTGTATATGATTACAGCTGCTACATATTATTATATTTACCTCTATATCCGATACACCCTGTATAAAACAAACCAATATAATAAACTAGACACACAAAAGGACATTGAAACAAGCTAGGTATGAAAAACATTAAAATAAAGAAAAAAACGCATATCATAGCCGAATTTTATAATCACAATGAACGACAGAGATCAAAGTATTCCTCTTTACTAGTATATTGCCCGTTGTAATAAAAGTTCTTTTATTTTCTTTTTAAATGTCTATAGCAAAGTACTCGCCTTAAACTCCAGTAAGGTTATTATTATAGAACTTGTAAGCATTATACTGCAAGACCTTTTGATATAATGCAGTAGCATGCTGTTCTGGAACTAATGTATGACGATTACCCCTAGTGTTGTAATTATGGCTTAGGGAGGTCAGATTATCTTTTCCTCGAAATGCAAAGCACAAAATTTCATAAATATAGATCGATGGGTCAGTAAAAATGCATAAATCGGTAAAAACCCGCCTGCATGAATCCCGCATTGGAAATCCCACCATGCACCTAATCACGTACTTTTGCTGAACAAAAATTCTCTGCATATCGTTATTCTGTCCCCAGTGTATTATACCACCTCTAAGAACCGACTGAAGCACGCAAAATAAACGGTTTTTAAGATTTCCACGTCACAAAATTTACTCAAAATTACGAAAGGCGTAGTTGAGCCGCTATAGTTTTTTTTTGATAAGTTGTCAATGTGATCAATCCATATTAAGGATTCATCCACAATTAACCCCAACATGGACACACTTCTCACTTGGTTGGGTTAATAAAGTGGTGTTGATATGTGTACGCTTATTGTTCTTATTTCCGAATCTGACTATTGCAGATTTTTCTGTGTTAATGTGTAACTTATTAATTGAAAAATATTCATAGATCTTGTGAAGCACGCTAATAGCTTTCTCTATCGCTGTAAATTGAAATATTGGTATCATCCACATAATTTACTACTACAACATCTTCGTTTTCAATGTAACTAGCAAGGTCGTTAATGTAGATAAGAAACAGCGTCGGGCCCAGTACCGATCCTTGGAGAACGCCTACCTTGGTTTCTAATTTACTAGACCTAACATGGTTCACACGAACGCTCTGAAATCTACCACCCAAATATAATCTAAACCAACGTAGTGCAGCTCCCCCCACACAGTCAAATGCCTTGGAAAGATCAACATACTATCCAAGGGGTATCAAGCTGCGATCGACCGCCGATACAATAGAGCCAACAGAAACCTCCAAAGCAGTCTCTGTACTTTTCGTTCTAATAAACCTATGTTGAAAACTCTGCAAAATGTTATATTTATTCGTAAGCGCAATGAGATTATCACACACAACCCCCTCAATAACTTTTGAAAAATTACGGACACTGGACGGTAGTAGAAGAAAGCATTATTATTAAACAAAGGTATTCAACTTCGTGTAAAAGTGTTCGAAACATCTGTCATAAATGTAAACATTTATATTATTCTACACAATATTTTTAATAAACACAAAAAAAAAAGATTCTTATTATTCAATTTTAACTATGTAGGAATACCAGCTTTCAAACGGGAGTTGACGTATATGTTAGCCTTGTATATACCCGAAGGTGTAATGTGTTTACACTGATATACAAAATTTGCCCAACGTTTCCTGCCCCTTCTAGCACTTTCCCGCTGTTTCAATCTAGGCCTCTCTCCTCCAAGAAATAACCCTTCACGTTATTCCACTTTTTACATGATCTCTCTGTTATTCTCTCCTCTGCGGCTTTGTTTGCCTTTCTTTAATATTTTGTTATTTATGTTCGCTTCTCAAGTGTATAATGTATTTTCTTCAAATATCATTATCAACCATTACACACTACCCGCAATGCTTGCGCTATTATACTTCCTAATTCGGAAAACCACGTATAAAGCTATCTTCTTTGTTATACATTTTCCACCTCGACACTTTGTTCCCTTAATAGCGTTTTAATTTTTACATGTCGGAAAACATACACGGTTATGCAGTAATACGACATACGGAAACTCATTGTAACTGTTATGACACCTGCCTGTCATACGTTATGTTATTTTAAATGGTACAATATAGGGCAAATGTGTCTCGTTTCACACGCACAGGTGGCTTTGGTAAGGACAGTATTGTTATCTAAGAAAGTATGAGAAATACAGAGTCGCTTAAATTACAAAAAAGATTGCTTTAAAGTACTTTTCCATGATGAATATATATTCAAATGAATTTTCTGTTTTATCGGAGTTACCATAAACTTCCAGGGTTGAGGCTCAGATAGTTGAGAATTTACTCCTTATTATTCATGAATCTTTTTGAATAGAAATGTTACACAAAAACATTAAATGAGTACTTCGAATATCTTAGATTCCCCAAACTCCCTAAACTGAGTTCTCCCGTTCGAAACAGGCCTATACAATTAATTACGAGTGAATTAATAGGAGTATTGTAGCTTAAATTTTGTATTTAATAAATAAACCACAGCCATTTTAGAGGAATGTACGATATCGCTTCTTCAGTATTAACCGAGCGCTATCATATTGAGACATGGAATAAGCCGAATGCCAAATTTCAAGCTGTAGTCGATGACATATGGAATCTCACGAAATCGTTTACGAAAGAAGACTTTGTGATACTAATGGCTGGCACAAATGATGTTCTACGTGCTATTGAAAAAGAGAAATATATACAATCAATTCGTATACAATCTTAACTGTAAGATTTTTGATTGTATAAATCACGTGAACAAAACGAACAGCTACTGCCAACCCATTCAATACGTCGAGTGTAATGCGATTCTCAGTGCAGACGATTATACTACAAATGGTCTGCATATGAAGGGATCGGGAAAAGTTAAGCTGATGAAATATATTTCTGATAACATAGTTACTGATGATTCTCGGAGTTACTACATTAACACCAACAACTTAATAAAGATAAATCCCACTAACTACTGTGTAACTCTTTGTGACAATGAGATCAATAATGATATTTCTGCGTACAACTGTTCCCAAAAGAAAAGTTTTAATACCCAAGCTACAGCTCCTAGTTCGATCGACTACATTGCTTTACCATCATCTCTTTCCTCGGTGGACAACACTCCCAGAATCGAATTAAATTTTCTAACCACGTCAATAAACAATATCAATTCCTAAACGAGTGCAAAATCTTACATTTAAACGTATGTAGTGTTCGCAACAAGATAGGGACACTAGAGACGCTACTTCACGAATTAAGTTTACCCGATATAATCTGTTTGTCTGAACACTGGCCTACGCCGGACGAGATGTCAGTTGTAGTTTTAAGTAATTATAAATTAGTGAATAGTTTTTGTAGAACTAGTATAAGAGGAGGTGGAGTTGCAATATACTCCAGGCTAGGTCTAGATTCAATATCCTCGAATTGTAGCGTTTAGGCAATTGAGGGTAGTTTTAAGTTTGTTTGTGCTAGTTTTCAATTAAATGATGTAAAATATGTTATTATATGCGTATACAGAGCTCCGCATGCAAAATTGGACACTTTTTTTGATTATCTTTACGAAACATTGAGTGAGATGTACGATCGTTGCGATTCTATTGTTGTCTGCGGCGATTTCAATATTGATCTTGCAAAGACCGGCGACGCTGCCGTAACACTTGTTAATTTATTCGCGTGTTTCAACATGGCGCCTTATGTCACCGAAAGTACGCGCGTTACAAGTAAT
Organism: Protaetia brevitarsis; assembly: GCA_004143645.1. NCBI lineage: Eukaryota > Metazoa > Arthropoda > Insecta > Coleoptera > Scarabaeidae > Protaetia > Protaetia brevitarsis. The sequence continues at coordinate 2,399,453 of RXPK01000191.1, read as the reverse complement.
CTGATACGTTAATAGATAACATATTTGCTGATGTAAACGGCTCTTATGTGTGTTCTGTCGGTGATGCATTTTTCTCCGATCATAAATACCAGCTTCTTCGTTTTGATTTTGGGCATCAACACTTCGAAAGGTTGTGTATAAGCGTAGTTTTTCCACATCGGCTATCAGCGATTTTCAGTCGGCATATCGCGTGAGATTGGTCCAACGTTTACTCCAATTCTGGAGATGCCGACTGCATTTTTCATTGCTTTTATCGAACTTTTTTATATCATTTTCAATTAAACTTTCCTCTTAAAAAACACAAAGTGGGAGCCAATAGGCGAGTTGTGTGTTGGTATACCGATGAGTTGAGAGCAATGGTTCAAGAGCTAAGACGTCTATATTCTTTGTACAGGTCCAGCAGTGATCCGACAATACTGCAACAATACAACAACAAGAAACAAGCTTACAAGAAGGCTTTGACAGTAGAAAGCGTGATTACTATGACGCGTTAATTTTAAATTCTGAAAATAGAACCAAAACATCTTGGCATATCATCAACGATTCAGTCAAATTAAGTAAAGCGAGTGCTTCCTTAGCAACCGTTTCTGTTCGGGATGCTAGCGGTAATATTGTACCGGATCCGGGAAAAGTCGTAGACTTGTTCGGTGCTCATTTATCCAATACATATGCAGCATCATTTAAACAACATAAAGGTTTTGTGTCTACTGGGCCATCCGCAGTAGTAGCTTCTATTTAATACCAACCGATGTTCATGAGATTAGCCGTATCATGAATGACGTTGCCTCGAAGCACTCTGCGGCATCGATGATATTCCCTTTTCTGTTATAAAGTCGTCACAATATGGATAGCCGAACCACTAATGTATGCAATAAACGCCTGCCTATCTCAGGGAGTTTTCCACGTGATTTGAAGCACACTAAAACTATATTTATCCATAAGAAAAATGATACTACACAGACAAAACGTTAGTTGTTTATTTTTCGATATGTCTAAAGCATTCGACGTTATTTCCCACTCTGTTCTGCTTCAAAAATTATCGCGCATCGGCATTCGGGGCGTGGCACACGATCTCTTTAAGCAATACCTGACAGATCGCAGAACAACCGTTTGTTTGAGGGGTAATACACACAACACCGTTAGGTCATTCTACTCCAAAGTAATTAGTGTTGCCGCCGGTGTTCCTCAGGGTCGGTGTTTGGACCAACAATGTTTCTTATTTATGTCAACGATCTCTCCGTTACTGTTCGACCGGATATTTTGTCCCAATTTGCTGACGATACAAGCTGCGTAGTTGCCGATTCGTCCATGTTGGGGCTTTCAAGTTCTATGAACGAGGTTGTTTCCAACATGGTGAAATCTTGCGAGGACAATTATTTAACCTTGAATTATGAAAAGACCAGTCTGATACGTTTCCGTAATATTACCAACGACCACCTTAGCACATATGTTCGAATAAACGGAAAATCCATACCGGAACTCCCCAACTGCAATTTTTTGGGTTTGACAGTCGATTCACACTTAAAATATAGAGAGCACTGCGCAAGTATTGAAAAAAAACTTTCCTCCGCACTTTACGGCGTTAGAGTTTTACGTGGGTGCGTCAACCTATGTTCTCTGAAATCATTTTATTACGCCTATGTTGAATCGCGTCTTCGATATTGTTTAATTTTTTGGGGTTCGTCCCCTGATGTCACCAGGCTGTTTCTTCTTCAAAAAAAATTGTTAGATGTATGGTTGGGGCAAGTACACGGACATCATGTCGATCTATATTTAAACAACTGAGAATATTGCCTCTAGCGTCGTTATATATATATATATATATATATATATGAAATACTGTTGTTTTACAAAAAACACAGTACCCTATTCATTAGAAACAGCGACTTTTCGGAGAGCATGCCGACAAGGAATCGCAACGATTTATCTATACCTTACCATCGTACTCACCTCTACGAAACAAGTCCCAGATCTATATCTGGGAATTATTGCCCTATGGCAATAATTTTCTACAATCGTTTGCCTCAAACAATAAAAGAATGTCCTTCTCTCTCGAGATTTAAAAGCGAATTGATGTCCTATCTGAGAACTAATTTATTTTATTCCGTTGGTGAGTACCTAAATCGCTAGTTGCCTTATGTAGCCATCTTTTAATTAATTAATTAGTTCATGTATCTTTTTATATTGTGACTTATTTTATGTTGTTTTATTTATACATGATGTTAGTACTTATTTCTTTATATATATATATTTTTTGTGATGTATTATACACTCTTTTCTTTTGTATTTTGTGACACTGTCAATGTTTCCGCGGAATTCATGGCAATATATACATTATTATTATTATGTTTCGCTTTAAAACATACATACAACGGTTTTTTTGTATCTTACACTATTTACTGCCAAGGAATCCTTTTTTTTTGTAGAAATATTATAGAATAAATGGTACCCGCAGTTTTTATTTTTAAATTATACTTTAAAAGAGCTGTTGGGACTCTCTAGTTCTCCATATTTAGGCTTTTATTTGTTAATTTAATTTAAACAGAAGGTTTTTATTTATTTTAAAATTTATGTAATTTTTCTATCATTTAATATAATTTATTTATTAAAATTAAAGTTATACAGTAATAAAATTTATAAAATTATTGATAACAATAGTTTGGTGTGGACCTAATAACAATTTTTGAAGAAACGCTTAAAGCTAACAAATATTTGTTATGCTAATTTTCAAACAGAAGTTGTGAATGTTTTGATCTCATATTAAATACAACAAATAGGTTAATGAATCTAAATCGATTGTAATTAAAAAATTATTTAATTGTTATAATTCTTTCTATGTCCCGCAAGCAACATTATATAAACTTGTTCGTGTGTTGTTGTTGAGTGTTCTTGAATTTTCATTAGTAAAGTAAGAACTTTAAATGTAGTTTGATTTAATAGGTTTCAAATAGGAGAATTTCCATTAGAACATTGTTGTACAAAATACACAAAGTAAAGAGAACTCTCTCGTTACCATATCCACTAAGATGAAACTTCGCAATAGGTAAACTCAAACATATCTAAACATCAATATTTACAATAGATATATGTACGCAGATATAATAGGCACGGCACATCAATTTCAGTAACCTCGGTAGTTTGAATACACGTATGGCCAATTTAAGCGAATGAATATACCGTAAACTCATATAGTCAGTAGGTACCTTAACTTTATATCAAGATCTGTATAATCTCTGCGTGTAACATAACATTATTTCCCCCAGACGCCTCTATTTCTGCAGTAATGGTATTATCTAGAGAAAATATAACGAAACCCAGTCTCTCCTTAGCTCTTTTTTTTTATAAGCAATTCCATTTTCTTTATAAGCTGAGAGTATATCTCTGGGGAGTGACTAGCAAAAGCTGGTTGTTTTTATAGCGTCGCGGCAGCCAAAACACTCCGGTTTACAGTTTCAGAGATCATGCATCATTTTCGATATGTATTCTATGTTCAGACGGCATGAATATTTAAACATTCGCGGTTTATTTACTAATGTAGTAGACTGAAACGCTTTGAAAGTTCAGTTGTAAATATTACAACTATGTTAGAATTTCAAGCTAAGCTTTTCGAAATATACAGGGTAAACTCAATCCGATTTTTAGAAGTTCTGCTAGGAATATGATTTTTGAAAATATTTTATACTATAACAGTTTATTATCTCATACTCGAAGATATATCTGATATTATTCGGAAGAGTGTAAACCAAAGGTGGGTATGAATCGGCTTGCCTGGCCGAATAAGTCGCTTGGAAGAAAAATAGCCATTTATGCATTCTAGCATTCACAAACTATTCATCAAACTCATTCGCAATACCTCCTGAAAACGATTTGACTTGAATTGATTTATATTTAATGAAAAATTCAATTCATAAAAACAAGCATATTCATTGGTTTTTAACTAAAAACGAGGAAGCACCGCGCTTAAAGGGTAAAAAAAATGATGCGGTGCTCAAATTTCATTTACTCGGTTTAGTGGGAGTGAGAAACATAGAGAGTATGATTTCTAAAAGGTCTAGCTGCATTTGCACAACATCTAAACGAACGAATAAAGGGACACAAATATCAACAAAATATCACAGCATTAAAGAAACACACCTTGAACACAGGCCACACATTTAACTTTAATGAGGTCAAAATTGTAGATAAAGAAAGAAATAACAAAGCGAGAAATATAATTGAATCAATACACATAAAAAAACATAATAACGCTGTAAACGACAGATCGAACATTGAAAACCTATCCAAAATATATTACTCCATCCTGTAACATGCTTCAACTCTTCACCTATATCAGCATTATTAATTTCAACACCCCTATATAATATCCTACTATTTTATTTTCTAATACCTCTGTATATTCACTTGTCTATTTACCTTCACATTTTAAATCTTTTTTCAACCAATAGAAAGTAATCATATTGTTGACAGGAACGGCAAATATGTTCGTATATTTAAGCATTACTTGTAAAACTCTCACCATGTAAACAACGAAAACAAACATAATAATTTAAAATCTAACATATTACATACAAGTAATCATTTTTATCTACTAAAACAATGTCTACAAGTTTTTAATAGTTAATCTTTAAAATTTTATTTCAATCAATTTCGGCCTCATTCTAATTATGACTTTGAATGTAAGTATATAACTTTAGAACCATCACCATTTGTAACCGTATTATATAAATTTTCTTTATTATCCTCTTCTTATATCTATCTTTCTTTTTTATAAAAATTGATTGATATAAAAACTTTTCAATTTGTTTATGTTTATATTAATATATACAGGGTCCGTCAACAGGATTGAATAGTTTTGAAAAGGTTGTTCTGATAATAATGTTTATTTGAGGAACGTCAAATAGTGATAAAATTGTATTCTACTATCGAAGGTTATGTATTACAATGGTAAATTGTCCGGTTAATCAACGTATCTCTACTGTAAAATCATTTATCCTGACCAAGTCGATCGAGTAAACTCAGAAGCGTTTTGACGTGAATTTAATTTGCCAATGGGCTATAATTCCATCAGGAAATGCAATTTTGAGATGAGTAAGAGATGTAAACGAAGGGGGCAGTGTAAACTCATAATTTTCGTTTAACGTAACAGTTCGTACGCAAGGTAATATTGAAAGAACTAGGGTAGCCGTTGAAAGGGGTTTAACACGTTCTGCTATTCTGCACTTCAATTGCACTGCGAATTTTAAAGTGAAGTTTGCGACGAATTTTAAAGCCGGATTTGAAATTTCAAACATATAAGATACTGATAGATCACAGGCTGAACTCTGTTGCTAAACATAACCGCCTCAATTTCTGCACGCAATTTCTTTAAATATTAAACTACAATGTAGGAATTTTTGATAAGCTGATCATGTCTGACGAAGCCCACTTTCATCTGAGTGGGTACGTTATTAAGTAGAACTTTCACTACTGGACAAAACACAACCCAAGAGAAATGCATTAACACCCACTTCATAACCAAAAGGTAACGGCGTGATGTGGAGTGTGCAGCTTTGGTGTGATCGGGCCATACTTTTTTGAAGAAAACGACCGCACCGTTACAGTCAATTCACTTCAGTACGTTGAGATGTTGGAAACATTTGTGGCCAACAGGACTGTGCCACAGGGCATAAAGAAGAAGATTTACTCGGACGCGTTATGATCAATTTCAGAAATAGATAGCAGCAATGTATAGAATAAGACGGCATTTAAGGCATTTGATCTTTGCAAACTAAAAGTGTTATAAGAAATTTTCAGAATTGTGTTTTTAGTTTTCATAATAGTCCAAATATATTCTTTATCCCTTAACAGTGGCCTATTAAAAACCGTTCAATCCTGTTGCCGGATCCTGTATATACTTGTCATATCTATTACTATGGCTTTCAAAAACAGAATTTTAGCTGATTATATCATAATATTATTATCAAAGTAACCTGCTGTCTAATTCATTGCATTTATGTTTATAAATATGTTCAAAATTGTAAATATGTTAATGCGATAGATTGACAACAATTGCACCATTACAGATAAAATAAGAAAACTGATATCGAACTTACCCAGTCTTAAAATACTATCGCCTTACTGCAAAATTTACCTGTAATTAAAAATAGATAATTTTAATTCCGTTTGTCAATGATATAATAAATGCAAATAAAAGATATGCAAGGAGAAGGTTTATTTAATTTACCTTCTCAAAAAGACGAAATACATTATGTAATATTGTAATTTTTAGGTCAAATTAAAATGTGGGTAACACTCGGGCGATATTAGAATACATATGTTTCACCTTACCAACGGTCATCAGTGCCACTAGTCGATATAATGCAGTATACGGAAAATTCCTATATATACTTAAAATGTAGAAGAATAATTGAATTAGAACTTAAGATGGAAATCTTAATATAAACGTAAGGATAATTGCTAAATTGTCAATCTAATTAAACAATATTTATTTATAAAGAAGAGATATCACATTGTTACATTCTCCATAGATAATAAATAAATTTAAATAATCTTCGTTTATATAGCTAAGACGCGCTTGCATTTTGGTTTGCACAATATTGACAGTTCTACTGCAATTGTTTTTGCGTCACCTCGGGCATGGCCAACTTGCCACATTTTTAAAATGTAAGAAAATACTTCTTTTGAAACTTCTTCTTCAGAAAACTAATAGTTCGTATATGTATAGGCTACAAACCGGCAGAATACCTGAGCTCTTTATCTACTGTGATACCAAAAACTTGCAATTGTCTTGCTCAGGTATGGACTTACCGTCGCAGGACACGTATACACTGCTGGCTGCATCGTGCTAAATCTGAACTTCAGCAGCCCCGTCTTCTTTCTATTCATTTTCAGTCCATTATCCTCACACCACTTATTAAACCGACTTATACATTCCTCAGAGGCTATCGACACGTGAGCCATCGAATGACGCAGGTTGTATCGTCTGCATACTAAGAAAGTACGCAATCGCTCAGAAAACACCTCAGATCATTGACGGCTACCATAAAAAAGCTTGGACCCAAAAAACGGAGCCCTGCGGAACGCCAACTGTAATTTCCGCAACATTTGAATAGTAAGTGGTACGCATTCCATTCACATTGGACTGAACGGATACATAAGCCTTTCGATCTTTTAGGTAGGAGGAAAATAATGCATGGGCTACTACCCCAGATAGGGATAAAAAAAATAGGGTATTCCATTTGAAATTTTTTACTTTTCTGCATTTTTCGCCCTATATGAAATATAATATTTTTTATACGCCATCTTGATGCATTTACCTTCAGTCCATAAGTATGCCAAATGGACTGCAGAAAACTGGAAGCACATATGAGATATTAACGTTTTCGTAAGGGGTTGCAAATGTCACTTTTCTGCAAAGAATCGAAATATCTCGAAAGAAAATGATATTTACGTGCAGGGATCCTTACATAAATTTTAACTAGAATTTTAAGGGCAATTCAAAAATATTAAAATATACAGAGTGTTGCATTTAGAATGAGAAAATTGATGCCACATCCTAGATCATCAGTGCAACTAGTCGGCCTAATGCACTATACGGAAAATTCGCATATACCTATACTTAATATGTGGAAGATGTTTACAGGCATATTGTATTTCCGTTTATACAGGTTGAAAGTTATGACAAGATATAGGATTCTTTCTTTGTAAAAATTCCCTTTGTTACATGGGCTACTCTTTCTCAATAAACTTCCTTCTTCTATAGTAGATTTTTCTAATATAAATGCATTTCATTGTCATCAATTGAAGGCTGTATTGCTGAAACAGGCTTTCTTCTCATTTGATGAATTTATTAATTATAAATTTTTAGTAGTGTATATTTTGTGTATGCTTTTCCATTATTTTACATTTAAGTATATTTTATTTAATTGAAATAATTATTTTATAATATTAGTATTTCATAATTACATAATCCTGAATCAATTAAATACTTAGGAGTTTTCCTCGAGCCTAAACTGGGCTGGGAAGCGCATATTGATTACATTGCAAATAAACTTGGAAAAACATTATTCCGATTAAGAAGTCCGTCAACGTCGGTATCAGAAAGTGTCTTAAAAGCTGCTTATTTTTCTCTTTTTCTCACAGTTATGTCATATGGAATTTTGCTGTAGGGTCATAGCTATCCGAGTCTTAGAATTTTTGGGCTGCAAAGAAAAGCCGTGCGGATCCTAAGTAATTTATCATTTCGTGCTGACTGTCGAGAAGCATTTACAAGATTAAAAATTTTAACTTTTCCATGCCAGTTTATGTTGGAATGTCTTATGTACTGCTGTGGACGGACTCCTTGTTTTCGCGAGAGTTTTTTTTAAGTTGCATAGATTTTGTCATGTTTACTCCGATCAGCCTTTGTCAATGTCTCGAGAGAATTTTCACAGATGTAATGTTTATTTTTTGTATAAGATTTAATTGTATAATTTATTGATTTAAGTGTTCTGTTGTTTTAAATTTAATTTCATTCAGTTAAATGTCTTGCGTTCGCTTGTATAGTTTATGTTTTTATGTTTTGAAATTTTGTCCGTTGGCGGATTTTTGCGGTTTCGCTGTACGCAGCGGTCGAGATTGTAAGAGTTAGTTCCTCGGCAGACGCAAGCGTGAGTAGACGTAAATTTTTAATTTCATTGCCGCCATTTTGTTATCTTTATTTGTTTCGCATTATTTGAATATATTTCGTCCATCAAGGAACTCGCTTAACAATAATTGTTATTATATTGTTGTGTACACAATTTAGATATAAGATCATTTATTATTTCGTGCAGGAAGATAGATTTTAATGTTAATTCCCTCATTATAATTTTAAAGAGTTCATTTTTGGTTTTCTAGTTTGCTGTTTCATTTTATTTTATTAATCACCTCGGGTTGGGTGAATAGTAGCATTGTTCTTGCTTTTAGTTTTCATTTTTGTCAATTTTTGGCGTTCCACGAATTTATTTTATTTTAATTTGATACCACGTGGCTTGATTTGAAAGATATTGGATTATCTTCTTGGACAACTTAATCTTTTGCCTTGATATAGGAAATAGCATAGTCCTATTGGTAATTTAGAATCAGTTGCAGTTTTTGATTTAGACCAGAACCCTCTGTTCACGGTTTTTTTTTCTGCAAAAATTTGTAATTAACATTTTTTTTTTTATATATAATAAAATTCTTGGTTGTTTATTAACGTCATTTAAAATTCTGTTCTTTTATTTTTAATTAAACCTTTTCAATTTTTGGGGTAATTTAAGGAAGTCAGTTTTCTTTCACTCACATTTTACATTTCGTGGTTGGATTCAAGTTTTGATTCGCGAGGGTAACTCTGAGATTAATTGTTCTTTTGCGCCCTTTAAAAATTTTGTCCGTTGAGCAAGCTAATTTAATTTTTCATTTTTTTAATTCTTTTTGCATTTTCAAACTCAGTCAGTGCACAGCAGTACGTTAAAAAAAAATTGTTACTCTACACATGCTGCATTTCACGGCTATAACACAAGAAATAAAAATGATTTAAGCATTAAGTATACCCGTCGCAGTTCCACACAAAAGATGTCTTACCATCAAGGCATAAAGTTTTACAATGTTCTCCCGCAAAATATTAGAGATCTAAGCAGAAAGTCATTCGAATGTTCTATACAAAAAATATTAATCCATCAAGCTTTTTATACAAGTGAGGAGTATTTTCCACACTTTATGTAGTTGCACCTCCGCACTTGATGCTCACTTTGATTTTATTGTTACTGTGTTTGTGTGTTTCTTATATTACAGAATAAACTAAGCTATATGGGTAATGCGGTCTTTAAAATAAAACTGCTAAATAACCTCAATATTTCGTCATATATTTATGACTTCCTCAGGAGGACATCTACAATATTACAAAGAATATGAACCAATAGTAATAAAATATTTAAAATAATACTTACAAAGTTCAAATATAATAATCAAATTATACGTATTTTAAATTCAGAATTTTTTAAAAGTCAAAAAACATTTTTGTAAACAAGGTAATGTTACTATGTATTTTTTTAAATGTTGCAATAAATATATTATATATATTATTATGGCTTGTGTAAATACTTTTGTATAGCCAGCATCAATAAATTATATTTATTTATTTATTACCACCATTTTATGTTTAATAGCAATATGCAATATATAATACCATTACATCCTTCTGAAAGGGACCATACCGTCCTTTCAATAATAACATAGTTCCAGATAGCTGCAAAATAATTTCTGAAACCCATTATAACCCACCCATTCCATAGAAACTCACTTATCCTTAAAGTCAATTCTCCTCATCCGAACCATTCAACTGGTACATGCTCGCACGGAGCCAATTCAACCATAACAGGAAACACTATCCTTCCTATTAACGTAATAGTTAAGCCCCGACATCCAATTTAGCGGAGCCTATTAACTGACGACCTCCGTTCCACGGACACGTCTAGAAGCGGCCCCAAGTTGGGACTCTTACAAACCACTAGCGTCTGCGTTGTTCCCGAATTATTCCCGTCCAAGAGAAGCGGGGCGAGCGCACACATGTCGCAGTACGAAACCCTAACCCTAGTTCCTCATTAACCCTGCTTCCCTGAACTTCGTGTCTTACGAGGGAACTGTGCTCGGGACTCGGGAACCGAAAACCCGTCTGCGATGATGAAATTATCAGAGGGAGACACTTACGCGTCTGACGCCATTATCCGACGCGGTAAGTGATAGTAGGTGCGGCGTTTTCGTTTAAAATTCACAAAGACGCCGTGTAGCTATTTAGGCCGAACGGCGTGGACGTAAAGCGATGTTGATGGCGGGGCGGAGTCGGGGATGCTATCAAAGCTCAGACGTTAACAGGGTTAACGTCGAACCGTCGTTAATGCGACAGGAAAATGGGACGGTGTGGTAAATAGCGGGCGACACCGACTAACATTAGATTAGTTTCCTGTTATCGCCGTTAGGAAATGCCGCTGCGTCATTTACTACGTTACAATTTTGTTTTTCTTCAAAATAATGAAAGACACGAAAGCAGTTACAATTCACAATAAAGCAAAAATTCGGTTTAAAGCAACACTGAAAATACAATCTTGATTTACGTGTAAACTTAGTTTCATTGCATTATCAGTGAGTGGAGTTATTTTGAGGTTTAAGATTAACACAGTTTAGGTTGGATTGATCATAATTCTCACCGCAACCTTTTCATTCCATTTTAGAGAGCAAAAAAATTAACACCTCTATGTCCTTATTATTGTTTTAATTGGCTGTCTCCTGAATGGCATACGTGACGTATTCATTTGTCGGTTCTTATTCCTTCTTCGGGGTTGATAGACGCGCTTCTCACGAGTGAATCTTCCTGTCCTAGGGAATTTTGGATATTTTCACACATCTGTGGATTTTATTGGAAGTTTACTTGAAATATTCGTTGGCCGTATCTTCGCTTGTTTTCGAAGTGGAAATTTCATGATTCCGACGGCGGATGTACCTGATATTGTGGGATATAATTTGAGAACCACGCGTCCCCAACGCCATTCTGTTTCTTGTTTTTCTCTTCGTTGAAAAACCTCGTTAATTAGCGGTAAGCCAAATTTTGTTACTTCTTTTATTTTACTAATTTTGGGGTTTCTGTTGTTTTAGAGGTTTTTTGATTCCCCTTTTTCTTAACTCTGGAATCCTTCCTTCGTCTTGTGTAAGGTTTTGAATTACCCACGTGAGGCTGAGAATTTGTGCGACCTCTTAAGTCCTTCGGAGAACCCACCTCCTTCGGAATTCACACTGGGCCACCGGTTTTGGCTGCTGCCGAGTCAGGCCCAGAGGCTCCGCCTTGACTGTCCGTATAGGAGAGGATCTCCACGCCCCGCTGACAGCTGATCGAGGGCAAAGCTAAGTTGCACGTTTTTTTTTTAGTAATCTCTCCCGCGTACAAAATTTAATAATAGAAAATCACCCCCGATCATTTATTTCTTTGTGTTTTCTTTCACGATCCTGTAAATTTCACATGCTATATCCTGAATCGGAGGGTGCTACTTGTTACTAACTTAGCAGAATATTTTAATATTTTAAATTCAGTACATTTATTTACTTATTAAGTAGAAGTTGGTGCTTAAACACCAACCGATTGAATATCGGCTTGTCATATACAGGGTGATTTATTTACCATCAATGTAGTCGATTCAAATATTTAGTTTCATTTTTGTTTTTGTATTTGGAACAACGTTTTCTTGAATTTCAATTAAGTTATATCGTAAGAATTATTTGTATAAGTCAATGTGAGCTGATTACGGCCAAAGCGTTCGGTGTTTGCGTCCTACCGTAGGACTGTCTGTTATTATCGCAACATTTACTGTATATATATATATATATATACTCGCCGATACCGTTTAATAATACTTAGTATCATATATTTACTATTTGAATTATATAAAATAAATAATTGTTAATAAATTTTAATTGTTGTGTCAGTAATCCCATCCTTTTCTTTTTTGTATGAGCTTTTGCAAACCGCTACCCTCGATTTTCATTTTTCACCGTGGATTCAGGGTAAGTAAACCTAAGCGGATGGCGTCGAAATTTTATCCATCTGAACTCTTTGGGTCTGTGCGACTATCAACCCACTCCCTCGCCGACGAGCCGGCTGGCACCCTGCATGATTGCCAAATATCAACCCTTTTATTTGAAGATTGGTAAAGCGGAGGTGCATCACCTTTTCTATTCCTTTGAATTCTTGCCTGGCGATTTCTCCCGGTACTCTACCGTCGCTTTCGGTGCCGGTAAATTAGGTAACAATCATATAGGCTAATGTTAGTTTTTTTTAACTATGGATCTATTATACCACCTATTGTGCCCCCATGTCAATTTCAGCCCTCTCAGCCAAATTGCACCCTATCAAAAAAACTCGCAATTTGGCTGAACTTACCGACTTGCCCGGCAGTTGACAAGAAGGTGAGCAGGAGTTTGCTCCGCACTCCCACACTTCCTGCACAGGGGAGAGTTCACTAACCCCATGCGGTACCGGTGTTTATTTAGTGCGCAGTGCCCACTTAAGATTCCTGTGGGTAATCTCAATCTGCCCCTGCTCATAAAGACTGCCTCACAAAGTCTTTCCTCATTCGGTTGAAGCCCTAGAAATTTACAATGTTTTGCACCGACGAGTCCATTCCAAAAGGAGCAGTGCGTAGCAGCAAGTTGGGACCTGACAAACATTTTGATGCTGCCATATGAGCTACCACACCTCGGTTCTGGACCTAAGAACGGCAGCTCGCTGGCGCTCCTTGCCAACGTATCAGCTATTTCACTCTCTCTGATCCCAGAGTGACCTGGCATTTATCTCAATGTAACATTTAGATGTTCCGCCAGCTGTTTAAGTTTTCTGTGGCACCTCAGTACTACCTCAGAGTCAAAACTGATAGCTCGCAAAGTTTTGAGGGCAGCCTGGCTGTCGGAGATGTTTTCTGCCTTCTATTCTTGCGCAGACAGTTTGAGATGCCCTCAGCACAAATCTGGATGGCAATAATTTCGGTGTGTAAAATGGTGGGCGGAGATCCCCAGGCTAAAAGCTTCGCCGTCCCGCTCTCCGTCCCTCCAGATTCCATGCCTCCATCCCTCCTGCCATCCTTCCCGTGTCGTTACGCGCTTTCGAGGCATCGACAAACCAGCGGGATAGACCCCGATTTGGCTTGCGGATGTACGCTATTGCAGTTTCCCTTTTGGAGATATCAATACTGTATCTCCCAGAGAAGCTGAAAACGGGCGAGGTTTTATTCGCCTTTACGGACAGTGGTATTGTCTGTTCGATGTAGTTGAAGATGCTGGTGTGGTCTCTGACTTTGCTGGAGAAGTCCTTGCATCCACTACATTTTGCTCTGTAAGCCCCTAAGGTTGCTTCATACCACAACAACAACTGCAGCGGATGAAGCCCAAGAATGGTCTCAATTGGTCGTGATTCCCAAACAGGCAATCCTCTGGATTTTACTAAGCGCACTTATAGCATAGGCTAGATTTTCTTTATGCCACCACACTAGGGAGCTGTAAGTTATAGAGGGTACTATAACTTTCGTGTTCAGGCAATGTGCCATTGCAGGCTTTAGCTCCCACGTTTTACCGAACATATCTCTATAGACCTAGGAGTGCTTTATGGCTTTCTTTTTCACTTGTTCTAGGTGTGATTATACAGCAGTTTGGCGTCCAAGACAACACCCAGATATTTAACCTCGGTTGATACGAGTACGTTAGAGCCGAATATGGTGGGACACTTTATTTATGAAAACTAAATTACAACAAATTATCCCAACGCCCCGTGCTCCACCTAAAATGTACTACACGAGGCTACCTGTTCTAAGTACTATATGGATTCCATAGCAATTGAAATGTTCCTACTCTAACTAAATTTCCCTATGGTGGGACACTGGAGGTTAGGAAGCTTCCTCCTCCACGTGAACGGAACCATAGTCGTTTTGCTAGAGTTGACATTAAAACCTCTCTACAAGCCTGAGCGAGACCTGCATCCTTTCCGATACCACGCTCGCAAATTTCCCGCAGACAAGAATGGTGACATCATCGGCATAGCCCTGCGCGTGTAAGTCCGCCCTCCTTAAGTTCACACAGCAGGCCGTTCACCACAAGGCACCATAGCACCGGTGACAGATTATGAGTACTTGCTACTTTGTTGAACGTAGCGAATACTGAATAGTGAATATTGTGCTAAATTTTGTATCCATAATACTCGCTACTATCCCTAAAATATCCTTCTTCACTTTATCTTATATAACTCCAAGTTTATAAGCCCACCCTCATCGCTAATCACATCTCAATCTTTACGTACAATCACCTACTAAGTGAAAAGGAGTTGATTTTGTGCGCCCCCTAGGAGTCACGTGCCAAACTCTCATCCGCAACAACTGTTGCATAAAGCTGGCAATGCAGTCGTTGAACTAACTCGGATAGTTCATGGTCTATCAGTCCTGCTAGATGGCTCGTATAAACGACAACCAGACTGCTCATGAAAACCACTTAAGTTGAAAAACATTGAGACCCTGATGACACTCTATGACGAAGAGTGGAAAAGTGTCGAAAAGTTTGTTTTTCACAAAAATATTTTAGAGAAAAGTGAAGCTGTAAGTAGCTGTCACAATCATGAGACAGAAAATGAAGACTGTTGATGAAGATAATAATTGCAACCGCTTAGAAGATGACTGCAGAGTAAAACTATAACAATTTCTGTATTTTTATAAATAAAAAAAGTGAAACAGAAATTTGTTTGTTTTTTTTTTTCAAAATACAATTTATTTTTGTATTTTTCTGTTTTTTGTTACAAATATAACTTTTCAGCAAATTGTTTGGCGAATATTTGTTTTAGAAATCTTAATTTTCCTTTTACTCTAAAATATAAGTTCAACAAAAATTGTTTTTACTGAGCCGAGTTTAATTGCAATTTTCTATAAAAAACAGTTTTTGTCAGAAATTGCGTTTTGGAAAAAAGCTCCACATATATGATCAAGATAAAACAAGAGTGGTAAATAAAATATTGAGAAATGATAAAAAATTTAGGTATTAACTTTTTCTGTATTTGTACAGCAAATACAATTGCAAATATCTTACGAAAGTGATTATAACGCAAGTTTAATTATAAATACTGGAATTATACAAAATAAACACAAATATTATAAAGAGCTTGTAAATAATAATACATTTACAGAACTGCACACGTAACTTTGGAAATTTTACACAATTTTATACAGAGAGTAAATGAGAGAAAATATGGGGTGCGTTTTACCGGAATATGTCGATAAAAAAAAAACCTGCTGTTGCACTGGCTGACAGGTAATGCTCTGCTTTCAGTTGACGAGCCCAAAAAATACGATTTACACATATAAATGGCTTTTAAAAACTGACCTATGACATTTGGGATCATTTGGGAATTCTATTTTAAACTTAAATAAATGGCAAAGACAAAATACATCTGTGATGAATGGAAAAAAAGTTACCGTGTGATACGGACTTTATAACACTCTATATAGGCATATTTAGGCCATTGAATGTATCCTAGGGAATTGGAACGGTATCTTACTCACGAAAACGTAAAGCCGAGTCACGCAAGGTAAAGTATCCCAGCAATAAATTAATGCCGTTTTCCAAAACCTGTTGATAAATACACAAACTACTTTTTTTCAGAGCTTTTATTAAATTACAGTCAAAATAAAAGCATAAAGTATATCTCCGCACACCGACTATTTTATAACAGCAGTTGAGGGTGTGTACACTATTATGGTTTTGTAACAACGGCAAGTGTTCCCTCGAGACAAGAACACTCCCACAAATTTATTACACGATAACCACTCGGTATTCGCAACGCCGGGCCCATATTTTACGTATTTATAACAGGAAGAGCCCTCCTATCCTGGAGCCCCATCTTCCCTCGAAATATATTACTGGCGACCTGTTAGCCGGCGTCCATTTGGTCCTGAGGACACTTCTAACTTCCCCCCGACGATCAATTTGCGGCCAGTCACTTGCAAGAACGGATTGGAACGATTCGAATCTTCGTCTCGTCCTTATTAATGGTTTCGCTACGTGAAACTATCGACGGCAATGGTTCTTCCCCTACCCTCATCGGTTCGATGGGGGGTGCGACATCGACTGGGTTAACTTTGGCGAGTGCATTCAGCATCGAACGCGTAGTATCCGATTCTGCACTTAGTTCTGAGTCAACACGTTGCAGAGTCGCACCCTAGGGGAGTTACGCTTGTGTTGAATGTGGTTGTTGACATATTTCTACGTTTGTTCCAATGCGGATAATGTAGGTATTTACTTCAGCGTAGAATTTCTGTAAGGTAAATATGTATCGAATGCCTTTGAAGCGAATTCATGCCCATACTTAATGAAAGATTTTCGAACACACGGAAATCAACGATAAGTGGGTAAATACAAGGGGAATAATAGGGGCAATTACCGCCCCCTCCCCTCCTCCGCTCCATGAGCCAGCGGAACATTTACAATTTTAATTTAAGATTAAAAAATAGGCGACCTTTTTTTTAGGTATAAATAAAAAACCATCTCCCTATAAACTCAAGCTGTATACGCGCCTGATGCCTGTTAATTCAAGCGAGTCGCCGCCGACTGTAAAGTCTACAGGGACAAGACTGCTTGAACAGATTCATATCAAGCAGTCGAGAAATATGGGAAACTGTTACGGGGTTCGTTCGCTCTCAAGCTTAAAGGTCTAATCGGATCGAAATAATTTATTCAAAACACAAATTTTTGGGTGACACTGCATATTTGTCAAACAAAATAAAAGCAAAGTAAATAGAATTTGCACGGAGCAATTTGAACAGCGCGTGTAAGATGGTATGCGAAGCCTTTGCGTCTCCTTGCTGAGCAAGCGGGCGGAAGTAGGAAATGCAACTGTAACGGTTCAAAATTAATTTAACATTCATTATTTCTTTTTTTTTTCTACAGGGTATACAACTTTTGTCTAGTTGTATTTTTCAATGTGATTGTCATTCATTCTTAATACTTCAAGTGCCATCTTTGCATGTTTAACAGGCGACTGTAACTTTTGCTATTATAATTTTATTAATTCAAAATTAAATTTTCTTAATTTCAATCAACGTATTAGGTAATGTTTCTTTATTTGATTTAATAATATCTTTTTAATGCGCGTTTGTTTATGAATTTACTTTGTTCTTAACTTCAGAATTAATTACTGTGCGTGCGTGACTTACGGGCGCGGACGGTTGTCAGTAACTCGCTAACTTGCAAAGACTACTCACGTATAAGGTCGTGTAGCGCTCGGTGTGGAGAAGAAGTTTGGAATTTTGGGTTGAATTGAGAAATAGTTCTTTGGGAAGTTTAACCTACCCTATTAAATTAGGATTTAATTCTCGCACCAACGAAGATAACTTACGGTTATTACGGAATTATAAATCCGGATTTGAAGCGCAACATGGCCCCACGTTGGGCGCCAAATTTTCCTCTTACCTATGCAACGCTTCAATCGTTGGTTGCATAGGTAGGGAAACAAAAATAATAAAAAAAAAAGAGAGAGAGAGATTAAATTAGCCCTTTTGCAACAATTTACAATACCCAAACAAGAGGGAACCGTTATGCTCGCTGATAATATAAAATACATAAGAGGGCCCCGCAGCTAGGGAGAGTGGGGTGGGTTGAGTTCTTCCAAATCCAAACAATTAATAAAAAGGGCGCCACAACCGTGAATCAAATAAGTCACTGACCAACTAACAATGCGGAATAATTTACACAAAAGAAAATGTGTTTAATGAATGAAACTTGAACTAATAATTGAATAATGAAAAGCTAATTTAACTGACAATGAATTACTAATTAATTTGGAACTAAATAACGAAAATGAGACATTAATTTTTCACTATCAAGGTAAGATGCGTTGTGACAAGCAAGGAGTACGAAACTTAGCTGCTAGATGGCGTTGCAGGGTCTAATTCTTAAATTAATTAACACAAAATCTTTAAATAAAATCTATAAATGAAGCGATCGCAATCCAACGGCAACAAAATCGAACCTCCCGGTAAGACTTAACACGAGTGCACATGCATTAAAGACGAACATGTGTGCTGATCTTCTTTTTAAAATATCAGTATTTATTCTTATATTAAATAAACAATCACTGAGATATAAGAAGAACAAGGTATTACATACAAAATTATTTGTTGACAGTTTTGACGTAAATTATCTTAGTAAAATAATAGTGATGGTCTCACCTATTAAAAACATAAATTATTATTTCTGCTAATCATAATGAAATTTCATTCTTTTTTTTTTAATACTGTCATTAGTTCTATATTTAATTGCCTGACACATATTTACGAATTCAAAGCTTTATTTATTCAATTATAATAATTATAACAAGGAGACTGCCAAATTAGCATATCGCTGATCGAGTGGAAAAACTGAGGTGATCCTTCGAGCTAAAAAAAAACGATACGACAAAATAAAAATGTTATTTTCTTGTGCCAGCGAAAAGGTGTTTAATCGTGTAAATTCATAAGTTACATCATTATATTGATAAAAAAAATGTAAAACGAGCAACATTTAGCTGTAATAAACTGAAAAAATTGCCGTATAAACTCCATTTGAACTCCCGTGACCGCATTCATATAACATCAATAAAATGATAGTATCAAACAAATGAGCCGCCTGGTCTAGTTGACGCGCTCGCTTTCTAAAAGCAAAGAGTTCGAGGCTGCTGTCGTATTCATTTTTTTTTGTTAATAATATATAAATGATTATTAAATTTAATTTTTGCATTTAGATTTAAATTGTTGCGTCGTCTGAATCACACATGAATTAATATTCAATAAAGTACAACAATATATAAATAAATAAATAATAAAATTTTATATATTAATAATAATTTTTTATGTATTATTAACAAACAAAAAATCGCGTCAGCAACTCGAATTCTAAACTTTGGCATTTGAAATCAACCGTGCTATCCACTAGACCAGAGGGCTCGTCTGTTTAGTATTATCATGTTACTGATGTTATATGAGTGCGGCCAATACAGTACAAATGAAGTTTCTGCAGGATTTTTTTTCAATTTATTATAGGTAAATGTTGTCCCTTTTACATTTTTTGTCAATGTAATGATGTAAATTACGAATTTACACGATTAAACGGGTTTTTCTCGTCATTCAAAAACATATCGTTTACATTTTTTTTTGACCAATCAGAGGCCTATTCACAAAAACTCCCGCACCTGTATCGGTTTTTTTTTTTTTTGGCTTCAAGAATCACCTCAATTTTTTTGAGAGCGATCGATAATATGTTGACTCGGCAGTCCCCTTGTAAGCTGACCTAAAAATTAATGAAAAAAATCGTTGAATTTATTTAAAATCATTAATTATCTACAAACTCCTGCATGGAATGTCAAAAATGGTCAGTATAAATTGAAAGAGTTTTATATAAGGATCAATTTAACGTAAGCAAATATATAACGTGCTATTTAAAGAAAACGAATTATCTCAGGCTAAAGTAAATTCTGTAAAATTTTTGTGGACACATTTTTTTTTCTAAAATGAAAAATAAAGTTGCAATCAAAGGACCAGGTTTCGGTGGCACAGTCTGTACATTTGTTTACATTTGTACACATTTGCATTGGTAGAAACCAGTATTACGTATTGCAGTGGTTAGACAACCCTTTTCGCGAGTGTATTTTAAGTTGCATAGTTTGCTTGTTATGGTTGGTTTCTTTGCTTAAACAGCTGTTGTTCAATTTATCGAGAATTTTTCACAATTTTTAATTTTGTTTCGTGTAAATTTTAGTTTAAGAGTTAATTGGGTGATTTAATTAATTTGGTGTTAAGTTTCTTTTAAATTAATCCATTCATTCAAATTTCTATTGTTTGCATGTGTTGTTTAATGCGGATTCTATTGAATATTGGCGTATTGTAATACGACTGCGTTGTACGATTTTGAGAGAGGGATTTTTGTAAGGAAAACAGTTGTAGAGTTTTGTTAAGGACTTCCTTGTTCAACTGTTGACGTGAGTAGACGTATTTTTGTATATCATTGTTGCCATTTTGTAATTTATTTGATATTGAAATTTAATTCTGTAAAAATTTAGTCCATCAAGGAATTCATATTGTGATAATTGTTAATATATTGAAGTGTGCACATTATAGATATAAGATCAATTATTATTTTTGTTTAGGAAGATACATTTTAGTTTATTTTTTTCTCTTTATAGTTTAAAGAGTTAATTTTCCGTTATTCAATTTTGCTGTTTCATTTTTATTTATCTATCACCTCGGTTGGGTGAGTAGAAGCATTGTTCTTGCATTTAGTTTTTCATTTTTGTAAATTTCTAGTAATTGTCCACACTTAGTTTATTTTAATTCGTGGAACCACGTGGATAGTAATTCAAAGGTCGTGTATTTTGGATTATCTTCCTGAACAAACAAAACTTTTGCTTTGCATAGGAAATAGCATTGTCCTATTCTAATTTAGAGTCAAGTGCAGTTTTTATTTTAGGCCCGAACCTTCAGTTCACGGTTTTTTTTCCCTGTACAATCTGCAATTTAACCCGTTGTTGAAATAAATTGATTGTTAATTAGCATCTTTGGGTTAAAAATTCTGTTCTTTTATTTTATATTAAACCTTTTCAATTTTTCGGGTAATTAAGAAAGTTGATTTATTTCACTCACATTTTACTTTTCGTGGTTAGATTCAAGTTTTAATTCGCGAGGTTAACTCTGAGGTTAATAGTTCTTTTGCGTCCTTTAATTTTTTTTCCGTTGAGCTGGCAAAATTAATTTTTCTTTTTCATTGTTAAAATTTCAGTTTTGCAAATTTTTTATTTTCATTTAATTCAATCAGTACACAGCAGTATGTATAATGTAGTTGAAAATATTGATACTGTAGATGGCAGACTTTTAATAATTAAAACTTATTTTTTCAATTTTAATTCTTTTTTAAATATTTTACAATTAATTGTTATTTATAAATCGAAACACTTAATCCTTGGAATTTTAATTGAAATTATTTTTTTAACATGAAATAAAAATCTTAGCTGCTATCTTGAATGATTTTAGACATTGACAAAATTAATGTTCTCCATCTATAACCTCGAAAACATTCGCCGATCTTTGAAATATCACTTTTATAATTATTTATTCCTGGGAATCTCTAAAGACTAATAAATTTTTATTGCAGACATTTTTAAATAACTTTCGGACTACCATAATTAAATAAGCGCTCGGACTAGCAGTCGACCAGCTATTATTAATATACCCATTAACGAGTTGATCGCAAGCACACTGTATAAAGTTTATACAAGCAAGAATATATCTCCAATGGAACTGCCAGATTCCTCTCAAACAAACTTTCTAATTAAGTATTAAGGAAGACCAAAGACCCATTTGTATATTTAATCGGCGAAGAAATAATAATATGCCTCCAACATTCTAACACCGACAGGGTTTCCACACAATAACCGCCAGCATCAGATAGAGATATCAACGTAAACAGACAAAGATCGGGATTGCTCCGAGATCCCGTTTCCAGTCACCAACTGTATCCCGCCGCAGAAGTTGAGTTAAAGCACAAATTGCAAAAGTTTGATACGGACGAGCAATGGTACCACGGCGGGGTTCCTTCTTCACAACAACGCCAGTGGGTAATAAAATGAATATAAACATACGCGCCTTGGTCTTAAATTACTCTCCGCACAAGTCAATATTGTTTCTTTCCTCAAGTAAAGTTTGAAGTGATATCACAACCTAATACATGCCGATAGTAATTGCGTAGGATTTGTTAAATGGTATACACGCGGATGTTAATAATGAAACAATCTGGTGTTTGTTTCATGATTCCCAATAATGTCGCGTTGTTTAATATAAAAAAAGAAAAATATTAAAAATTACCTAACTCAAACGTACCAGTGAAAAACAAATTTAAAAAAAAGTATTGTGGGAATTTATAAATATTTTAGAAGGAAAGTTTAACATGTAATTGAAAATTTAAACTTAAATGTGTGTTTTGTATCATGAGAATATAATATTTAGTACAATGTGTGCCGCGTATATAAAATTTAAATTTGTTTATGGATTTAAAAAGCTTAAAAGTGGAGGAATGTAGAATGAACATTGCAAGGAAAGATCATGGCAAACAAACAAACTAAAAACAACAGGAAGAGCAAATATAAATGCTAAGAATTCACAATATTGGAAAATGAAATTTGTACATAATTATGAAAAATTATTATGTGAATAGACTTATAAATAAAGATACTATTAATTATATTTCAAGCATGTGGAAATGTATAAAATGGAAAATAAGGTATACAGTCCAGCAAAATTCAATTAAATAGTTATGTGATCACACAACTGATTAATTGATTTTTACTGTACTGTACCTCATCTTTCTCCTTCTTATATTATTTTACGTACTTTAAATATAATAAATAGTATCATAAACGCATACACAATAATTTTTCATAATCATGTACAAATTTCATTTTCCAATATTGTAAATTCTTAACATTTACATTTGCGATTCCTGTTGCTTTTGTTTTGTTCTTCTTGCAATGTATGTCCTACATACCTCCACTTTTAAGCTTTTTAAATTCATAGGGATAAACTATGTGCCAAAAAATTTGAAAAGAGTGGCAACATCTTCAAGGAATTCAAAAAAACTGAAATTTTGCCAAGTTTCAAGTAATAAATATCGTTACATAACTATTAGTTTTCAGTAATAAATCATAACAATTACAAAAAAAATACTAAAAATCAGCAAAAATCAATAAAATGTCACATCCCCACCCACGATTACTTATGCACTATCTAGCTCTACGAGGCATACTCTGACCAATGGCATCTTGTAGGATCTCATCCCGGGCTTGCTGTAGACGCCGTCTAAGTTCCCGCAAGGTCTTTGCTGCTGTGGTAACCGACTTATGTAGCGACCCATCACATCCCACACATGCTGAATCGGGTTTAAATCCGATTCAGCATATGTACATACATACATTGTATGTACATATAAACATCGATGCCAGTAAGATACAGCGGTTTACGTTTAAGCTTTGACGCTTGTCGCGAAAATCGATACAAATGAAACCTTATCGATTTATGACATAGAAATGAATCGACATTAATTAACGTATTAAATATACAAGGGGCGGCATTAAATCGAGTGCAATAAAACAGCAAACAAAAAAAATCTCATCTCGAACTTAATTGGCTCTAGGCGCGGTTCTACGTCGGTTATCGCGAACTAAAGTCGTGCCACACCCTGAGGACGACAACGAGCAATAATTTGACGACAAAAAAGGAAAGATGGAGATTACGTGCCGCGTTACGCTTGTGGGATGGCTACGGTCGGTAATCGAACTAGGGGCGGAGGAACTATATTCGTGTCACACCCGAGGGACGACAACGAACTACAACTCTACGGCAACAAAGAAAGAAATTATATTCGTGTCACATCCGAGGGACGACAACAAACGATAGTCCTGCAGGATCAGAGAAAGGCCATGATCGTATCAGCCCGTAGGACGGCAGCGTACTATAGTCAGGACAAAGGAGAGGATCGGAAACCGGCGGAGTCTGCCGCGATTGCGGTAAATGCACGGCTTATAAAAACACCTGGCGCTAGTGTGGACTTAAACGTGCATAAATTCAACACAGGCACGTGGGGATAAAGGGTGCGTACATTCAATATGCGCTGCGTGGAGGAGACGTGATACACTAAGAATTGGAACTAAAGCCGGCTTCACAGAACTGAAATATGTTGCTGGCGACATTTAAACAACCAATCACATCTAAGCATCAGATATTCTCCTCAATCCTTCTTTTTGTGATCTCATCTTTTCAGCGACATTGAGTGTAGTTGGATTTTCCGAACTTCATTGGTGTCGCCAAAATAATTGAGGTTAGGTTTTGCTTTTTTTCCTGTGTTTACGGCTCTAAATTAGTACGATTACTACCATTTTTGTACTCAATACGAATGTAAAATAAATAACAATGAGTGACAGCAGGTCATCGGTAGAATTGACACACGCCAGTGATCTTAAATTTACTGCTTCTTTTTAACCGATTAATGGATTTCTTATCATCTGTCGCCGGCGACAGCAAGTACCGACGTGGTGGGAGAGATGTCGCCGTGACATGTTTCACTTCTGTGAAGCCGGCTTGAGACGCACGGTGGCGAAAACAAATCAACGAATAAAAGCGGGTGTAATGAGCGTAACAGGAAAAATTAATTAAATAAACTAAAATTTATGCGTATTATTTTCCTTGTAACGTCACGTTACAATCTGGCTTAGATTGTTATCGCTGTCAGGTAGCCAACATAGAATTCAAATGAAAAACCAGTAACTAATATTAAGATACCGTTAAGGTCGCTTTACAGTTCGCAATTTTTCGTATTGCCTGCAATAAAATTGCGCGCAATAAAATATTAGAACACGTTCTATTCCGTGCAATAACGCTAAGATTGCACACAGCTGATCGAAATCCATTGAATGCGCATGTGCTATTTGTATTGCACGCAATACGAAAAATTGCGAACTGTAAAGCGGCCTTTAGTCACCCTAGATGGAGGGGAGTACAACAATTATTACCAAATATAAAAATTCCGAAGAATATGCAATCTCCCAAAACAAATGTTATAAAAATAAAAAAATACCTGGTAAGCTTGAACTAACAAATAAAATACAGTTTATAGTATTCTCATTACTAATATAGCACTTCAATCTAGTATAACTTATCTTAATAGTTAAATTTTAACAATTTAAAAATGATCTGTAGAATATGCAACCGAGTATGCACGTCTTCTTACAATGACTCCTTTATTATGTTTTGAAACCTGTTTTAAATGACTGCAAATTTCTCTAAATTAGTTTGAATACTCATATTTCCATAGCAATATATTGTAATGTAATGTAATATTAGATTAGGAATTCATTAAGTATTCACTTATTATAGGATTTTAGTATTTGCATAAACTTAAAATATATAATTTATATTATTTTATAAATGAAGTTAATGTTTAATTTAATACAAACAAAACGTATAACACTTTACAAATGTTGATATTTCAAAATTTCAAAGTTATTTAAAATTGTCAAAATAAAATATGATGTTTGGGAGGCTGTGTGCAATTCATGATATATATGTGTTCTGGTGTATATGGTGATATAAAAAAAAGTGATCATTATTGATTAGTTACGAAAAAATGATTGATTGATTTGGAAAAGATAAAATAAAAGTTCTTAAAATTAAGGACATATAATATAAAGAAATATTAAACGCAAGAATTATCATCTCAAGAAATACTATTACAAGAAATATTCAAAGGTTGATTTCAAGCTAAGTTGCAAAGATTGAGGAGCAAGTGTTGAACAGGAAGATATAGAGGAATTGTTTCGAGAGATACTATTTGAAGATTGGTTTAAAGTTAAGGTGCAAAGGTTGAAGAGGAGCTGTTAAAGAAGATTTGATTCAAGGTCGGGCTTTAATATTTATTTTTTATATGATTGCAAAATTTATCTACTTACATACACACACTATATATAAAATTTGAGCTAGTAGGGATTGAAACAGGATTTTGGCAAGAATTTGTAAATGAAATAGTATAAATTATATATATAAAATATAAATATTCAACATTAATTAATATTTTTTTATTATTATTTCAAAATTTTGGATATTGATATTTTGTGGAATCAAACGCATATTTTAGACAACCGGATTCACAAAATTAAATACACCCTGAGAGAGAGAGTAACATTACAATATATTAATGACATTGCATAATTTTTTATCAGATGATGCAGACCTAGAAAAAAAAAAAAAGAAAATATTGTTTCCCAATAGAAAAACGTTCTTTACCGAGTAGGGAAAATTGAAATGTGCTGACACAAGAGTTATTTCGGTCACTTTTTATCTCTTTGTATATCCAGTAATCTCCATTTCTCTTCAAACGTATACGATCTCCGCGCCATCTGTGATAGGAAAAGAAGCCATAAACTTACTTACATTTAGCGAAGCAAAGAAATAGAAGTTGAAGACGTATTTCTAGTATTTAATTTAATGAGAACTTCAATTAATTATAATAGAGCTGAGAGCAAGCTTTTAATACCGTTCATTTACGTAAGGAAAATTAAGGCAATATTCTTGAAACTAAATGTAATCATAAGCAATCGACATTTCCACCAATCCGATATGCAAAGAGAAAGAGAGAGAGCGCGATTTTAAATACCTCGCGAAGCGTACAAATCACAAATTACTCATCCGCCCAGTTAATTAGTGGATCTTCTTTCGTGTTTTTGCCTTAGGCGCCGGTTTAATTAGCCGTTCGGTTCGCGAAATCAACAAACTTGTTTTGACGTCGCCACTCTCGCTACCAAGTTCGCCTTCGGGGTCGCCGAGGTGTAAAAATGATTCGTTAAGGAAAATTAATTTACGATCAAATGGAAGGTTATCTGCCTACGGCGGCGGTGAACGCTACTGCATCGAATACTCGAGCGATGAGACTGTACTATAATAAATAATTCCCCGTTTTCTCGGTGGAATCGGAATAACCGCAAGGTGAACAGGTGTTTTGTGTTTTTACGTTGAATTTACGGTGCTGTTTCTCGTCTTATAGTATTTCTAATGTAGGTTTTATGTAAAAGCGTATGTATGTACGTACGTGTTGTACACATGACCTGTTTCCGTCATAAATTTTACCGTTATGAGTACAACTGAACGGACAGCACACATATTTCGTATTTTACGGAAACGAAAATAGGTATGTGGCTGAAATCAACGCAGATGTGCATTGGATGGATGTACATGGATCAACGCTTATTCCATTTTATGAAATATTTGTGTACAAGGAAACTCTAGAGATACTGACAGAAATAAAAATGCTGTTTTAAAGATTTTTGCAGTTTTAGATAACTATGCATTGATATAACCATTAAATAAATATAAAAATAAAATATTGCACAAAAGATCTAGAAAACATTATACAAGAAGAAATATACCATTTTGAATCATGTGATAACAAATATGAAAGGAATGGTAAAAATAAGAATAGCACCTACAGACCTGTCTGACCACTGTGCGGTAAAAACAAAAATTGAAACAGCAAAACGAAAAATAGAATACAAGCGTTTAGAAAAATTACAACAAATTATAAAAATATTAGAAACCAAATAACAGAAATACGAGAAAATCAAACAGCTGTCAACAAAATTACAAAAATGGGTAATTAAAAGATTTAGGGTTATTAAAATACGAGGACATTTTCCATGGATAAACGTTCCTGGAAGATCCATCCTTTTAACACTGTGTGATAGATACATAATAAACTGGAATTGAAAACGAAAACCAACATGTAATTTTCGTAAACCACAATCTAATCGATCAGATCATGATTGGAGATCCTTCAGATTACCCTACAGATGACATGGACTCATTAATTCAAACACTTTTGATCTAGCGCCGTTTCCGAACGTCAAGATCACGATCGAATCAATCTAGTTGTACTTTTTGAAAACCCCTAAAGTTATACTAATAACACAATTTGCAAAATTCTAACGTACTGCTGTGGACACCTTGTAATTCGCGAGAGTTTTTTTTTAAGTTGCACAGATGTTTTATGTTTACTCCGATCTATCTTTGTCGATGTTTCGGGCATGTTTTCGCAAGTTCAAATATTTTATTTTGTATAAGATGTAGTTAATGATTTGATTGGTTAATTTATTTATTTAATTGTTCAATTGTTTTAAATTAATTTCATTAATTAATATGTTTTGCGTTCACTAGTTTTGTTTATGTTATTATGTTTTGAAATTTCGTCTATTGGTGGACTGATCTCCGTGCGAATTCGCTGTATGCAGCGGTCGAGTTTGTCACTCAGTTCTTTGATAGATGCCGGCGTAAGTAGACGTAAAATTTTATATTATTTGCTGCCATTTTGTGATTTCATTTGATTTAGAGATTTGTTTCGTTTAGTTGATTTATTTCGTCCACCAAGGAACTCGCTTAATAATAATTGTTATTATATTGTTGTGTACACAATTTAGATACAAGATCATTTATTATTTTTGTTCGGGAAGATATTTTTAGTTTAAAGAGTTAATTTTTCGTTTTTTAATTTTGCTGATTTGTAATTATTTATTAATCACCGCGGGTTGGGTGAATTAGAAGCATTGTGCTTTTAGTTTTCACTTTTGCAAATTTCTGGTGTTCCACGAATTTATTTTATTTTAATTTGAAACCACGTGGATTTTCGTGAAAAAGAATTATCTTCCTGAACTAATTTGTTCTTTTTGCTTTGATTCAGAATTTAGCATTGTCCTTTTGTAATTTAGAATCGAGCAGTTTTGATTTAGACCAGGATCCTTTGTCCAGGGTTTTTTTTCTGCATAATTGTTATCAACATATTTTTTTTTTTATAATAAAAATTCTTGATTGTTATTTAACGTCATTCAAAATTCTGTTCTTTTATTTTTGATTAAACCTTTTCAATTTTTGGGGTAATTAAAGAAAGTCAGATTTCTTTCACCCACAATTTACTTTTCGTGATTAGTTTTGATTTGCGAGGGTAAACTCTGAGTTTAATTGGTCTTTTGCGCCCTTTTAAATTTTTATCCGTTGAGCTAGTTAATTTAATTTTTCATTTTTAATTTTCATTTTGCATTTTCTTTGGTACATTCAGTACATTACCTCATTAACTTAAACAAAACTATCTCAAGCAGGTACCCAAGTGTAGGTTAATTTTCTATCAAAACATAAGCATCTACTATGAAGTATATTATATTATCTATTAAGTATACTTACAAAATATATTTACTAATTGTGGTAAACTCCAATCGATTGACATTTGCTCCACGTTTGCATCCATTATTTTTGTAATTGAAATCACAAAAGATACATAACAATCAGACACAAACAGGAATCAGCAAGAACTGTACTAATAAGTATGTGCCGGTA
The DNA here is from genome assembly GCA_004143645.1 of Protaetia brevitarsis. NCBI lineage: Eukaryota > Metazoa > Arthropoda > Insecta > Coleoptera > Scarabaeidae > Protaetia > Protaetia brevitarsis. The sequence continues at coordinate 2,369,979 of RXPK01000191.1, read as the reverse complement.
ACTTTAGACGGCAAAACATTGGCGTCTATTGGCCGGTTTCATCGGTAAAGTTCCATGATAAATAAAGCAATGGGTGGGCAACGCGTTATAAAAATTTATTATAGAAAGTCAATCTGTGTCCAATACCAGATAATATTGCATGCCATTGTACAGAATTTCGGCAATAGAGTATACTAATATTTATTTCCATTGAATGTACATGGTAAAATCCAGATTGTATCTCATATTACGAATATTTTAAAATCTGATTAAGTATTTTACTATTAGTGAACAACACATTATCCTTTTGACAATAATTGTTTTATTAATTAATATTAAGTGATTTATAATCTTTTCTATAATCTATTTTTCTCAGTGTAGTTTTTGGTTAGGCATGCATTTAACGTGGTACGATTGTTTCGAAATCACGTCATGGAAAAAAATTGTGCTTGTTATTCTGAAATATTGTAATAATAATATTGTAAATATTGTTATTGTAATGAAGTTGATAGTTTCATTTCTTTGGCGAAGCTCTGCATGAAAAAAATTTCTTTCAAATCAACGGTACCTGTTACCACAAAACTGAAGGAGCAGCAATGGGTAACAGCTTATCTCCCTTCATAGCTAACCTCCTTTATGGAAATTTGAAAACCGATCTTCAGAATACTTTGCATATTTTCCACGGGTTTGGGTTAGATACGTCGATGACATTTTTTGTGTTTTTTGATACTGGTAAGTGCTCAATTAGAGATTTTCTTGAACAGCTAAATTCAAAATTTCCTTCCATTAAGTTTACCCATGAAGAGGAAACGAAGAATAGGATTGCTTTTCTCGATATGTTAGTAATAATAAATAAAAATAAATTAGAAATAGACATATATAGAAAGCCCACTACTAATAACAGATTTATTTCAGAAGATTCAAACCATTCATGGAAAAACAAACTAGCAGCTATTAACTTTTTGGTACATCGCTTACTTAATTTCCCTCTATCTACAGAACGATATAATAAAGAACTTAAAGAAATTATTAAAATCGCTGCATTTAATGGTTCTCAGAAGACGTTGTATATAATACCATTAGAAACATATAAAACAAAATAAGAATTAAAAATGCGAGTACTTTAGAAATTAGTGACAAGAAGAATAACAAATATGTTAAATTACCATTTTATCCAAGTTACACGAAAGGTCTACAAAAATTTTTCTCTAAATTCAATCTTGATATAGTTACTACTTCAAATAATAGTCTTAAAATTTTAGGTGACCCTAAAGATCAAGTGGATAATTTGGACAAATCAGGTATTTATAAAATATCTTGTAAAAATTGTGATCATGTATATATTGGGCAAACTAAAAGATCAATTAAAACGCGTTACAAGAAGCATTTGGCTCATCTTAAATTTAGAAGGTTTGACAAATCTAGTGTAGCCCTACATATGCTTGAACAAAACCATAAAGTTGACAATATAAAATTAGTTAAAAACGTAAATAACTATGTGCAATTAAATTGTTATGAGGGTATGGAAATATATAAAAACAAACATATTTTAATGAATTCAGATTTAGGACCATTAAATTCTTGTCTTTACGGTTTATTAAGTAGTAAATTAGGTGGAGTTAGGATTAGTGACTAGTTAAGCATGACGGCAGTCAGCCATGACCGTGTTTGTACGGCCATTGTACCATGACCTTTTTTAGGTATAAATTAGGGTAGTTTTAGTGTAGTTATTTATTTCAGTGTTTCTGCTGATGATGATAGCTTTGCTATCGAAACGTACTTCCAGTTTAGTGCAGTTTGTGGTGAGGGGTTTAGGAGAAGTTTACAGTATTACCAGTACCACAGTTTGGAGTATTTTTGTTATTGTCATTCTGAGCAGCGTAAAATAAAATAACCTTGTATATAATTTATGAAGTAATATAAAAAAAGAAAATGTTTTCTGATATAGGTGAATACATTTTAATAATAAAAAAGTATTAGCGCTTATAAAATCAGGTTAATAGTGTACGATTAAGATGTGAATTTTAGCTTTTCAGCAAAGTTACGCTTCTATAAACCACTTAAATGACATCAATCGCCTACCCACCAACGCATTGCACGCCTTCATTCGATCAATCCGAGCTTACAGATTGCGATCAGGGTAATGTATTACCGAGGGCGCGTATATGTACACCTATAGACGGCTTTTTCGCAGCGAAAGGGGAATTCCCAAGAAATAGGACGACCGATTTAAGGGGAGATTTAAAATTTATGGCCAATAGGGCGAGGGTATCGTGACGTGCCGTCGTCTGGGGTCAAAACGGCGGGCCACCGCCCATCGAAAACAAACGGGAAAATTGTAAACCGGGCCGGAGACTATTAAACCGACCCCCGGTCACCTAAATCAGGATCCGGGCCTGATGTATGAGCATCCCGAGAGCGCCACTCTGCAGCGCCGGGGGTGGGCGACTGCTGGGAAAGTGAAAAGCCAAGTGGTACGGAAAATTATATCGGGGGCCGTAGATTAAATGAGTTTAATTTTAACGCAAATAAAACGGAAAGGCGGACCATCGCCGGTTGTATATTCGCGATTATCGTTTGGGGATCTTGGGTACAGTTTAAATAGAATAATGTAATGATTTACTTGCGTACGAGATTAGCAACCTTAATTGAAGGAAACTAATTCCATAAACTGTTTTCGGCGAAACCAAATTCGACCTCATTCTTGCGGTATTCGCTCTACATTTTGTACTAATATAATAGCTTATAACAGATTACAAACGAAGCACTTTAATAACACTGCGTGACACGATTTTCGTACCTGAAAAACTGATTACTATTATGGTTTTCAATTAGTTACAATATGTAAGCAGTGGATGTTTTTTGTTTCCATCACGTCTTGTTTTTGAAGTATACACTGATGGCATTAGATAGGCTATGCCGATTCTGGCACAAAATCTTGGGATTTTCAATGGGGGTAGAGTTCACATTTTATCCCCTCATAGATACAATATGCATATTTACATGTCACTTTGCGTGCTTGCGACAGATTGAAATATTCTACCTGATATACATACCGGGTGTCCAGCCTAAGATGCAACAGTCCATAGTCGATTTATTATTGCTTTGGAAAAATGTTTCAACTAAATGTTGGCTCGAACCATATTCTACACATTTTAAAATTAGTTTCAGTAATGGCGGACTTCCGGTTGTACCGGAAGTAGATACTTTATTATTTTAAATGGAATACCCTGTATACTACCGTATTTTTGGATTCCTTGTTAAATTTAAATAACAATACGTTAGGCATACATTGGGGCTAAGTTATACCGTTTCCGAATTACATGACGTTTTTGCGAAAAAAAAATGACATTTGCAATATCTGCGGTGTTTGCAAATATCTCCGGAAATACGAAAGTTAGAAAGATGCGGTTTTCAGTTTTCGCTTAATTATGAAACAGCACACGTCTTTTATTTTAAAATTGTTGCGTTTACATTACAGAATTATTAAATAGGGCTCTGTAATTTTCGAACTCTAAAATCATGGATAACTTGATTTTTTTTTAAATTGAATGGTATAGCAATTTTTACATAAATGGATGTAAAACTTGATTTTCTTTCGATTTTATACGAGTGTCATTGCGTCTATCTCCAAAAGTTTTGGAGATATTCGCGATTTTTCAGTTTTTCATTATAGACACGATTGCGAAGCGCCGGCCACCTTCCTCTCACATTTCACCAGGTTAGGGACTAATTAACAAAACAAAATAAGTTTTGTCGTTAGTTTTAATTTTTTGTCGTTAATTTAATCGAATTATTGATAATTAAATAAGTGTATATTTTTAAAGTTTTTTACCAATAATTATTAGTTATCGTAACCAAAAAACAGTACGTGATAGAAAAAAAGTACATAGGTGTTCTTATTAAGCGATTTGTATAAATAAATAAACAGGAAAAATTGAAGTGTACTTATTTTTTTTTAATTTGTATCGTAGTGTAATTTATTAAATAAAGCAAAAGGGTAGAAACGAGTATAAGGAGCTCAAGAATCAGGAAAAGGTAATGATGACGTAGTAAAATAACTCGCACAACAAAAAATATCTAATTTTATAAAAGAACTAAGAAACAATAATAATGCAAAAAAACGTGAGAAGTATTAAAACAAACAGGAGAGAAATACAACAGGCAGGGCGAACGCCACTGTTTAAAATAAAAATGCCTTTAAGAAAGCGATTCTAAATAAGGAAATATCTTTCCTTTAAAGTTTAAATAGCTTCAAAATACTTATTAGAATTTATTATTTTATTGCCTGAATACCCTGCAAGATATTCAGGTTTAAAATGTTGTACATTTAATTTTGTTTAGATTGGAGAACGAAGGTTAATTATCTAGGCCTTACCCTAGACAACAAACTTCTATGGAACAAACATGAACTTGAAGTAACCAACAAGGCCAAAAGAGCTCTGATGGTGTGCAGAAACTTTGCAGGGAAAAATTGGGGATGCAACCCAACAAATACTGCTTTGGATGTATACAGCTATAGTGAGACTAAACATCACTTATGCATCAGTAGTTTGGAGCAAAAGAACTAATCTAGCCACCGCGAGAATTAACCTCCCGAAAGTGAAAAGATTAGCATATGTATGCATAACGGGGGCTATGAGAACTTGCCCAACAGCAGCTATTGAAGTAGTACTGGATCTTACCGCTCTCCATATTGTAGTAGAGGGCGTGGCAAAAAGAACCACACTCAGAATGGTCAAGAAAGGAACGATTAGGTATAGGCCTCAATCTCCTGACGGTGATCAAACATGGGATATGCCCCGGGATGATATGTTAAAGAAATTCAGATTTATGAAGGAATTCATCATAAAGCTCAGTAGCATGAGCGAGTGGGATCATAACACCACTCTTGAACTTGAATAGAAATGCCATCAAATGGTACACTGATGGTTCCAAAATGGCAAAGGGAACTGCAATAGGAATATATGGACCTAGAACCACATATTTCGAAAGCTTGAGAAAATATCCAAATATATTTCAGGCGGAAATGCCCGCTATTGAAAGATGTGTTCAGTTCAGTAGTGATAGAAGTTATTGGAAGCAGGAGATTATCATCATGTCTGATAGTCAAGCAGCTATCTAGGCGCTGAGCTCATATGAAATCAGTTCCAAGATGGTCTGGGAATGCCTAGGGAAATTAAAAGAAATAAAGTAACCCTCCTGTGGGTTCCGGGTCACACAGGAGTGAAATGAAACGAAATAACGGATAACCTCGCAAAAAAAGGACTGGAATACCTTTTGTAGAGCCTGAACCATTTTGCGGGTTAAGTAGCAGTACAATACTGAAGAAACAGAAAATAGAAATGGAGCAGAGATAATGCAGTTACTGGGAAAATCTCCAGGAGATGAGGCAAAGTAAAATTCTTCTGGGAACTTATAACCAGAGGAGGTTTACAGAATGCATCCACCTGAGTAAGAACAATGTTCTCATATTAACAGGAATACTTTCAGGCCATTGTAGACTAAAAGGACACTTGAGTAAGCTTGGATTGGAAAAAGAATCTGAATGTAGATTTTATGGGGAACAAGATGAAACGCCCATCCACCTCCTCTCAAACTGCGGAGCACTGTGCAACTCGAGGGCGTTGCACCTGGGAGCATGTGAAATCGAAGAGGGAGACTTACCTGGACTGCGGCCCTCTGATATCCTACATTTTCTGAAAGGAATAGGATTAGAAGGCCAGCTGTAAAGCAGCAAGAATAGGGGACACAACAGATTTTTTTTAGGTTGCAGTGTAACATCACCCTTCCATTTATATACATACATACATTGGTTTAAAATTTTGTATAGGGGGTTTTTGGTAAAGCTAAACAAGTATATTACATTCCCTAACAGTTAAAAAATTACCTAATATAGTTATCTAAAAAAAAATTAACCTTTCTAAATCACACTGGTAAAAATTCAATTTCCCTGGTGGTTTAATCACCTGATGTATAGATAATATACTTATCCCCAACCAAATCTTCATTAAAATTGTGCTAATAAAAGCCCTAGATACACTGAGAGAACAAAATGCATTAAATTAACAAAAACTATTTTGTTGAAAAAATATTGTTATATCAACAACTTTTTTAATCAAATCGAGCAAAATAAAAGGTTACAACAACTGCAAAAAATGATTGATAATATTTTGTTAGCCCAACAACATACCATTTGTTAACACGAAGAGCAACAAAATATTTCGTTTCATTGAATTAAAAATATTTGGTTATATTGATCAAGTCATAATTGTTGAAGGAAAACTTTACACTAGCATATATTGACAAACATAAATATTTACTTTAACAAATTCACTTTGTTAATGTAAATGCATGGCATGATTTGGTAAACTTAACATAAAATAACTGTTTGTTTAACCCAAGGCACTTGTTGCCCGAACAATTTCAAAGATTCAGATCAAAATTACCTTGATTGTTAAGACAATGCTAAAAATATTGTCTAATCTACACAATTATAGTAACAATCACATTTTGTTACCTTGACAAAAAAATTTGTTTGACTATATTTAACCAAATGTTTTTGTTGGATAGACAATTTTTTTGTTAACTTAACACATTTTGTTCTCTCAGTGTACAATATGGGAGTCATGAAAGTGTGCCACGCTGTATACACTTAATTATTGTTTGTACTCTCTGTTCCCTTCTATCTTAGATATACATTCTAAAAAAAATCATAAAAAGTCATGCCTGTTCCTTATTTGTTCTCTTCCTGTTGCCTCTTCTACGTCACTTGTCGTTTTCATTGTTAACAGCCTTGAGGTCAAATTTGATTTTGCCCTCTTTCTGATATTCATTTTAATTTTTTCTTTCTGAATATGAAATTTTGTATGTGATTTTGTATTGTGACATTGCGTGCACCAAGTTTGTTTTTTGAGCACCACATCCCCCAAAATCTTTCTGGATACAAATAAATTTTATTACGAAAATAGCTACTTATTTTTTTTCGCTTGGAAGACGAAAAAGATAAAGGAGATCTACTTAAGAATGTGAGCGATCACTTTTATCTAATCTATTATTGCGCTTTTAGAAATAATTGCTCGGATAATATTTTATAAATAATAGATCTAAAACACTATAATATCCCTTACTTTCAGTCATATACAACTTTTTACTCTTTATTCAATTGTTTTATTTTACACAATCCTTCCCTTCACCTTTTACAGAATAAGAAAGTACACTCCTTTTTCACTTGATGGCAAAAATACTTAGAAATTTCTGTATCCCGACACATTTGCAATAATTACATACAACTTGCATTGCCTTTTTTATAACTTCTTTCGAGCAATAATCAATAGAAATAAAAAGTAATCCCCAACAAGTGGTCATGAAAACTTTCCATTTAATTCTCCTTCAACCAGCGACACTCAACGCCAAGACCGCAACAACCAAAACCTATTTAAAACTTTAAATTGCAGTAATTTATCTCGCGTCCATTCTCTCACAAACTCGTCCCCTAAAAATCCCCACAAGTCCCAGTCGACAAACCAAATAAAGGAACCGTTAATTAGAACCGTTTAGCGGGACCGCCGTCCCACTCTGTGCCAGCAGTGATGTACTGGTGCTTGTGAGCATCTTTTTTTTTTCAGGAGGAATTCGGTTAATCCAACGGATTTATGCGAAGCTCAGTGGGTTAATTACTTTTTGATATGGGGACCGTTGAGCGAGACAATCGGTCACGTCTAAACCCTAAACGAATTGTCGTCTAAAACAGAGGGGGATTGTTTATGTAGATTGGAGTAGAGGAATTGAGGACGACAAAGCGGGACAGTGTATAGGCGTAATGTCAATAAGATAACCCTTTTGTGGATGTTTTACTTAATTAGTCTCCGCAAAAATATAACATAAATTCACGGTTTGTTTTAAACATGTTTAATGTCAATTAGTAGCTCTTGATAATGGCAGACGACATAGAAACAGGTAAAGAAAACTTCTAACTTACAACTATTCATCTTTACGTTTCACTTGAATATATCCCAAGCAGCACCGAAGTGCCTACTAAAGTGCTACTAAAAACCTGACTTAACAGTAAGAGATACTCCAATTAAGACTTTAATAGTAGTAGTGACGTAATAGTTACCAGTAGTAGGTCCTCTATAGGTTCATAACTTAATAGCTGTTAATGCACATGGCCACCAAACAATTAACTTTTAAAATAATTAATTCTTCCTCGTTGTCAAACCAAAAAGAAAGATTTTTAATAAGTAAGTATTTATACATTTATTTACAGTGTAAGATTCATAGGATACTCTATAAGAGTAACCCTGGAAGAAATAAAGAAATAATACACACTCTCTAAAAAAATGAAAGGCACCAGGTCCTGGCGATGTACACGGAGAACTAATCAAATATGCGAGTAGCAGCTTAACGGAACATCTAAGAAAGCTCTTCCAAGACTGCATAAACAAACAAAGTACTCCGGCAGAATGGAAGGTCACCTACCTTACAGCTATATTTAAAAAGGAGGGACAGAAGCAGCTGTGAAAACTATCGGGGAATAGCAGTAGCGAACACAATAAGCAAGCTAGTCCAATATGGGAAAATTATAAAATAAAAAGTCTAAAATGAATACCAATCAATGGAAGCAAAAGAACAGGCTGGATTTCTAGTGGGTAGATTGACCATTGATCATATTTTTACGATCATTCAAGTAATTGTGAAAAAGACAGCGTATGAGCAAGAACTCCACCTACTGATCTATGGCAGTGTCCCATTGACGAAACTATGGGAAGCCCTTAAGAAAACTAGCATCAATATGGATCTCATAAAGACGGCAAAGACATTGTATGAACAGTCGCTTATAAAAATAAATGTAGGCAACTCTATTATGGACGGATTCATAGTAACAAAAGGATTAAAACAGCTATGCTGTCTGTCCCAAACATCATTTAAGATCTACCTCCAATGTACATTAAAGATATAGAAGAAGAACTGCAGAAACATGGACCTACCCTTGAATAACACCATTCTATATGCCTTACGTTTTCCAGATGGCCAAGTATTGGTAGCTCAGGATTATGAGCGTATTGATTATATGACCCGCAACAAACTGATTGAGGAATACAAAAAAATGGGGGCTGGAAGTGAATCTTGACAAAACAAAATAAGACAGTGCGATGAATGCAAGTACCTGTGTACCAAGTGAAGATATCGAATGAAAGGACATTGTATAAGGCTATCCACGAGCGCAACGTGCAGGTGTAAGAATTCGAAATTCCATCCTGTATAATGCAAGTATTTAAATTCATTTTCTTAATGCGTAGTTGATAAGTACCGTGGCATTTGCAAAACAAGCGCTGCCTCGCCGCAGACAACAAGCGTTCTTTGTTTTAAGGCCCGCGTAATTAAAATAACATGGTAATACTTTGTATTTTAATCTATTACTTTGTCCAATGAATGTTATCTCCTACCTTGTTCATTATATATTACAAGACACCGGTCGCCAATTCCCACGTTACGCTATTAGTGGGTCGTCTGAAAGTCAGAAAAATAACGCCTTCGGTCATACTTGCGCCCTTCTGTGAAGAGAGGACGAACTAGTTATCGGTGCAAAATGACGTCTCAACTAGAGTTTATAAAAACCCTTAACATAGCGGTTGTGGGTAATTAATTCCGTGGTCTCGTTACAGCTAAAGTAAAAGCACGTGTCTCTAACTTCGTATCGGGCGAATCTAAACTTAAAAATTAAAACTTCTCTTTTTCTTTAGAATTTGTAGTCATAATACGCTTTTAAAAACATAGGAAGCAAAAGCTTACCTCGCGGGGTGACCAGTAATTTTGGAGATAAATTCACTTAAGAGTTTCCCCTCCTTTTTCTTGGCTTAAAAAGATTGTGTGTGTTGTGCAAAGTTTTGTGCCTAAAATTTGGATTACGTGAAGAATTATTTTTCCCATATCGGCCGGTAAGATGTTCAAAAATTCTGCTTAAGATTAACCATTGCAAATACATAAAAATCGTAACTCGTTCGCTCTCTCTCTCTCTCTCTCCCTCAATAAATTAGTATGTTAAATTATTCATTAAGATAATTGAGTTTTGGTTTACTTTTTTGTTGTTGTTCACTTGTTATGCCATTTAATTTTGTAGCTTATACAATAATATAAAAGCTTTAAAAGACGTTCTTTTATTTCGTCATTCTAAAAGAAGTTCAGTTTGAATCCTTAGTGAAGTCCCGAGAGGAAGTCAGTCTAGTAAGGAGAAAGCCGACGAGAAGGGTAAGTCGACAATCCTTAGGCTAACTAACGGCCCTGCTCCGACTGACGGAGGAAAACACAGTTGGGAAACATCTTTGGCTAAAATTACTAAAACCATTCGCTACCGAACAAAAAGTTTGTTTCCCAGCAGTGGCTCGCCGGTCAAAAGAGCAGGTGTGGGTTATCTGTGAGACGGAGTTTGGCATTGTCTTATTAGAAATTGGGCTGGCCATCCCCAAAAGTCTCCAGATAGGAAAACCCGTTCTCTTTACACAGGGTAGAAAGGCAATTGCGAAACTGAACGGCATCTTACAGGACAGAAATATTTCCAAAAAGAGAACAAACATCGAATGTACCACACCATACAGAAACATATAGCTCCGAAGTCTGGCCAATAAAAGAGAGAACATCTAAAACACTGTTAGATACAGAGATGAATTTTTGGAGGAGATGAGTAGACAGATCCAGGATAGAAAGCATAACCAACATCAACATAAGAGAAATCATGAAGGTGGACTGTAGTATCATAAACGACTTCAATGGCAAACTGAAAAACCGTATACGTCGTAACTGCATGTGATGGAAAACTGCCACAATTTATTAAAAACGATCTGCGTGCTTTTCGAGAGTTTCTTGATTACTCTTTTGAAAGCCAATGTAGTCATTTTGAAAACCTGCTGTGAAATAAAGCTCCACTCTTACTATGATGTTTTGCATGTCTTAATAAATACAAACTTAATGAAATTAAGTATGAAATATGTAATTAATAGTGAAATGTCAAACGTCAAATGGCTAGTATAACTGGTTGCCTACTCGCCAGTCACCAATGCATTGATTTTTTTTTAAACAGGAAAACTGTATTTCGCAATGAAAAAAAGAACCGGATATGTATATATACCAACTTGAATTTTCTTTGCCTCTTTCACATAATGTACATATATCTTCTCCCGTTCCTCCTACGTATGCAAACATTTCAAAGCGCCAGCCACTTAAACTTTAAACTTAGTTCCATTTACAACTTCTCAGATTTTCATTCTGTCATGTCTTTTCAATCTGTTTAGCTAAGTTTGCTATCCGGCTTTTATTTCGCGTAAAAATAAACTTCAAAGTATTTTTGTGTAAGTAAGGCATTTGCCGAGATATCCAATTTTGATTTCTTCCACGTATGAGTTAAACTTGATTGAGCTAAGGGCTAAAATTAATGATAATTGACCAAAATTCTGTCCCAAACTGCTCACACAATTTCATAACCAATTTATACAGTTATGATTCATTAACTATAGTAGCAAATTTTGGGAAACGAAAGCTAATGTAATTGTAAGGGAAGCATTTCACATTTGAACACAGCTCTAGTAATTCATAAAATGAGAAAAACACTGCCTAGACATGTTGGGTTAAAGTAGATGTCTGGTTCAGTTTACGAGGCTGAGGTGAGTTGATCGTCTTGTTGGAGTCTTATGTTTCAAATGCTTACTATGGGTAGCAATAAGTCCTCGGCTTGGTGCGTTGAAAGAATTGAATGTTGTATTGATGTAGGTAGTTTCGTTTATCTTCATGCATTGATTTTTTTTTAAACAGGAAAACTGTATTTCGCAATGAAAAAAAGAACCGGATATGTATATATACCAACTTGAATTTTCTTTGCCTCTTTCACATAATGTACATATATCTTCTCCCGTTCCTCCTACGTATGCAAACATTTCAAAGCGCCAGCCACTTAAACTTTAAACTTAGTTCCATTTACAACTTCTCAGATTTTCATTCTGTCATGTCTTTTCAATCTGTTTAGCTAAGTTTGCTATCCGGCTTTTATTTCGCGTAAAAATAAACTTCAAAGTATTTTTGTGTAAGTAAGGCATTTGCCGAGATATCCAATTTTGATTTCTTCCACGTATGAGTTAAACTTGATTGAGCTAAGGGCTAAAATTAATGATAATTGACCAAAATTCTGTCCCAAACTGCTCACACAATTTCATAACCAATTTATACAGTTATGATTCATTAACTATAGTAGCAAATTTTGGGAAACGAAAGCTAATGTAATTGTAAGGGAAGCATTTCACATTTGAACACAGCTCTAGTAATTCATAAAATGAGAAAAACACTGCCTAGACATGTTGGGTTAAAGTAGATGTCTGGTTCAGTTTACGAGGCTGGGGTGAGTTGATCGTCTTGTTGGAGTCTTATGTTTCAAATGCTTACTATGGGTAGCAATAAGTGCCTCGGCTTGGTGCGTTGAAAGAATTGAATGTTGTATTGATGTAGGTAGTTTCGTTTATCTTGAGTCTAATTAGGTTTTCCTCTTGCGATATTATAGCAGATTCTTCCCATTTGATTTTATGATCCTCATTCCATAGGTGTTCAGCTGTACGAGATTACTCGATTTCACCACATCTTGTCAGCTTTTGTCTTTTTCTAATCTGTTGTTGAGTGGGCGTTTAATTTCTGTAATATATTGGTGCCCATATTCACATGGTATTCGGTATACAGAGTTTCTGGTGTCCTAATTTACGTTCTTATTTTTTACGTTCGTGAGGAGAGATCTCCTAATGTCGTTGGTTTTGAATACCACTCTAACGTTGTATTGGTTTCCTATCTTTCAGATTTTTTTCACACAGCCGTTTTACATATGCGATGACCGGCTTTGGTGATAATGGCTAGCCTGTCCTTTTGTAGATTTTGCCTTTCGGCCAGTATTCTTCCGGACGTAGATGATTCGGTGACCCAGCTGTGTGACATGCCAGAAATCCCGTTCATCACGGCCACGCCAGCAAGACGCTTTTACCAAAATCAGAAGCAACAAGAAGTCCCCAAGTGCTGATAGTGTTACCAATTCAATCCTGAAGAGTTACCTCCTGAGGCACGGGAGAAACTGTGTTTCATGGTAAACGCAGCTTTTGACTCTGCCTGGCACAAAAGGGTGATTGACAAAATAATAGTTTCTGGCATAAACCCTCTCTGATCAGGTTGATCAGATCCTACCTTGAACACAGAACTTTCGGTGTTAGAATTGCCGTTCCGGTTCTTGCGATATCTTCGCAGGAGTACCTCAAGGATCATTATTGGAACCTAATCCCTTCCTGTTGTTTCTGGCTATCATATACTGGGTGAGTTTTTTATCTTGAGACAACGGAATATATCTAAAACACTGCATCAAATCAAAAAAAGATCTTAATAAGATTTGTTATAATGTAGGGGTCTCACTGAATGGTGCCGAACTCGATCATTACATCTATGGAGAAAGTGGTAGGAATATCGATGATGCTGTTAATCTTTATTCACAACGTTTTCCCGACAACTTCTGTTTACCAAGTCGCTCAACAGTTCTCTACCGAAGGAACTGTACAGCCAAGAAAACGTAATCGCCGAAAAACAATTGCTGGGGAAAATAATGAAATCGCGGTATTAGCTGTAGTAGCTAATAATCCGCACATTAGTACTCGAGAAATAGCTCGCGCATCAGGAATTTCTCAGTCCACTATCTGCCAAATATTGAAGCGTAGGAAATATCATCCATTTAGAGTTACCATACATCAAGAACTTCATGGCGATGACTTTCAAAATCGAGTGCGATTTTGTCAATGGGCGCTTCAACGGATACAAGATAATGCCAATTTTTTTGCTCGAGTATTATTTTCTGACGAGGCGACATTCACAAATCATGGTACGGTAAATCGGCACAACATGCATTACTGGAGTATCGAAAATCCCCATTGGTTGCACCAAGTTGAACATCAACAACCTTGGAACGTAAATGTTTGGGTGTGGAATAATTGGCAATAAGCTTATTGGTCCATATTTCATAGATGGAAACTTAAATGGTGAGAAATATCGAAACATCTTGCAGAACGAACTTCCAGTGTTACTTGAAGCCCTTCCTTTTGGACGTACGACAAACAATGTGGTTCCAACATAACGGTTGTCCAGCACATTATTCAAGAATAGCACGAGAAGTATTAGATCGAGCCTACAATCGTCGATGGATCGGAAGAGGTGGTCCAGTGTCTTAGCCTGCAAGATCGCCAGATCTTACTTCCCCTGACTTCTTTTTGTGGGGCCACTTAAAGTCTAAAATTTATACAGAAGTGCCCAACCACGAGGGAAAACATGATTGAGCGAATCACCAACGCTTGTTCAAGGATTACGCCGGAAACGCTTCTCACTTGTATGCAATCATTCCAATTGCGAATAAATAAATGAATCGAAGTGGAAAGGCACATTTTCGAACACATTTTGTAAAATGTGTATGATAAAGTAAAGTTCTTCGTTGTTGAATAGCTTTTTGAAATGTTATTTAATGTTAAAATACAAAAAAAAAACCGAAAACCATGTTTGCTTGCTTCTCTTTTTTGTGTATTTTTTCTAGACGTTTACAATCATGTCTTTTTTTTGCGATTACAGCGCAATCTGTTACGAATCGAAAAAAAAAGTTTCAATCAAAAACTACATACTTGATGGCGTAGAATCCGAATCTGCAATACAAAATGGGGGTTCCCATTTAAGATTCGGCACCATTCAGTGAGCCCCCTACGTTATAACAAATCTTATTAAGATCTTTTTTTGATTTGATGCAGTGTTTTAGAGATATTCCGTTGTCTCAAGATAAAAAACTCACCCTGTATAGGCATTTAACGCCTGGTATAATTTTGCACTGGCTTTCAGCATACAATGCAACCGCATAACAATATATACAGAATTTCATTAGCTACATATTTCTGTTCAACTCAATGGACTTTTTCATTCATTTTATCAACATAATCTACTTACTTATCTACATATTGCTGTAGAATGGCACCCCGGGTTTCGGAAATTTAAATGTGTATTTTTATTTATTCCAAATCAGTCTTGTCAAAACAGTGATAGAGTTTCCACAATTCTAATATTTGTTTATTTTGAAAAGATTTTATTAATTGATTTAATTGTTAGTAGTATTTTATTGTTCAGTTGTGTATAGTTAATTTCATTTATTTGTACATTTTGCGTGTACCAGTATTGTATATAGTTTATATGCTTGTGTTTTCTTTGCGATGCGTTGTGCCTTTATCGCACGCAGATGTAAATTTCATATATATGAGAATGTTACCTTGAGGCCCGGGGCAGTTACCAGATAGACGAGCGCGTGTATGGTCTTGTTTAGTTGTCTTGGTTACCGTTTCTGGTAATTCTTTTTCATTTTAAGATGTAGTTCGTTGGTTTGAAATTTTTAAAATCGTCCATCTAGTAATTCGTTTATTAATAAGTGTTATATCGTTGTGCACAATTTACATGTAAGGCTCTTTAATAATTTTCGTTTTAGAAGTGATCGTGTTTAGAGTTTAAATTTTCCGTTTTTTTTGTAGTTCTCATATTAATTTTATTTTAATCACCTCGGGGTAGGTGAAGAGAAGCTGTGAGCTTGATTTAAATTTCATTTTTAATTTTGGTTGTCTCTCTACGTTATTTGAATTAAATTTTAGTTTGCTTTGAATTTTTGAGACCACGTGGATTTTTTGTGGTATATGAAATTCCTTCTAGAACGAATTCACCATTTTGTTTGATAAAGGATTTGCATTGTCCTTTTTAAATTGTAGAATCTTATGCAGGTTTGTTTTTTGCCAGAATCCTATATTCATGGTTTTAATTTTTCCTGTAATTTGTATCAAATGTTTTTTTTCTTTTTTTTTTTTCTTTTTATACAATAAATCTTATGATTGTAAATATCATTTTAAAATCACAGTTTCTTTTATTTTTGAATCGACCATTTCAATTTTTGGGGATTTTAAAGAAAGTCAATTTTGCAAACGCCCACTATTACTTTTTAAGATAGTTACTCTGAGATATAAGAATCTCTGGCGCCGTTTTAAATTCATTTTTGCTGAGCTAGCTAAATTAATTTTGTCATTTTTAATTTCTTTAAACTTGTATGCTTGGACTTTCAGTTCACAGCAATATGTTATCCAATAATTATGCCAGTTCAGAGGGACAGTCTGTATAGCGTTGTAGAAGAATACATCTTTTCTTCAGTCCCTTGGATATAAAATATTCGAAAATCCATCCTGGATTATTATTTTTCTATTTTGGGATTTCTAGATTAAGGTATTCGTACTGGATATTAAAAGCCCGCTTTGTCTTACATCACAAAAATTAATATACATTCCAAACGTCGATGTAAACGCTCCTCCCAATACCAAGAGCGCAGTCATGCTACACTCCTAAAAGGTTTATTTCAAGCAACGTGAATTGCCACGAAACAGAATAGGAAACTTATTCATATCTTTCACTTTAACAGAAATTCAGAACAGTCAAAAGCAGGAGCAACAAAACCCACTACAACAGAACACATTCCATACACTCAGATCTAATAATTCGCGCTGTTAACTTCCCAGAGACGCGTCTTTCTCTCCTTTTACCGCCACTTATTATTCATTGCTACGGTGGAGCAAGAAAGCCCATCCGCCGGAAAATTACCTCCTAACGAGTTATTGTTTCCGTATACACACGCGATGGCGGGCGAGCTTGCAGTAGTACTCGCGTTTGCTCCGAAGTAGTTATCTTGCTACTGCACTCGGTTTTCGAGTGTTTTTTTTCTTTTGGTGTAATCACCCGTGAGGTGGTGCTTTTCTAGTTGCTTATTTTAATTAGTGGTCGCAATTCGGTCTCGGAAAGTTACAAAGTGCATCCGGAACTTTGTTTTTCTTTTTCAGGTTGTAATTATATAAACTCAACTCCGTATATCGTACTAACAATTAATTCGATTGTAAAATCAAAATGTTGGGTAACAAGAAAGGATTAAATAGTCCCTTTTGAATGTTGGATTTTTTTCCGTTTTTGATTTTAAACTAAGTATATAATACGGCTACGCCTCATTGTTTCTATGATATGCACACGGCTTTAATGTGTTAATTTGTTTGTGTGTTCCTGTGTATTTTAGCTTGAAAACACAACGGAATGGTAGGGCATTGTTTCCAGCAATAAATCTCTACGCTACTATAAACTAAATACACCACGCACAAACGAGGGCAAACAATGCTTCTGCGGTATACGAATGGAGTATTCCGTCTAATGCAGGAATAGATATCATGAAAGTACTGATATTCACTATGATCCCGCAGACAATATTTAATTTTAGAGCCGAGACATATGTACAGCGCTTATTGATTAGTCTATTCTGGTGATTAAAATCGGAAATTTGTGGTGAATTTATGATAGAACAAATACTACCTACCTACATATAGGCAATAATAATAATAATAATAAATAATAATAATAATAATAATAATAATAATAAATAATAATAATAATAATAATAATAATAATAATATCAATTTATTGGCATTACATTTATTTAACTACAAATATTATAATAAGTCCCTTACCTTATTTAAATAACAGAAATGGTATAGAATTGCTGAAAAGTTTGTAGTATTAAGTGTTTCAAGATTTTTCTTGCTAAACCGCGTTCGTCGTGATGATAAAACATGGTTATATTTTAAAAAAGATCTTTGTCAACATCTACGGATGAAACACAAGCATAATTAATATAATCTTTATAGGTGGATAACGGATCAGATGCACCACCACCAATGTGTAGTCCGATTTGTGTTAGCACAATGACGGTTTATCGCACACTGTACAAACTATTTTGGCACTACCATAATGCTGGAATTCACCGATATGCTTTTATACATTATGAAGCAATGGTCGTTTTCTGAGATTATCTGGAAAACGGAGAATTGTACTCTCGCGCTAGGACTCGACTAACACTGATACGATACTAGATAACATGGTATATTAGGTATGCTCGCAAGAAATACGAAAATACCATCTGATTCAAAATGATTGTCGTAAGAAAAAAACTGTTTTCCGGAAAAAAATATCTATACTTATTACCAATTTAATGAGCGAAGTTAGCTACATACAAATTTTATACATTAAATGAATTTTCTTGACATTTAGCGACATTGGCGTGCGTGTTGTAGTATCTTTCGATTATTTATCTTATAATTTTTTTCAAATCGTTTATATTTACATCTAATATCACCAACAATAGTATTTCTGAATACTGTAAGAAAATAAGAGAATTTATCTGTGGTAATAGCTCAACAAACAAGTAAAAAATCAATATTAACATTAAGTGAAATAGTTTATTACATTTTATAATTTTATAGGCTTATCATACACTTCAGCGCAATGAGCTGTCAAAAGAAAGTTACATTTTCATCCCTATAAAGTTTCTACGGTACAGGAATTATTACCATTAGATCACGATAGGCGATTGCAATATTGTCATTGGTTTAATAACAATTTAAGGGACGATGACTTGCTAAACAAATCACTTTTCTCGGATAAAGCCTGGTTTTATCTAACAGACTATATCAATTTACAAAACTATTGTAACGGGTCTGCAGAAAATCCACACGAATTTCGAGAAACGCAATTGCACCCCGTAAGAGTTGGAGTTTGGTTAGCTATGTTCAGACAACGAATAATAGGGCCAATTTTCTTCGAGGAAACTGTAACAGCCCAACGTTACCAACAGATGTTCGAATTGTTTATTGCAGAGTTACAAGAAAATGAGCTTGAAGCAGGTTATTTTCAGCACGATAATGCTCCAGCACATACCGCTCGACAAACCTGCCAATATCTTCAACAATTTTTTGCTGACAGGTTCGTTAGAGCACAAAGATGGCCACCAAGATCGCCTGATCTAACCCCACTGGATTACTTCATGTTCGGCTATCTAAAAAGTAGGATCTATAGAAACCGCATGCATACCATACAAGAACTGAGAGATGCAGTTTTGTCACTTAATAATTATACTAATTGTATGTTATAATTTAAAGTAATAAATAAATTTAGTTAAACACCAGTTAGTACTAAATTGTAAAATCATAATTTAGTAAAGTTAAATTAATTACATTTCATTTTTACAAGCAGAAAAACCAATCCATATAATGCGAGTTCAAATATAGATTACGTTTTCTTTATTTATGACAGATCCGTTTACTTTCTTATGTTCCAACACTGACTTAGTTCAAACCTTCATTACAAACACGCGGCATATACCTACACCCTGTTACTATTTATAGGAGCGGAATTGATAATCATTTTGAATCTCTGTGTAACGCTTTTCTGCGCATCACCATCGCGCATCATCAGACAGCCATTTTATATTATTTGAAGCATTTACAGTGTATTTTTGATTAAGTGTGTAATATTATAAACGTTTATTTTTCATTATTTTGTTTCTATTATTTACTTTTATTGTTTCGTTGACGATTTTTATTTTAATTTTTCTTTTTAGTTTCTAAATTAAGTTTTATTTTATTTTGTATCTACGTACAAATACTGCGTTTTGAGGTGAGAAATTAAGCGGTCGTTATACATATTTGTACAAATTTTGTTTATAGGTCGCTAAATTATATAAAATGCCTGGTTGTGCGGTGAAAGGATGCAAAAATAACCATTTTTATAATTTTTGATTGCCTTTGATTAAATAACTGTTTTGTTAATCGCCAAGATGTACACTTTCCTCACAACACAAAACTGAAACATTTCAAATTGTCTGACTACCTATGACAATTGTTTTTGGAATAACAACACTCGTGAAAGTAATTCACACATTTAAATTTGGAAATAAACTCTCATATTAAATGTTAAAGTATTTAGTGAATGTTAACTATCTAAATATTTAAAGTCCTTCTTAAACTTTATTCTAGAATAGTGTTTGCATTGGGAAGACAGAAAATGCTTACCACATTCTGTGTGAATGCAAAGCTCTGGATGCAAAATCAGGGAATTTTTGCAAAACTCAAAATGGATCCATAAGATTACTTCGAACAACCAGCCAAAGCGCTGTGCAGATTAGGACAGAGTGTCGGAATTACTGGAATGACTAGTGTAATTTAACTTAACGGGTAAAAGAAATGGGAGATTAATTGCAAAAGCCCTGGAGTAATTGTTCTGAACTTTGACATTTTGATTTGCAATAAAGGATTGTAGGATTATAAAAGATCGTGAAGTAAACAAAAGGATAAAGAATGAAAAGAGAAATCTTCCCGAACGGAAACGACTTCCTGATTAATACCTTCAATTCCTAATACGACAAAACCGATTTAATAAAAATAAAGGATACTGCACAAGTAAAATGACGTCCTAAGAGGAACCGGCATAATTTACATCGCGAAACGGATCGATCTTCCGTCCTCGTTGATTTTTCATCTGCCGTGACGTTGCATATTAAATTTTCAACTCCGAGATTCCGGACTTTCCGGGACCTTATTAATAACGAACGAGAGGCGGCGCATTTTCGACATCTGCCGCTACTCCGGCACAGCAAACGCCAGTCCAAAAACGACACTCCCTTTATTTCGACATAAAAGAAACATCGGAAGTTCCGAGTATTTGTCTTGGCGAATTGTTTTATGCGCCTTCTCGCCGAATTCTAGTCCCGGTCCCTGCTGGTATAGAAACGGAAAATTGCTCAAAACGACATCAATCGCGCGACTGTTAATAACCCTGAAATACCGTTTTGGTCGCGAACGCTCTATATTAGAAGGGAATTCATCGTTTTAGGGTTTGTTCGTATCTCATTCAAGTAGAGGCTGCTGATCACGATAGGGCAGTATTTATTTTGCCAACTATATGTATAATATAATTTTCATAACCTATTCTTTTAGAGTAACAAATCTTTAGACTAACTCTATATATTTACGTTTTGTAACAAATTAAATATTTATGGATCGTAAACATTTCCTAACACATTTCAATTCTTCCATTAGTGCGAACAATAATTATTACTACACGGAAAAGTGAACAAAAATCCTTAATATAAAAAGTTGCATTATTCAATACGGTTGAGACACATGTTGAGTTCTTAGAAAATTTCAAAGTAACATCATTCATTTAAATAATCGAAATAATTATTCATAATTCCTTGTGTTGAAAGACCACTTTGGATAAGACTATCAGATTTAATACGCACAACGCTTTTTTGAAAATTTCCAAAAGCTTGATGGAATTTAATAAATTATACCGACGTCGGAAGTTGCTGAATCTTATATTACGAAATTTCAGGGATATTGGCATGTCATATCACATTCTCATCAAGAAAATTAAAGTACGTAGGAATACATATTATGCTGAAATTTCTATGGGAAATAAATTGCTTCGTGAAACATACAGAGAAGATAAACTGAGGGAAACGTTTATTTGAAAATAACAAGCCTTAGTAATATCAACTTTGGGTGCAGCCTAACTGATGTATACATAGGGGGATATGAATTATTTGTAATGTATGTTTTAAATAAATAATGTTAAATATAAATAAATATATTCGAAATAAAGCAATCAGAGATAGAATTAATACAATATAGGCTGATCTTTCGTCCATAATTAGATGAAATTAATAGCGTTTGAATTGTTGAAATAAGTACTTCCTAATTAGTTGGAAATTACATACACTAAGTTATCAATCCCACTATCGGTTTCGACATGTAATTAGCCTTCTCCAGGTGCAAATACAGAAATAATTAAACATAATTTTAAATTATATAAATACCACATTGTTCAACGAAATCAAAGAATTAAATTACCAATCACAACTATGTAATAACAATATATGTATGTATTATGAAGATACTGTAGAACATTCATTCACTAAATTCATTCATTAAAATTAGGATGAGCACCTAAATTCCGGGCACTTGAGCTAGGTGCTCATTGTACCATCCTAAGTCCTTAAGTCTCTTAGTTCCACTCGAACAGCTTGGTGTTCTCTATGAAGCCCAGCATCTTGCCCAATGGGAATTTAAGAACCTTCGAGGGCTCCAATAGGTCTCTTCAGAAATATTTCTGCCTGAGTAGCTTCGATTCCTCACATGAGCAAATTACATGTAAACTCGTTTCCTCCCGCAATTCGCATCTTCTGCACCACGGCTCGCTTACTCGACCTGTGTTGTATAGATGGTTTATCAGGGGACAGTGTACAGTCACCAGCCCAGTCATGGTTTTATCTTCTTTATTGCTGCGCCTGAGTAGGTTATCAGAGAATCTAGCATCTCCATCCCCTATTAGCGCTTTGGTATGGAGTTGGCCTTCAGTCGACCTCCATTTCTTTGTACTTTCTTTATCTAACCAGATCCAGATCTCCCTTCTTGCGGAATCCTTAGTAATCCCACATACGGGCTCTGGACCCATGAAGTGTCTTTTAGAGCCCTCCTTGGCTAGTTCGTCGGCTATTACATTGCCCTTTATATCCTCATGTCCCGGCACCCAAATCAGAGACACCGTGTAGTCTCGTGCCTGTGCATTGAGGGATTGTTTGCAGTCTCTAACTAGTTTTGACATAGTTACGGGGCTCGAGACTGCCTTGATGACAGCCTGGCTGTCAGTCATTATATTAATTTTCCTCCTCATGTAACCCGCTTTTGCAATCACTTCTGCACAGGCTGCAAGGGCAAATATCTCTGCCTGGAGACCGTTGTATGCTTCCCCAAGCTTAGGGATATCCTTTGATTAGGACCGGGCTCGCAAATACCGGCTCCTGTGTCTTGGCTGGATTTGGACCCGTCTGTGAACCAGTTATCAGTAGCAGTGATCTCACTGCGTGCCTGGTCTCTGTTCGGTATGGAGATTTTCACCTTTTCAATGAAGATAATTTCGGGTGCCATGCTATCCGTGTGTATTTGCCGTAACGACTCATTCTGCATCGTGCCCGTAGTATAAGTATGCCCTCCCACCCTGAAGTTGGGATGCCACAAGTTGTTGGCTTTCAGTCTAAGGATCGCATTCATTGCCTTCGCTCTCACATAAAGCTCCAGCAGAGGGAGGCCTACAATGGTCTCCAAGGAAGGAGTCCCTGTACTACTAACCAGGCATTCCCAGTAGTGCCTGTCACTGGACAGCGGTTAGCATCTTCACTGCGGAGGAGCCTTCTGTCCTCCTCCACCAGACTACTGCCCCATATGTTTTCGCTAGTCTTATCACGGCAATATATAGCTAATGGATCACCCTCGGCTTTAGTCCCCAGGTTTTATCAGCAACTTTCCTGCAGCGCCAGAATAGTTGCGTGGCCCTGGTCGTTGTTTTGACTAAGTGATTTTTCCAGCTCAGTTTCGCATCGAGGTTAACACTCAGATACTTTACTTTGTAACTCCTGCCCAAACAGTCTAATGTCGTCTAGATCATTGAGTTTCCTCATGTTGGTAAAAGCAAGCAACTTTGTTTTTTGTGGATTAACTGAGAGTCCACTGTAGATGATAACAATATATACACTTTTGAACTATTTTAATTTGTAATATCTTTTAATCTGTTCACTCATATATTTTTGCGCTGCATTTTTTTATATATAATTTTGAATACATTTCGATTATAGTTTTCCTAATATGGACTTTTTGGCAGTAATAAGAGGTGAGGAGACAAACAGTATATATACATAAATAAGATAAAACATATATCTACCCAAATCAATAACAAAATTAAATACAATTGCATGCATTAAATTTTGTTTCTATATATCATAAAACTGCTGTTAATTTTTGAGGGCGATATGTACTGCCACGGAAATAAATAGTCTTTCTAGAGGATTCGTTGTGAATGTATTTTTGACTCTTCCATTCAACCTCCTTCTCAGAAGAGGGTGGGGATTTACCGTGAAATGTGAACAAAAATTTGATTAGGGTTGAATCGTAGTCCTACAAAAGGGGTATTTGGTAATATAGAGATTTATTTTACTCTTCTTCATAACAAACTCATGAAAAACTAAAAATCGTAGAAACTTCAAGGGCCGCTTTCTCCCCTTAAAAATGAGTCTCCGCCAAAGTAAAAATCGGCGATTTATATGGATGCTACATTGTAGTGTGTGTCATGATGCAATATTCCCTTATTTTATTTATGACTCGAAAATAAGCTGACGTAACATCTAGTAATGGTTTTATGTATAAATGCAAGAAAATTGGCTCAGACGAACCAATTTCCGATCACAATGCTAATAGAATTTTAATTAACTTCGACCGGCGAAAATTACAGACGGTTACTCCTTTGATTATTTCCCGTTTTACGTGCCTGCTGTCGTCAAAAGCTTTATTACCCTCGTTCCAACAGTGGTTACGGGAGAATAAAACTTTATTATCTTATTTCCTTTTATGCGGACGCCTAGAGCAACATTCTAAAAATATACGCACTCCTTACCGGTACTAGTGACATTAAACACTACGTTACAGTTTTGTTTAGTACACGCGCTGGGTCAGATAGTGCCGCAGTGTTTTTCTTTTATGCGGTAAATAGGTTTATTGGCTTATTAAATTTTGAAAAACAAAGGGACGGTTTTCTTCTTGGTAGTGTTAGAATAAGAAACGATAATTAGAATGATTTTTAAATGGTTTATATATGTCATCATACATTAACAAATTAATAAAATTAATTTGTTGGTCTCCGTCCAGAAACACTCATTTATATTACCTACTGGTTAACAAAATTGGTTAGTATGCCTCTGTAGCGTTCTCAGTTGACCGTAACGTTGCTGCTGTTTTCATATTCGATGAAAATTGGGCAGCGAATGCTGCAATTCCAAACCCCACACCAAACATGACTACGCTATGACTACGCGTGAGTTGGCCGACGAAAACACGATTTTCACAGCAAATCTCCGTCATTCTCTAGCTGCTCCAAAGCCCATAGAGAGAAGCAATATCGAATCAGATAGTTATTTGCCTTCAAATTTCTGAATTAATTGAACCCTAAACGAATAATCCGTCTTTAAAGTTAAAGTCTTTATGCAGAATTCACCTCAGGGCGACTAATGTTTACTAGCAGAGATCTCCGGCAAGTTGATATTCTCGGGTTCATGTGCACACTATCAGCAACAGCAGCAGTCAGGATTCCTTGTGTAGTCAATTAACATGCCAATTACCGAACTATCTTCACAAATTTATGTGCCCAAGGCGCAGTTGGTGCACTACGTCGATCGAAATTGCTGTTCGCACTGTTTCGGCAACACCGCATCCACTTTGGAAGCAGGTTTTTTGATATTCCGAAACGTTGTTCAAGTGAAAAGCGATCCATTTCGTACCATGCAAATATAATGCTGAGTTTCTGCCACTCTTCTGAGCGCAAAATAGTTGTCAGTGTCAAAGCAGCATGTGATTTGAAGAGAAACCAGCCGATGGTACAGTTTTCATAAGGTAAATCACAACCGGCTTTATGACTTTGACAAGATAAATATTTAAACTTACAGACGTCAGTAAAGATGATGTTTGGATAGAACATCTTATAATAATTTGATTACAAGAAATGCATCTCTTCCTCCGAGTGAATTTTTGGCTGAAAATTGAGGCATATACACTGAGATCGAGAATTCTAATCCTGCGCTACCTTCTGCGATGGGCAATCAATATTTATATCCAATTACTGTAATGAAATTAGTAGTACAGGGTTTGCTAAAATTTTACCGCCTAAATTGACATATATTCTAATTAGTCGTGTATTTCCTGGGGGTGGGAATACCTACCAGGCGCGTCCCCGAGGTGGTGGATAGGGGAAAGGCAATATTGTCAGGGTTCACTCAAGACGAGGTGGTTAGTGGCGGCTTAACTGCACGGACCGAGAGGAGATAACCTCAACAAAAACCTAAATCCTAAGGTGGCGGACTAGGTTGGTAGGATGCATGGCTGGATAGAAGACCAGTCAACTAGTCCAACCTTGGGGCACCTGGTGCACTCCATTGTATTTAGCCTTACCTCTGCATGCGGGGCTCTGTGCAGGTGGATCTTTTCTTCCCTAGCTACTCGTGGGATCAACCATTAGAGGAAGGACGTTTATTGTGAGACGATATGTTAAAAAATTTAGCTTTGGAAGGATTTCACCATTAAAAGCTAAGAACAGGAGCGATGGGATCATAACACCATCTTTGAACTTGAATAGAAATGCCATCAAATGGTATACTGATGGCTCCAAAACGGCAGAAGGGAACTGGAATATGAATATATGGGCCTAGAAACTACATATTTCGAAAGCTTGGGAAAATACCCAAGTATATTTCAGGCGGAAATACACGCTATTGGAAAATGTGTTCAGTTCAATATGGATAGGAACTATCGGAAGCAGGAGATTATCATCATGTCTGATAGACAAGCAGCCATCAAGGCGCAGAGCTCATATGAAATCAGCTCCAAGATGGTCTGAGAATGCCTAGGGAAACCAAATGAGCTAGGCAAAAGAAATAAAGTAACCCTCCTGTGGGTTCCGGGTCAGACAGGAGTGGAAGGAAACGAAATAACGGATAACCTCGCAAAAAAAGGGGCTGAAATGCCTTTTGTAGGGCCTGAACCCTTCTGCGGGTTAAGTAGCAGTACAATACTGAAGAAACTAAAAATAGAAATGGAGCAGAGAAAATCCAGTTATTGGGAAAATCGCCAGGGAATGAGGCAAAGTAAAATTCTTCTGGGAACTTATAACCAGAAGAGGTTTACAGAATGCATCAACCTGAGTAAGAACAATGTTCGCATTTTAACAGGAATACTTTCAGGCCATTGTAGACTGAAAGGACACCTGAGTAAGCTTGGATTGGAAAAAGATCCTGAATGCAGATTCTGTGGGGAACAGGATGAAACACCCATCCACCTCCTCTCAAACTGCGTAGCACTGTGCAACTCGAGGGCATTGCACCTGGGAGCATGTGAAATCGAGGGAGACTTACCTAGACTGGGGCCCTCTGACAGCCTACACTTCCTAAAAGGAATAGGATTGGAAGACCAGCTGTAAAGCAGCAAGAATAGGGGACACAATAGATCTTTTAGGTCGCAGTGTAACGCCACCCTTCTATTTACATACATACATACAAGGACGTTTATTAGCGAGAAGACACCACTAATAAACAGGAATTGGGGCGGGGCCTCCATAAGAAGTCTTCCACTACCAAAGTGAGAGTACCTCACAAGAAAGGAACAACCGGAGAAGCAAAACGACTGGAGCAGATTGGAGAACAGGATTGCGTCCACCCCCTCTCAAATTGCGTAGCACTGTGGAACTCAAGGGCGTTGCATCTGGGAACACATGAAATCGAAGAGGGAGACTTACCTAACCTGGGGCCTTCTGATATCCTACACTTTCTGAAAGGAATAGGATTGAAAGGCCAGCTGCAAAACAGCAACAGGGGATACAATAGATCTTTTAGGTCGTAGTGTAATATCACCCTTGCAATATACTGTACATACATACATACAAGTGGTTACCGCGAAATTTAAATGTGTTGTTTGAACTGGGCCAAATCTCCCGTACTCCCACTATATATTAATTTATATTCTTCTTTGTAATTAGCAATTGCAATACTTGAATGAGATCTTAAATTTTTTGAAATTTGTATTTGACGAATGAGGACAAAATAGGACAAGCCATTTATAACGATTTTTGATGTTCTGAATTTTTGCAAGTTTACAGAAACTTGTAAAACTGTCTGCAATTATCATCAATCGCTAAATATCATCTAAGATGCATAAGGTGAAGTCAGGTAAGTGTGTAGTAAAAATTGCATAGTGCGAAGAAAATGTAACACTGTTCACGTAATAAGACATTTTGATAAATTTTACACATAGAAGTAAGTAATATATGCCCAGTTGTAAGCCTTGAATAGATACGCCTTTTATAATTATCAACGGTTTACTAGAAAAAAAATAAATTTTAAAAACTGTCAATGCTACACACTTACCCAGCAAAATGG
Source organism: Protaetia brevitarsis (assembly GCA_004143645.1). NCBI lineage: Eukaryota > Metazoa > Arthropoda > Insecta > Coleoptera > Scarabaeidae > Protaetia > Protaetia brevitarsis. Next base: position 2,342,075 of record RXPK01000191.1, on the reverse strand, counting down.
GGCAAGTGTGTAACCGTTCCGCATTTTATATATTAATAGCATTATGCTTTAGTTCGGCCAAGAGTGTGATACTATACCGATGTCTTTTTAATAAGGTATGATAAATTTACAAGATATCTAAGTTATTACACGTTAGGAGATGTGAATTTTTAGTTGTAAAACTAGTATAAAGTTTAGTACATTAGTAATATAACAAAGGACATCCATATTTTCATTTTGAAAATAAATGTAGCCAAACTACACACTTGCCCCGGTTACACACTTACCTGACTTTACCTTAGTTCATAATAATATAGAACACAAAATGAAATAAACGTTTGGACTGTCTGTTTGAACCTTAACAGTTGTAAAAAAAATCACATTGGAATGAGAACCCTTACTTCTCGTAAAAAGGAAATACAAATTGTGTAATCATAATATAAAAGGATACACTACTTTTTTAGATAACTTTTGCTTCGTCTTCACAATTTTAAATGCACACCAATTCTTCATCTGAGTTTGTGATATACTCACTATCAGAATACGTTTTGATTGCTGTTTTGTAAGCTCGAACCCTTTCAATGATTTCCAGTCCTCGCCCAAATGCTTTGATAGCAAATCATAATAGACACTTTTTTTTTGTCAGAAAACACAGCAGCCTTTTGATTTTTTGTATTTAGTCTCCTATTTCTTTTGCCCATTAAACTATACCAGCCATTCCAGTATCCTACACTCCAGTATCCTAAGTTGTAGTGACTGATGGTTCACAGTTGGTTGATCGAAGTAATCTTCTGAGTTCATTTTTGGATTGCCCAAAATTGACTGTCTCTTTGAGTCCAGAGCTTCATATTCGCACATAATGTGGTGAGTATTCTCTGCCATTCCATTAAATACTGTTAGTCCCAATTGTCCGTAGGTATCTATTCAGTGTTGAGAGATCTGTTACGATACGAAAGTGATTCCTACTGCGCTACAGTAGGGTTTGAGGGTTTGATTACGGCAACGGGAATTAGATTAGAACCGGGCGATTTAGAAAGGCGAGTAGATATAGGGGGGCGAATTCATCCCGCGGAATTAAAAAGTATTATTTATGATAAATTTATAGGCACTTTTCGAGAGGTTAGAAAATTTTACGGATGGGTCGAAGGGTGAGGGTGGTACAGGGGCGGCTTTTGTGTTTATAATAGGGGTATTGAAATACATAATCAACAGTTTAAATTAGGGGATCATTGCAATATTTTTCAGGCAGAATTAGTTGCAATAAATCAGGCAGTAGTTTATAGTAGGCGCGAATGGGAATTTATGCGGGACGTGAGAATTATAACAGATAGCTTATCTGTATTAGAGGTGTTAGGGAATTTAATAAATCCGACCGATTTGTTGTTAGATACTTGGGATATGTTGCGCGAAGGGGGTATAAAACTTTTTTGGACTAGGGTCATATAGGTACAATCGGTAATGAGAGGCGGATCAATTAGCGAAAGAGCGGTATCTAGGGAGATAGCTTGATTATTAGATTTGGGCTAATTTCGGCTAGTGTAGTTAAAAAAGCGTTTAGGGATAAACTTGATAATGATTGGCAGAGTAGGTGGGATAATACCTTAAATGGGAGGTAGACTAGGAAATTTATCGGTACAGGTTTTAGGGAAATGAGGGTTAATTTATCGTATCAGGAGGTAGAATTAATAACAGGTCACGGTAATTTTAAATCATTTTTATGTAGAATTGGTAGGGTTAATGATTCGCTTTGTGAGTGTGGGTGGGTAAATACAGCGGGCATGTCTTATTTGAATGTCCACTCACTGATGAGTGGCGGTCGCGTACGGAGGTTAGGGCATTAGCTAGAGGGTTAAATTGGCCGCGACGCGAAACAGATATTAGAGATAATCAGTCGATCGAATGGTGGGAATTTTTTAGTAATGTTGCTAAAGAACTAGATAGGCTACGGCATGATATTTAGATAGTCAGTAGGGTAGCACGCTTATAAATGAATATTTTATGCTCTTTAGTGGTCGGAATTGGTGTTAAACTATAAATTTTTAAAATATAAATCTTTATTTAATTACTCTTGGTTAGAATAATTAGGATTAAGTTATTATTAAGTATTAGAATAGGTACTGCTGTTGTTTTGTTTGTTTCTTTTAGGCCATCATCTTTCCTGTTGAACTTCTGAATGCGTGGAAAAGGGAGCAGCTACGCGAGAACGGCAAGGCTGTCGGAATTTGAGGAGACGTGGAGGCTGCTTCTTCGGCACTCAGAAGGATAATAATAATTTGTGGCTATCAGTAATAAGGTCTGGGACTTCTTCCCAGATCCTCCCAGAGTAAGGTTTTTGCCATGGTTTTCCCTTACTCCGTGGCCATTGATTTTATATAAGTATATTATATATAATCAGTGGCGAATGCTGGGAGATAACGAAAGGCGTTTCATGGGCGCATTTAATAATAACTGATAGCTGACTGATTTACAGTAGACTCGCGATTATGTGAACTAATCACATTTCATATATTTTATCATTTCTCAAAAGTAGTATTCATATGGTCGCGAGGCTACTGTATTATATTTTTGTTATTAAAAATCATAGGGAAATTATTTAGTTAGAGTAGAATCATTTCAATTGTTATGGAACCCATATAGTACTTAGAATAGGTAGCCTCGTGTAGTACCTTTTCAGGTGGAGCACGGGGTTAGGATGATTTGTAATAATTTAGTTTTCATAAATAAAGTGCGCTACATTAGTTCTTCAGTCGTATTTTTTTATGGTCAATAAAGGTCTTCCCATGAATTTGCCTGGTTCTATTATTCCAGTTTTCTTTGCGTTTCTCTTTGATCCAACTCCTTATCTGCTCTTATGCTATGTTTTTAGGCACTCCTAGAACAGATTCTGGATGACACCGATGATTTCTCTAACTTCCTAACTTATAGGCTTTTTCAATTCCTTCATTTTTATAGGCCCTCTGATTATGTGTTGCACAATGCAATATTGCGTACGCCTCTGCTTGAAAGACCTAGTTTCCTAGTGGAAGGGTGATCATTGTGTTACTCACCTCACTATAGATTCCAGGTGCTATCTCGTACACGATTTTTGAGCCGCCTTTAAATTAGATCAATTCCCAGAACCTGTTTCTGTAATTGTATTAACCTCAGTTTATTCTATCCGTGATTTCCAACTCTAGATTTCTGATGAGATCTGATCTGATTCTCATTCCTATAGATCCTTATCCGTGGATCTTTCCAACTTCTTAGGATATGTGTCTCAAAGCATAGAAGTGGCAATATTTGCTAAACCATTTAAGGTTTCTATAAACCTACCAACTAAAGGTTTTCTTTTTATTTCAGGATCAGCTTACAGGTGTCATGTTATAGTATTCTGCGCGTTTAATCGGTATACAGAAACATCATTGCAAAATCAATTCTTCAAGCAAACGATGTCCCCGTTGTTTTAGCTGCATAACGTTCCAATGAGATTTCATCACTAGACCTTTTAAATAATTTCCTTCAAATCATTTGCAATAACTTCAATACATATAATTAATCATCCCCTTCGTACAAAATCAATAATTCCTCCGAACTCTCAACAACTCTCATCCTTTCAATTCCCAATCAGCAGACACAAATGAGTAACATTTGCCGTCATCTCGGATTTAACAAAAGGCTGCCGAGAGCAATTACGAGAAGGCGCCTCCCGGACTTCAATCGTACCCCCAGCGAACAGAGGAGGCGCACGCACTAATTGGAACCGGGACCTGTCCCCGTTAGAGAAACGAAAAAATTGATGCCCTAATCCGGATGAAGTTATTATCTCCGGGGAGTTCCATTTGTCAGGCAGAGCGCGCAAAAAGCGGGAACACCTTAGTGGATCCGCCCGCGCCACCTGATCCTTCCAAAGGATAATGTTCCCCTTTTTAAAATGACACAAAAATATATGGAAGTCCCGTGAAAAATGTCCTCACATCGTTTACGAGCTATCCCCTCTGCCTCTCCGTACTCCTCCTGAGCCCTCCCGTTAAGGCGTTAATACAGATCTATGGGGCACACAGGTTTTAAGATTACGGATTCAAAATGAAAAAGGTGACGGTAGGAGGTAAAAAAAAACGTTCCGTTGGGAAAAAGAGAAAATGAGAAATCATTATTATTTTTTAAATTGGTTCTCCTTTATATGTGTGTGAAAAATAATAGGCTATGTTTATGGAAAGTGGGGGATTTTCTTTTCATAACGCTGTCTGACTATGCTGTAATTCTATGTACGATCGTAGTGACCATAATGCAATCTATAAGTGTATAAATCGTACTAACAACATTTTGAGTATAATGTAATTCTGAACAATTTACTACAATTTTACAAGGGAGGAAGTGTCTCTATAACTCAAAACAAAACGGTAACAAATAGAAACATAATGTTTTACAACAAAGGACCTAATATTAAACCTCGCGGTATCCCGCACTTAACTTACAATCAACTCCCACACACTTTGTTAACAAGGACAAATTGTTACCTATCTGTCAGATATAATATCAATAAATCACAGGCCAGCCCTCTCATATCTCCACAATTTATATAGTAAGAGTTCGGGATTAACCATATCAAAGGCGCGAATCAAATCTATACTCAATCCAGCAACATACTTTCTGCGATCTAAAGCTTTAGCACCTTTATAGTGATGTTCACACAGCGCCGGCGCTGTGTGAACATCTTTAGTTCTAGATAGTACTTCTGGATTTTATCAAACCGTGTTGTGGGAATAAAAGATTGTTTGCTGTAAAAAATGATGATAACTGCATCTCGGTTGCCATCTCAAAGAACTTAGAAATTCCCATCAACCAACTAAAAGCTCTGTAGTTATTATAATCAGTAGGATCCCCTTTTTTGAATAATAATGGGCACATAATACTTAATTTACCTCCCCTAAATTCCCGTAGATAAAATTACATTAACAATAGGCATTAACGGTTTACTTAAATTTTGTTTGAATTTTTTAATCAAGCTATTTGAGATATTATTAGAACCACTGGGTTCGTGCATTTTAATCTATCAATTAAATTTTCCGTTTCTGCCAATGATAAAGGGTAAAAGTATAAAAAAACCTATCATTCAAATATACCATCGTACAAGGGTAAACCTGGTCGATTACCGTATAGATTACCTACATATTGTCTAGGTTTAACTTTGTACCATGCTACATGATTACATAAAAAGTCGTAGTTAGCAAGTGAAGGATTACTATATGCTCCTAGAGCAGTAAAATGTGCATTGAGGCCGTTGGATACGGTAATATCACGATGTCTAATATTATTGACAGTTTTTACCAAAATACCAGAAACACAGGGTGTTTCATAACATCGGTACAACTTTCAATTTTTTTTTTCTTGAAAACACTAACCCCCATTATTAAGCATTTTAAAACTAGTAGTAGATCTTGAAGAAATAATATATAGCATACCCTACCCTTGCTATATCCCAACGATATCTTTGACTTTGATTAAAAATTATGTCACTTACATTTTTTTGAGATAGGTGCGTGTAATTTAATTATCACTTATAATAAGTTAACCACCACATGGTTTGCAGTTGGAATCTCCAGTGTTGATCCCAATTCTCAGTGCGCAATGGCCTGTAAGAAGACCTATTACGGTGCTCAGCTGCAGTAGTTCTTTAGTCTTTTTCTTTGATGGTTCCTAAATAAAGTCTTTCCATGAATTTGTCTGATTGTTTTATCCCAGAGCTCTTTGTGTTATTCTTTTATCCAACTTCTTACTTGCTCTTGTACTATATTCTCTGTTCTGGACCTGTATGTAAAGCCAATGATCCCTTCCTTACTAACACATCGGCTTTTTCGTTTCCTTCGATTGCCGAATGTCCCGGCACCCAGAGAAAAGTGACTTTATCCAGTTAAACATATTTATAAAAAAAAGGTAAAAAAGGTAAAAAAATACGTTGGACTCTATTTTAAAATTATCAAAGTAACTTGCAATGGAAAGCAACACATAAAAAGGATTAAATTTAAGTAAGTAACATGAGTTCACTTACTTGAATAACAATCACGTTTTTATGTAATAATTCCAATTTTTGCAGTATACTTGATCGTAGAATCTTAAATTTCGGTAGGTGCGCGATAATTTCAAAACTCCCGCGTATTTCTAATATTTGCATTCTATAATTGTGACATATATGACAGCATATGCAAACTTTACTGGTAAAAATTACCGGATATTATTATAAAAATCAAGATTATTACCATACACGAAGTTTATGCAATTATTCACAAGATGGCGTCGGGTTTATACAAAATTTCTAACCCAAAACCCCATTTCGTAAACAAATCAAAATAGAAAATTTATAAGTATTTTCAATTTTAGATAAAAACTAAAACAATGTGTTCATTTTTTTTTAGCCATATCGGTGCAGAATGTATTTTTATGGGGAAAAAGACGTTCCTTGCTGTGAGGCAAAAATTAACTTAATTTGACAGTTTTCTTTTTTACCATTTGAAGCAAAAATATGAAAGCAAATGACAAATGGCAATTGTACATTCCCTTTCTCTACATCATTGTACGAATTCTCCATACATAGCTGACACTTTTGACGTTTGCGTATTTTTATATCATTTCATTTTCTAATTCTTTTCATTGATTTTGAATTCATTTTTAACTTTTCTACATCGAAATTGAACTTTGATATATTGTAATTTATTTTTGATTTTCTGAAGTGACGTTGAAAAATAAAATATGAATTTTCTCTTGCCATTTTCTCATTCAGATGAGATATTCGATGTTTTCGAATGAAATATGACTTTTAACAGAATATGATTTTGTCGCAATGTGAATATTATAGCGTCAAATAATGACGTCCAGAATAACTTTGCAATAAAAATAATTATTTCCAATTTTTTATTTTCTAATTGATCCAAATGGCCCATAAACGTAGAAGAAAAATTATTATTAAGCAAGGGTAAGTGGATATTTTTTAGAGAAGTCCTCCAGATAAAAGAAAAAAAACTTTAAAAGCAGTTACTCTTGAAAACCCCGAATATAGCACTTAGAAAAAGGAATTTCACATTAAAGTACGCACAACCGCGTCAGCTCTTAAAATAGGGCAACTTTGAGAAAATTAGAGCTCATCACTCCTTTAATCGGCGTCGAGAATTACCTCATAATGTAATAAGTCCCTTTTAATCCACATTAACTACCTACAAAGAGCGCAATTGTTGACGCCTACACAAAAACGAAACGAGTCAAGAACGAAGGAGATTACAATCTCTGAAGGAACGGAATTACTTTCATATTCCACAAATGCGGTTTCGTGCGCGAAATGTTTTTATACACACCGCTTCCATGTGTGTAATCTCATAATTTAATCAGTTTAATGGCCCTAATCAATAACCCAATATGATTTCAGTATTATTTACGATCCTACCGGACTTATTAGGGTGATGAAAAGCCGTTCGCAGAGACATTAAATAATTGCCTGGCCGAATTAAGGAGATTTGAAATTTAATAGCAGTAGAAACGGAAATCCTGTCTGCGTCTAAAAAGATGACACTTTTATGGATAAAAGAGGTAATGCAATTTGCATTTTAAGCTACCTACTTCTTTTGGGACTTTATTGACGTTCGAGAAATTACCGATGATAAATTGACACCTAAAGCTTTTTTACATAATTACACAGGGTGTTTCACCAACAAGGAATTCCTTTATAACTCGTAAACAGTGGTATAGATAGGAAAAAAGTTTTTTTATAATTGTTGTAAAATTATAACTTTTCTATAACGCAAAATTATCGGGATTTGTATAGCATGTTTGTAACCTCAGTACAGCTTTCAACTTTCTTTTTTTAAATACAATACTCCCAATAGTATTGCATTTTTGAAAACGCCAGTAAATTTTAAAAACATAAGACATAACATACTTTGGCGTTAAACTCATTAATTTCCAAGATATCTTTGATTATCTAAAAATTATGTCGCTTGCACCGTTTGAAAAAAATAATTGTAATTTCATTACCACTTGCGATAAGTGAATCAAATTTTGAAATATCTTAGTACGGACCTACTTATACCTGCAGGTATGTTTCTAGATGTATTTCAATATCCTGGGTGTTCGTTACTAAAACGCAAACTCAGTTAACTTAGAATGAGTATATTTTACTTTGTTTTAAATAGAACACTCTGTATATCTTTACATCATTGAATTGAAAGCACATTGACAAGTGCTTTGATTTTTATTAAGCATACTCTATGTATATCTCTTCTACTTTTCGAGTTATTACAGTTTCAATTAATTTTTCATTATTACGATCATATTTGTAATCTTAGTAGGCGATGATTGTAAAAAATGAAAGCCAGAAAATAAATATTAGATATAAAATCAGAAAAACATCGAAAAATAAACAAATCAGTATAAATAAACATGAAATAAACCGTGCCAAGTACATAGAAAAATGCCGCCATTTTGTGTAACGTACTGCTGTGTACTGATTGATGTAAATGAAAAAGCAAAACTGATTTTTAAAATGAAAAAGAAAAGAAAATTAGCTAGCTCAACGGAAAAGATTTTAAAGAACGCAAAAGAACTATTAATCTCAGAGTTACCCTCGTGAAATAAAACTTAAATCTAACCACGAAAAGTAAATTGTGAATGAATGAAATCAAACTTTCTTCTTACCCGAAAAATTGAAAAGGTTTAAAATAAAATAAAAGAACAGACGTTTTTCAACCCAATGATGCTAATTAACAATCAATTTATTTCAACAACGGGTTAAATTACAGATTGTGCAGAAAAAACCTTGAACTGAAGGTTCTGGCCTAAAATAAAAACTGCACTTGACTCTAAATTAAAATAGGACAATGCTATTTCCTATGCAAAGCAAAAGTTTTGTTTGTTCAGGAAGATTATCCAAATACACAACTTTGAATTTCTATCCACGTGGCTTCACAAATAAAATAAACTAAGCGTGGATAATTACTAGAAATTTACAAAAAAAAAAAAACTAAATGCAAGAACAATGCTTCTACTCACCCAAACGGGGTAATTGATAAATAAAAATGAAGCAGCAAAATTGAATAACGGAAAATTAACTCTTTAAAATATAATGAGAGAAAAAAAACTAAAATATATCTTCCTAAACAAAAAAAAATAATAATTGATCTTATATCTATAGAGTGCACACTTCAATATATTAACAATTATTATAATAAAAGTTCCTTGGTAGACTAAATTATTACAGAATTAAAGCGAAATTTACAAAAACAAAATGGATTACAAAATGGCAACAAGGATTTAAAAACACGTCTACTCACATCAATAGTCGAACAAGGAAGTCCTTAACAAAATTCTATTTTGTTAATTGTTAATTGTTTTTCTTACACAAATCCCTCTCTCAAAATCGTAGAATGCAGACGTATAACATTTAAACGACAATATCTAATAGACTACACATTAAATCAGCACAAGCGAACAATAGACAAATGAATGGAATAATTAAAAAAAAACTTAACACTAATAATTAAATCATACAATTAACTCTTAAACTAAAAATTTATATAAAACAAAATTAAAAATTGTGAAAAATTCTCGGTAAATCGAAAAACAGCTGTTTAAGCAAAGCAAACAACCATAACAAGCAAACTATGCAACTTAAAATACACTCTGCGAAATGGGTTGTCTAACCACAGCAGAATTAACTACATTATGCTCAGAATGAAGTAGTGCTCCATCATGTTGAAACCACATTTACCCTGTTATATCAAGAGCAACATCATCCAACAACTCCTTAAATTCATTGTCAAGAAAGTGTAGATAATAACGTTCTAGATAAAAACGTAAGATTACCATAAAAAAAGTATCGTCTTAAAAGTTTGTTTCGAATGATACTTCCCCATATGTTAACAAACAGACCACTGCTGCTGTTGATCTACTGTCCTGATAGCATGCGGATTAGCTCATACTAATGAAAATTATGGCGGTCAACGCGATAACCTAAAGAGTTACATATTTCACGGCGATCTTTCCATATCTATTGTGATCTCCTTTATCTCACCGCGTTTGAGTTAAGTAAATAATCGATAATAAAACAATAAAAATGGAATTTAAATTAAGCATTATTACCCGACGTTCATCAAAACAACATCTTAATCAGCAAAAGTGTACATTAATACATCTTTTTCCTACGTTGGCTGAGGCAATTTATTAAAGACTCACGTACACGTCAACAAAGGGCGTTATGAAGTTTTCATGGTAGCTTCCTCGGACTCCGGTAAATGACGACTCGTGCGTCAATGTCAGAAACGAAAATAACTCACTCGTCAAAGTGGAGACGGAAAAGTTCCAATTACATAAATTGGGACACCAGGTGGCCTAGCATTCACAAATGCTCATTTTTTTGCATTCATTTGACGGAACTACGTAATGAATGTGAGCGTGAAATATATAATTTATACGGCGAAAAAAGAGGGAAAAGCGAGGAAACAGCGTTTTCGTTAGATAAGATATTATGGGATCATCACCATAATAGAAAATGCAGCTGTGGCAGCAGATCATTAAAATTAAAAATCGTCAGTATTAAACATTTAAACAGTGTAAAATAAATACAGCAATGTACGTATTGCTATGGTATGGCACCCCGGGTTTCGGAAATTTAAATTTGTGTTTTTATTCATTCCGAATTAGCCTTGTTAGAGCATAGATTGAGTTTCCACTATTCTAATATTTTATTTTGACAAGATTTTGTTAATAGCATTGTTTAATGAATTTAAGTATTTAATTGGTCAGTTGTGTATATTAATTTCATTCATTTGTACTTATTGCGTTCACCGGTAGTGTGTATATTTTGTTCATTGTATTAGTTCGAGGAATTTTCTTTGCGATTCGTGCGACGTTGTAGCACGCAGATGTTATTTTTATATGTATGTGAGTTTGGGCCTCTTTAGGGCAGTTCCTTAGATTAATGCCGTAAGTAAGTACATGTAATTTATTTGCTTGGTTACCGTTTTGCTGATTTCAATTTATATTAAAATTTTGTTGGCTTAATTTGAATTTAGAACATTAATCGAGGAACTCCATTTAAATAATAATTGATATTATATTGTTGTGCACATATTTGGTATAAGATCCGTTATTATAATTTGTTTTAGAGAATTTTGTTTTCTGTTTAAAGAGTTAAATTTTTCTGTTTCTAGTTTTCTTTGTTAATCACCTCGTGTAAGGTGAGAAGAAGCATTGTGCTTGTAATTTAAATTCAATTGTGTAGATTTAATTTTTGTAAGCTTAAGAAAAAAATCAGAGTGCATTCCACTTCCACGCCTATCATTTCTGCGCCCATATTATTACAAGCATTTATCAAAGGCGCTGAAATAGGATTGGACTGGGTTAGATTAGGATTGGGATGGCCTATGGACCTGTTTCACCACGATCTTTTCAGATCTATTGTGATCCCCTTTTTTCTAAACAACGCTCTCTAATTTTTTCCCTCTTAATTAGGATTATCATTCTTGACAGCGACTTCTTTGTATAGCTGCTAGCTGTGTGGTTCTCCTTGCCCATTACTAGGAACCTTGTCCTCGCCAGGCCTTCGCAGAATCTGCAGGTAGTATCATCTACCAGGCCTATGTTGTACATATGCCTATTTAATCTACAGTGACCAGTCAGCGGACCTACTATCATTTTGACAGTCTTCCTGACTTTATTCAGTAGATCTCTCATGAATTCAGGCTTCTGCTCCTTTAGGAACTTTTTGCCTGTCTTTATCCCGATGATTTTTGCCACCACTCTCTGGAGTGATTATGTATCCATTCATTGATCGACTTTTAAAATTGCGATTTAGTAGTGCCGAATTAAGAGCCTTGACGAACCTCTCCTGGCCAGGTCCTACGCCGCCTCATTTCCTCTCACGCCCGAGTAGCTAGGGATCCAGGCCAAAGTTAATTTCCTTTGGGTACCCAGTTCAGGTTAGGGTGCTTACGCAATCGCGAATCAGCTTAAAATCCACGCTTACGGAACTAATCGCTTTAAGTGTGGAGTGACTATCAGAGAAAATAGGGAAGCTTTTATCTGGTTCAGTTCATATTTCTATTTTTCGGACACAGTAATGAATTTATAGCAACCTCAGCTTGGAACACTGTTGTATCTTTGCTGAAGCTTGCCGAAACAGCCTTTTTAGGCTTCTTAGCGCATATTGTCTCCCAGTCCTTCCTCTCTAGTATTATAACCTGATATTTTCTGTCTAGACTGAATTTTTGAACCATGACAACACATGGTATTCCTATAAGAGGTGCCTCCTTGAATTCATCTAATAGTTTTTGATAGTCAGTGCCGTGCGATTTACTTTTCGGTATTTGACTATGCAAAAGTCTCCATACGTTATCGTTGATCTAATTACCCTTATGTATAACCAAAAAGTCATCCTGCTGCTAAGTCTCCAATTCCTCCCACACAGCCTCCTGCACCTACCTAGGGCGATAATAGCTTTGCTAGTTGTTTTGTGGATATGTGGGGTCTACGTATGTCTTTGATCAAACCATATCCCCAGGCATTTCGCCTCTTTGATATATGGAATCGTTTCGCCTCTTATCACTAATAGTTGTAGGCCTTTTAGCGTTCTTTTTCTTGTGAACGTGACACCTATTTTCTGAGCATTGACTGATAATCGCTCTTGTTCACATTATTTTATCAGCAATATTTAAAGCGGTTTGCATACGCTCCATCAGAACCTTTGGAAACCGCCCTCTAACGACTATTGCAAGGTCATCAGCCTACTCCAGGCAATGAAATCCCTTTCCGGTCAACTTCCGGATTAGGTCGTCCACTAGGGTAACCCACAGCAAGGGAGATAAGACCTCGCCCTGCGGGCACTTCCCCTTCCCTTTGATGGTAGCCTCACCAATTGTGGATGTGATTATTTTTCATTCCACTGTAAAAGCTTCGGCGCGACGCTTTTTCTTCGTAAAGTCCCGATAATTGAATTCGTGGTAGCATTGTTAAATGCTCCCTTGATGTCCAGGAAAGCCGTCATCGCCATCTCTTTGTCTTCTATTGACTTTGTAATTAACCTGTTCAGGTTATCTAATGCGACCTCTATAGACTTTCCCGGTTGAAATGCCGCTGAAATGAGACACTTAAACAATTGGGCGCGGAAGTCGCTACAGTTAATAGCAGTTTATTGCAGGTACGGAAATGTGAGGCGCGGAAGTAACAAGACATCAAAACTCATTATCTCTACACCAATGGTAGAAGAGTTTACGGATAGATAAGTAAGTAAGTAGAAAATAATAATAGTTAATAGACTTGAAGGACTTATAGAAGGAAAATTGAAATAGTTCAAATCTAAACTCGCATTGAACAAACGAAACCGTTCTAAATAACTTTCATTTTATTAACATTTCGTTACTAGCTGAGAGTGCTTTAGTTTGCAGCCATTGCTGTATTAATAATAAGATTAAGGTTCGTGGAAATGTGGCTTTATTATACGATAATGGAAAAAATATTTATTTCCTTCCGTATTTTAATTGTTGACCTTTGATAATAGGAACAAACATTTCCTTTTCATTTTCGTATAACAAAGCCGCATTTCTACGAATTCTCAATTTTATTATTTATCAACTTTATCACTTTAATACTAATCGGTAAACTACGAAATTATAAACGATAAACAAGATATTTTAGCGCAAAACATAATTAATTAAATAATTTATTTCTGAATTCGTAATGTGTTTTCAATTTTGGCAGAGCCATGAAACAAATCATTCAAATTTAATAACATTTACTGCTGATATATTCAAACTCTGTACATACATATTTACCAGGAAATAGTTATAGCATTTCCTACTACGCAAACATAAAACCCATCATAATAACATCAGCACAATGCATCCTGACGTGATAGCGGTATATTGCATATATTCACATATGTAAATACACCATGCGTTCGTATTGGGACGTAAATGTACAAAGGCATTATACAATCTCGCTGAAAGCACTATTCTCGGTCTGCAACAGTGCAAATACTACAATACACGACTATGTGGCAGGAGTTGTATACTTACGTACTGAGCACATCTCTTCGATCCATAGAGTACTCGGGGAATTCCAAAGAAAAGAACGCGCCCCAGTGCATCGCTGCTACTTTAATACGAACGGAAAATTGCGACGAACGAACTTATAGTGGGCTCTCCAACGGTTCAACTTAAGCGATTCCTGTTCTAGATACGTAGGAGCGAATACCCGGAAAACTGTAATAGCGCCTAGGCGGGGGGAGCGCATTGCAACAACGCCATTACCAGAGGTCATAATAGCCGGCACTCAATTAAATTGTCTACAGAAACTGAGCGCAGCCCATAGACCGATACTTTTTGCTGTTCTCGCAGTCGATACACAGTTAATGGTGCAACCGGAATGGCCATGTATTATTCAATTGAATTCGAGTTTTTTGGGGCAATTGGAAGTTACTTGTATTGAAAAGTAAAACACGTTTATTTATGCTGGTACTAGAAACTAGAATCATCTGAGCTTTCAGTAAAGTGAATCAACTAGAAGATTGCGGCATTGTTCCGAAAAAAAATGTATTAGATGAACTACTTCAAAGGAACAATATTTATTCTATAAGAGCAACATCTTTAAAATAAATAATAGAGATTTTTCTGGTCCAGTTGACAATATAGAGTGTATGGAAGGTAAAAATGAATAAGAATGAATATCCATATGTTACTTTCACTGCCAACTCGCTTTTAAATATAAATGTAAGCAACTAATACACTCTTACTTCAGATATCATCGTCTTCTTGCGATGGAGAGAGTTCTTCAAAACGCTGTATGTTCAATATACACATTCGGCCAGTGAACATCGTCTTTCCAAATACTACAAGCGTTCAGTACTAATCTAGCGGCATTGATGAATGTAGGTCTTCGCTGCTATCAGTGTATCTTCTCATCTCGGTCTTTTATTTATTTCTTTTTCAGTCTTAAATATTATACGCAAGTGTGATTCCACCTGTTGTGTCACCAATTGTCAAAACTAAATGACAAACAATTCTGCTGCTTACACAGCAAAGGCTGCACAATTGCTTTTGCAAAAAGCTTTTTGTAATGAGCGTATAAGCACGAAAACCGCGATAGCATGATCTCCTGGACCTCCCGATTTGACAGTGTTAATCTTTTATGACTTTATGAACAGACGTATACCTTTAATGACCTACGCAAAAAAAATATATTTATGTTCACGCCAGTCCAATAAATATAACTACTAAAACACTTTTGCACGTATGTACAACAGGGCCACATTATGGGGTATTAAGGGGCGATTGGTTCGGGAATTCAATAAATACGATTTAACAACGAGTAGCTGATTTTGTATGGAAACGTGCATTTAAAATGATGCCATTCCATACCTGTATACATTACTGTTCTCTCCGAGGACGATATAAAGTGTGCGATTGGGAAGTTTGATAATAACTTAACATTTAGATACGATCGAGCGTCCTGCTTTCTGTTAAATGTTGTTCTGAAGTTCTTGTCAATCTCTTTTGGCTATTTTCAACTAAATTTTCAGTACAGACACCTCAAACCTTGGAAGCTTACTAAAGTCTGTCTATTGCAATTTTTAAGTTTCTTTTCTCTTTAATAACTAATTTCATTTTGTTATCATAATTGTCACGAATATTATTTACAAAACTAAATATTGTGTTACTACTTTTCCTATGTATTTTTAATAATTTCCTATGTTGGATTATTTCATTGTTAATCATTATAATTAAATATTAGTTATTTTTATGTTGTATATTTTTGTAAGTACAGCTCCTCCTACAAAAAGGTTAACAATCTGAATCGCGATTTTGATCGTACATTCTTAGGTTGAACTATACATACAACTGTGTTTATTGGAGGTAATTTTATTCATGCCAACCGAAGAGTAGTCAACATACGCAATGTTCACTTGTAGTTGATAAGTTCATATTTTATGTCCGCTATTCATTTGGTAAATTGTCTATGAAAGTTGTTTTGACGACCTTGATTTATTATTATTAGTTTTCAAATAAGAGTATCCATTCAGTTTAAGGCGCAAAAAGTTTGCGGCAAAAACCACAAAGGGAAGTATTTGTGTTTATATGATATTCGCCTACCATAACAATATGATATAACATACTTTTCATTGAAATCTCGCATAACTAAAATACATACAGTTACGGATAAATGTCATACGCATATTCTTTCATAATAAAATTAATAAAACATTTCAATTAAAATTTTGCATAACTTTAATTTGTTTTATTATCTCTCAATACTTTTCATTGCTTTTGCACAACATAATACTGAAAAATAAATGGGAATTAACTCTTGTCTGCGATTGTATATCTCGGCACTAATATTAGGTCTCTCTTATATTTTTAATAGTAAAAAATTAGAACACTGAATAGCTGAAATGAAAGCAGTAGTTGTTGCAGAAATCAAGGAATCCTTATAAATCTGATGATGCCATGGGGACAATTTTGTGTTTAAGCACGATAACTGTCCCGTGCAGAAATCGCAAATTGTGCTAGAATGGATACGTTCTGCAAACATTTATTTAACAAGTACTGACCTGGCCTCTAAATAGTACTGACTTAAGTCCTATTGAAAATGTTTGAGCTGGATTAAATCAGAATATATATTTATACATATATAAAGACAACTATGAGAAACTTCTAGGAAGTAATCGAAAATAATGGGGCTGCAGACATTGGATGTTTCAAGATTGAAGAAATGAATTTATGCAAATATTATAATTAGATAAAACAATAAAATAAATTTATAGTGAGAACATTTTGTTATTACAGTATCACATGTGTATATGTATGATACGTTACTAGCAAAGTATGTCATTGCATTTACTATTGAAAACTGTATATTTTATTTATATTCAAATTCATTTATTGCTAAATGTTATAATTAAAAAATTATGAAAATGAAAGAAAGATACTTCTCTATCCAGTATATTCCATATTGGCCGTATATATGCGAAATAAGGTATTCTAATAAATCAATAAGGACATTCAGAAACAGAAAATCTATTTTACCAAGAATACTTAAAAATATTATTTCAACGCGTGCTTGTTTATGTCTTAATAACAAAAACTAATTTATGAAAACAAGAAATCCTGTGTCGGATAAATACACAATGAATCATACATAACATCTGTTTACACCGATAGGCCCCAGTCGTAGTAAAAGCTATAGTCCATCCTAAATGTGCTCGCCACATACACATTTTCGCGTAGGTCGTTAACTTGTTTGTGATAGGAGCTGTACGTACCATTTATGTGTATGTAAGTTGTATTTTTTTATTAGTTTCTGTCAGCAAATTGCAAGGAAACATTTGAAATTTAGAATGTAATCGCAATTTTAATTTGATAAACTATGGCTTCGCAATTCTAATTTTTTAACATAGTTTTAACTTTATCCACGATTTCATTGTTTTATTTACTCCTTATAGACTTGAAACAAGAGTACTTGAAGGAGTAAAGGTATCACACAAGTATGCTAGTTTACCAAATTAGAAAAAAAAACCAAAGATCGAAATAGAAAATCCTGTATGTGCTAGCTCCATACTTTCCATCAAGCTAAGGTGTGTATTTTTTTTGTTTATTTTAGCAATATACTTAACGATACAAACGTGATAGAGCTTTTGTTCATACATATACAGATAATAAAATGTATAAAATATGTATGTCTGGGACTTTTTCCCAGATCCTCTCAGAGTAAGGTTTTTGCCATGGTTTTCCCTTACTCCGTGGCCATTGATTTTATATAAGTATATTATATATAATCAGTGTCCTTGGCGAATGCTGGGAGATAACGAAAGTCGTTCCATGGGCGCATTTAATAATAACTGATAGCTGACTGATTTACAGTAGACTCGGGATTATGTGAACTAATCACATTTCACATATTTTATCATTTCTCAAAAGTAGTATTCATATGGTCGCGAGGCTACTGTATTATATTTTTGTTATTAAGAATCTTAGGGAAATTATTTAGTTAGAGTAGGATCATTTCAATTGTTATGGAACCCATATAGTACTTAGAATAGGTAGCCTCGTGTAGTACCTTTTTTAGGTGGAGCACGGGGTTGGGATGATTCGTAAAAATTTAGTTTTCATAAATAAAGGTGTATAAACCCGAAACGGGAAAAACGTATCTACAGCGTCTTTTTAGAGCTTAATTCCCTTCGACGGCCTTTATTCACTTAGCGTCACGCGAAACTTCAACACGATGATGTATTAATTTCTGCTGTATTTTGGCTCCGTCGGCGTCGCGATTAACGTCATTGCCACCTTCATAAAACGGGGAAAAACGAACGAGAGAAGATGGAAATCGATCCCAAGTTTGAGGTGACATCGATCTGAAAGACTGAGGTGCGAAATTAGCTACACCAGCTTTGCAAGTGAACGCCCCCTGTCAGCGACATAGAAAATTACGTTAGAATAACGGCAAGCCTGACAAATTAAATTAGCAACCCGTACTTTAATAATTGGATAAGTAGAATGCATGTAGCAAAATGAACAAGGGGTGAAATTTACGTATCTACGCATCGGCGTGTCGGTCCGTAAAAAATTATATTCTCGAGATCCCTCAAACTGTCTGCTTACTAATTAAATTGGAAGTTTTAATTACCTAATCCCGCTCCGAATCCATATTCATGGCAGGATTCAATTAAAGATACATTAAGGTGTCTGTCTTTTACAGGGGTGAATTTGGTCTGGGGAAATTTCTTTAAGCTTTAGAGGTGATATCTATCTGAAACGCTGAGAGGAAATTATTTCTCTTTACTGTATTTAATAGAAGTGGGAATGCAAGTAAAATGGTAGAAATTGATGAAGAGGAAATTGTTAAAATTGTGGATCAGTGCTGGGCATCATTGAATAACTTCATATTCAAATGATTATTTTGAATAAGATTCCAATCAATTATTCTTTATTCAGTATCAGTATTGTCGAATGAAGTGATTGGACATCTTTGAATTAAATATTATTTTAATGAAACATGACAACAATGAGGCATTACGATTTAGGTGGGGGTGAACCGATACCAGAATTCTAACGTAGCAATCTTCCTACGTAAAAATGTTTCACAGAGCATGCCGATGAACTGCAACTCTTTGTGGACGCGTCCAGGCTCAAGATGTAACAGGTGTTAGCAATTTATTCGCAGTTTCGATAAAGGCGGATATCTCCATAAATAGAAGGTGGTCTTCAGTAATTTGATGTTCTAAATTCCACAAAAAAGTCGCGGGAAAAATATGTGTAGCACGTGTGTACGTCCAAATAACCACGTGAAAGATCAATCCTCGCTGTTGCAGAATTCAGCGGAGATACGTATTGCTGTGGACAGACGCCCGGTTTTCGAAAATTCAGATGTTGTCATGTTTACTCCGATTAGCCTTTGTCAATGTTTCGGGAGAATTTTCACAGATATAAATGTTTATTTTTATATAAGATTTAGTTAATGAATTGATTATATGATTTATTTAGTGTTCAGCTGTTTTAAATTTATTTCATTTAGCTTTATATTTTGCGTTCACTTGTATTGTTTATGTTATTATGTTTTGAGATGTTGTCCGTTGGCGGACTGGATCTGTTGCGGCTTCGCTGTACGCAGCAGTTGAGATTGTAAGAACTAGTTCCGAGATAGACGCAAGCGTGAGTAGTTGTGTTTTTGGATTCATTGCTGCGATTTTGTTATTTCATATGATTTAAAGATTTGTTTCGCTTAAATTGAATTTAATTCTGTCCATCAAGGAACTCGCGTTATAATAATTGTTATTATATTGTTATGTACACATTTTAGATGTAGGATCATTTATTATTTTTGTTCGGGAAGATATTCTACTTTAAAGAGTTAATTTGTCGTTTTTTTTTTAATTTTGCTGGTTTGTATTTAATTATTAATCACCTCGAGTTGGGAGAATAGAAGAATAGAAACATTGTGCTTGTATTTAAATTTTTCTTTTGTAAATTTACTTGAATTGTCCACGTTTCATTTAGTTTGTTTTAATTTTGAAACCACGTGGATTGATTTGATATAAAAAGAATTATCTTCTTGAACAAATTTGTTTTTTTGCTTTGATATAGGATTTAGTATTGTCCTATTGTAATTTAGAATCTCGAGCAGTTTTTGATTTCAACCAGAACCCTTTGTTCACGGTTTTTTTCTGCAAATTTTAATTAACTAATTTTTTTTCTCTCTTTCTTTATAATAAAAAAATTCTTAATTGTCAATTAACGTCATTCAAAATTCTGTTTTATTTTTGATTAAACCTTTTAAATTTTTGGGGTATTTAAGAAAGTCAGATTTCATTCACCCACATTTTGCAAGTTCATTTGATGCTTTCAGTACACAACAGTATGCATATATAAAGATCGTAAAATTGTACGTACCCAGATGGGGTAAAGAATCGAAAACCAAGAACAGGAAAATGTAATGGCGACATGGCTTACAGATGTGAGTCTCGACAAAAAGCCTTTGAAGGAAGACGTCGAAAATGCGTTGAAAACGTAACATTCTGTACACAGCAGATGTGCTAAAAACCAACTCCAAACCAAGCTTCCTCAGAACCCAAAATAATCGCACATAAATCGTTAACAACACTTATTGGAGATCTCAAAAACGATTCCCATACGATCGAAGAAAAGTGTCGAATCGTTCTCGAGAAACTTCTCGACAAACCGCTAGATGGAAAGAGAAAGTACTACCCCGATGGACGGGCAGCAATCTACCGCAAACGAACGCTGTGATACGAGAATTACATATATATAATTAACCAAAAGATGACGCTACTAGTGCCGCTACGGAGAAAATTCAAATATTACGAATAAATACACTCGTTGAAAAATTAAACGTAACAATCCGTCAACAGCTTCCGCTAGCTACAGGGGGCATCGGCCGTACGTGAGTTATTATCACGCATGCGCCCCTGTAACGACTTAAGGAGTAAGAAGGAAACCAGGAAGGCTTCACCCTGAGAGCCCTTGCTCCATTTCTCTCTTTCGGCTTTTAAATCTTGTTTTGGATTAACGAAATTTTGGTTGAAATTCAAAGTCAAATCGCACCTGCTATATACAGTTGAAGCTGTGCCACAACAATGGTGACATTGTGTAGCACCCGATGAGTCTGATACTGAGGAATCAGAATCCGCGATTTACAGTTCGTAAACTATTTAGCTTTTCATAACCGATCTTCGTTTTTAATTACCTAAATATTTGGATCAACTAGCAAGAGCGCAATATAAAAACGACATTACCCCAGTGACCAACTATATTTATTTCATATTTTATAAATATTTAAAAAATATTAGATCTTTCTGAATATTAGTTATATTAATATAATATGCATAAAATATATTATAGAAAATATATTAGGAAAACATTTAAAAAATATATATGTTATGTAGCATTAATAATATTTTATTGCAAATGTTTTCTCAATTTATTTTTCATAACTCTGCAAGAATATTTTGCTTTGTATTTCTGTAAAAATTTACCTCATATAAAAAAAAAAGATTGAATTTTTGCTTTTGTACATTTGGTGTGTAGGACGAATAATATAAAATGGGTAAAAATATGCAGTAGGTATGTACCTATTTAAAATGATAGTTTAAAGATTAAATTAGATATATAATATATATCTAATATGATTTAATTAGTATCTAAGTTGAGCGCTGTAACTTTTCTATTAATATATCTGCGTTTTGTATTATAATATTTGTAATATTTGTAAGTTGCGAACGTCAACACAACACCTCTATTCATTACGGTGTCGGTGTTATATGATTTAGTATTGTTTATGCGTCTATGGATTAGGTACATAGAATGCATATGCGCACGTGCGTATCATCAACGTTTTTATTCGTTTCTCCGTTACATGTTATAGTTTATAATAGTATACGATTAGGGCAGATTAGGGTTAACTGTGTAATGAATTGTTGCGGGGTGTGTTTTAGTTTTTGTGGTGACTACGAGGTAAGCAAAACTTTGAACATGTCATGGCATTTATAAGATAATTGGAATGCTCAATATCGCTATGTACAGAAATCGTATAATAATATAATTGTAGGAATTTTATGCATCATATATGTACTGCATCAACCAGATAAATTGCTAGTTTTGCATAAGAGATTCATCTCGGTAGATAAGCGTCATAACCTCAAATAGAGGTTAGAATATGTTGTGTTGATTTATTGTTTGTACGTAGAATGTTTTCAAATATTATGAAATAAAGTAAAAATAAGTATCGTAATTATTAGAATGTAGCTACCACTCCAATTAGTAGGTGTTGATAATGTTGTACGATGTTTTATTCATGGTATGATCTAATACAATTGGCATTGTTTTTAGAGGCCACAAGGAAACGCCATGAGAGCGCCACTACCGAAGATATGAAAAAAGCCATAGGGTTGTACCTGGCACCAGCCAAGGCTAGACTTAAAAATGAGTATTTTTCATTTTTATTGGCTTATTCAAATAAAATGATAATAAATACGTTTTTTTTTTATTTAGAACACTTCAATTAAAAAATAGTGATTAATTTGATTTGACAAATTAAATAGATTGCATAAAAAATCTCAATTTTCATATAAATAATATTTTAGAAAAAAATATTGCGCTTACATTAATTTTAAAATATGAAATAAATATTTTAATTGAATATTTTATCTATATTTAGAAAAAAATATGAAAAAATATATTCAAAAACCTCTCACGAAAAATATTTATAAAATATATTTTCAAAAATATCTATGTAATGTTTCTGGCTGTTAGGGTAATGATAAAATATTTTGAAATATATTAATTCGCGAAAATAACATTTTAAACAAAATATTTTCCAAAAAAGTAGGAAGCGGATTATAATTAAAGGGTTTTAAATTTAATCTAACGTCCCGAAACACTTCATAAGAACATTTCTGAGAGCAGCTCAAACAGAAGACCGCTACGTTCATTCAAACGCTTAAAATGACGTGACATCTTTCATTTCCGTCTCGTACGTCTCGCAAAACCGCCGCCTCAGACAGTAATTAAGCATCCACTTCTATGGAACAGAGCGCGGATATGCAGTCACAAATTAGAGACAGTGCAACCCGCTACGTAAATAGCATTAGGGGCGCGTCGTCATCGCGAGACGAACAAAGAGGCCGCACTAGCGGTCTCCACGGAGAAAATCGAGGGAGCCGAGCGAACGATTTACATACACTCGCGCAAAAAGGCCTCCTCAAAGCGCTCGATCAAATTCGCGCGGATCCTCAAAGAAAGAACCGCCGAGTGGCGCCGGTTTACGTTCGAATCTAGCGCGAGGGCGTATTAAATTTGTATGAATTGTCGAAATTTATCGTTTCCCTTGCGTATATAATCCCTCGCCAGTTTCTACCGCTCTTTACATCGGTACGGATATAAAACGTATAAACGGGAAACGAAGACATGTATTGGGAGAATTGTAGCGTAATCTGAGCTTGGAAAATGCCGAAAATTCGCAAGTGTGTCTGGCGCTTGGCCCGTATATTTATTTATTCTTAATTCCTAATCCCTATTAAGTTGACTCTATGTGAATACGTACATGATAATCAAAACCCTTTATTTAAAACAACAAAATTTAATGCAAATAGTTTCGAGTGTCATCTTCAGACTAAGCTGGAGGCCAAAAAATAAGAACAATGACAAAATAATCGCTAGTTAATTACGCAAAAAGGTAAAAGGTAATTTATTAGCAGTATATAAAATATGGAAATTATTGGTAATATGAAAGTGATGATGGTTACGTTTTAAATGATTGAGTTATTTTTACTTCGTCAATACAAAACCAAAATAACGTCATAGAGTTTGACGCCTCTTGCTGTAACTCTGTCATTTATCATCATTATTTAATCACCTCGGGTTGGGTGAATAGAAGCATTGTGCTTGTATTTAATTTTTTGTTGTAAATTTACTTGAATTGCCCACGTTTAATTTAGTTTGTTTTAATTTTTAAACCACGTGGATTGATTTGTTATAAAAAGGATTATCTTCTTGAACAAATTTGTTTTTTGCTTGATATAGGAGGATTTAGCATTGTCCTATTGTAATTTAGAATCTACAGCAGTTTTTTGATTTAAGCCAGGACCCTTTGCCTAGGGTTTTTTTTTCTGCAAAATTTTGTAATTAACATTTTTTTTCTTTTTTTTTATAATTAAAGTTCTTGTGAATTAACGTCATTCAAAATTATGTTCTTTTATTTTTGTTTAAACCTTTTCAATTTTTGGGATAATTAAAAAAAGTCAGATTTCTTTCATCCACATTTTACTTTTCATGATTAAATTCAAGTTTTAATTTGCGGGGGTAACTCTGAGGTTGTTCTTTTGCGGCCTTTAAGATTTTTATCCGTTGAGCTAGCTAATTTATTTTATTTTTTTTTAATTCATTTTGCATTTTCAAAATTCTGTTGTTACTTTCAGTACACAGCAGTACGTTACATCCATTTTAGTTGTAAACTTACAAGAAAAAAAAATAATTAAAATACTTTCCAATCCATTCTAGTAAAGTATAGTGTGCCACAGGAAAATAGGTTAGAAAATGAGACGTTACGCATATAATTTGAACTGTCATTTAAAGTCATTAGCATTTTTTTCTTTACTAAATGTATTTTGACATTTTTCAAATAAAACAGGAATTATAATCAACTTACTGACATTGCTTTGCGAATTTCATAGAACCTTTTCCGGAAAGACAAATCCCAAAATGTCGCAAGTTTAGCCGGCTTGAAGAAAATTTAAGAGTTGGATGTTTCAAATAACTTCAAATGACAGTTACATATTTTTCTATGACACACCACCCTAACAGCCACAAATATACCAGAGATATTTTTATAAATATATTTGACAAATATTTTTTGTGAGAGGTTTTTGAATATATTTTTTATATTTTATCTAAATATAAATAAAATATATAATTGAAATATTTACTCCATATTTTAAATCAATGTAAGTTTCATATTTTTAAAAATGCTTATAAAATATTATTTATATGAAAATTGAGATTTTTTTATGCAATCATAAGAAAGCTAATTTCATTTGTGTAGACAGTAACATATCTTATATATCATATACCTTTGTTGTTTAGAATGTTGTTTAGAATGTATAACATCGATAACAAAAAGCTATGTGAAACTTTTCTGGAAAGTAAAAAAAAAACGACATACCTGTAGGTGTTAAGAAGGGAAGAACTTGTTTCATCACACTCACCATACAAGTTAATAATCAATAATGCCTCAAAAATATAACATAGTACATAAAATAAATAATTAAAATCAAAAAATAAAAAATGATTTCTAAAGTTTGATAAAGTAGAAGTATATATCGCTCTGGATTATTACATTACATTATTGCTTTTGATTTGGTGTGAATGAATGCATATATATATAGATAGCAGTTATCTCGCTATTATTAGTCCTACACACCAAATGTACAAAAGCAAAAATTAAACTTTTATTTTTTTATATGAAATAAATATTTACAGCGATATAAAACAGAGTTAAGAAAAATATTTTGAGAAATCATGTGCAATAATATAATTTGTGCTACATAAGCATATATTATATTTGTAAAACGTATTTCTAATATATTTTCTATAATATATTTTATACATATTATGTTAATACAACTAATATTCAAGAAAGATTTAATATTTTCTAAATATTTCTGAAATATGAAATAAATATAGTTGGCTACTGGGGTACAGTGTAATACTTTACGAGAATGGATCTAAAAGTGTTTTAATTATTCTTTCCTCTTCCAAGTTTATAACTGGAATGATTGTATATCAATGGATTCGGAAAAAAAGCCATCCAGTTTACCAAAAAAAATATATATATACCCAGCAATTTGACAATGTAAAAAATTAAAGATGGCATCCGAAAGGAGGTAAATGTAGCCTTAAACGTAGTATATATCAACCCATTTTATTTGGTACTTGACTCATGAAAATTGTAATGTAAATAACAGAGTTACAGCTTGGGGCGTCTTTGTGTGACATCCTGTGCATAGAGTTTTCCAAAGGCATTTGATACCCTTAACCATGAAATTCTATTTCTTAAACTCTCAAACTTAAGTTTTCTGAGAAAGTTATAAACATTTCTTCAAACATATTTAAACAATCATGCCTGTTATGTTGCTTATAATGTCTTCGTATCAAATTCTTTTGTAGCTTGTTCTGGAGTACCACAAGGATGACACTTTGGACCTTTATTCTTTAATGTTTATTTAAACGATCTCTTGTCGTATTTGGATTGTAGAATTGCAGCGTATGCTGATGTTTTAAAGATTTATAATAGAATATCTTCCCCATCTGATTGTGGGTTACTATAGAAAAATTTTGACATTGTAACTCATTGGTGTGATCGAAATAAAATTAACCTCAATGTTAATAAGTGCGCTATCGTTTCATATTCTTGTAACACCACAATAAGTTTTTCCTATTCAACAAATAATATTCCTATTCCTAGATACGCCAAAATCCGTGACCTTGGTGTGTTATTTGACCTTCAGCTAACGTTTACTGAGCATATTATACAAATCGCTAACTCTGCCTTCAAAAAATTTGAGGTTTCTAATACGATCTTGCGGACATTTTACTAATGTTAGTGTCATTTAGACCCTCTATTTTGCTTTTGTTAGATCTAAACTCGAAAATGCCTCAGTTATTTGGTATCCCTATTACCTTTATCAGCAACTCATCTTGGATAGAGTACAGAAACGGTTTCTGAAGTGTTTATCGTTTAAGTTGCACCATATTTATCTATCTCGCAAAACTAGTTATGATGATTTACAAGATAGGCATAATATAACCTCTCCAGCACGTCGAAGAATTGATATCAGTGGTTGTTTCCTTACTAAACTTGTTCAAAACCGAGTTCATTCGCACTCACTGCTGTCTCAAATACATTTCATTATTCCCACGTAAAACATTAGCTCATATGACAGTATTCAGTGTTCCAAGAACTTAATCTAATTTACTTAAACCTGCTCCCCTAACACACGTGGCGGTTACTTTTAATAACATCTCTACAGATACTTTTATTATTAGAATTTTTACTTTTGTTCCATGTTTGCTTTTTTGTTATCTTACTTATTTTTTTAGTTTAGTTTTTCTTAGCGCATAGTTATAATTAGCTCTTTTTTATTTGTTAATTGTAATTTTAGGTCTTAGCTAATTTTTAGCTCTTGAAGTTCAAGCACTGTACAGGTAGATTTTTTCTTATCCAGTTATTGGATTATATATGTTGGGTAAATATACATTATTATTATTGAATATATGAGCTATGGAAACATTTCCATGACATAAAGTCTGTTCAAAAATTTTATAATAAAATTTTATATTACTTAATTACCTAGAAACATGTGATCATAAACATGTCCGTTGTTACCTTGAAGAAGATTAATGTTTCCGTTGAAACGTTGTTAGATAATTAAGTAATACAAAAATAAATAACTACACGCCATGATTCGGCTTTTTCCCCATGAGCTTCTCATTAATTAATATAAAAAGTATGTACCACCACTAAAAAAATGTTATTAAAACCAAAAAAAAAAAAGAGAATTCCATGCTCATAAATATGAATACTTGCACCATATGAATTAATTTGTCTTTGGAAAACTTTATTTAATACAAGTGCCTTAATTACTTATATTCAAGCACGATTAAATGTCAAAAAACTTACTCGATCTGTGAAATCGTCGACTATTAAAATAATTTAGGTACAACCAAAATAATGAAAGGTTAATGAAATCATAAAATAGTAGAGGAAATACCCATAGGACATGCTTAACAAATATCAAGGCATTTATTAATACCAATTCAACGACATAAACATGTACAGAATGTTCCAATAAAAAAAATGGATATCCTTAATTGAATTTGTCAGAGCTTTTACTTTAGTGAGGAACACCCAGTATATTAAACTTAAATACATTGTAAACAAATCTAAATGTGTAAGTAGACATTTACTAAGGTTTTTTTGAAAATTTAGTTCACTTATTCTAAATGCTAATTAAATTAGACGCACCTTCCTCAAACAATGTAACTGACAGGATTTTTAGAAAATCAAAGGTATTTCGAAAGTTAATCAGTTCAAATCTAGGGTATCTAAATCTCATTTGTTAAAAACTAGTATTTTTTAAAATGCAATAATAATAGAGGTATTGCTTTTAAGATAAAAAAATTGACGTCTGTGCGAGGTTACGAAACGCCTTGTACAAATGCCAATAATTTGACGTTACAGAAAAATCATAATTCTATAACTTTTTTCGTATCTGTTACTGTTTACTAGATATAAACGCTTCTCTGCCAGTGAAACACCCTGTATATTATTAAATATAAACAAATTTAATTAAAAGAGTAATATGTATAGCTATTCTTGTATTTGATAGTAAAAAAATGTTGTAGTAGCTCATAAAATTGCAAAAAAAGATTAACTTGTCAGCGCATCCACCAATTTTTAACCTACATTTTTCACATACATTGTACCAAACTTTTCATATGAATGCAATTAATAATCAAGAATGACACTTTACAAAAATTAACAAAAGTTTTTCTATACTACTAATTACTTATTTTCCTGCAAATTCGTCTGACATTCAAGCGCTGCGCAAGTGTATTTAGGAATCCAGGCGATTATATTCCAGCCCAAAGCTTACAATCAACAACTTGTCAATGTATTTTTATGAATCGTAGACTTTAATATTGTATTCACGCTGCTCGCCAAAAGTATTTAGTTGTCAAATTCTACCATATATTGTACAAACGAAGAATAACATTTCTTTGAATAAACGATAAAATACGTATCCATTTAGTTCATAATACGAAACAAAAAGGTAATCATGTTCCAGCTATTCTTGTATTTGATAGCAAAAAAATGTTGTAGTAGCTCATAAAATTGCAAAAAAAATAACTTGCCAGCGCATCCACCAATTTTAACCTACATTTTTCACATACATTGTACCAAACTTTTCATATGAATATAATTAATAATCAAGAATGACACTTTACAAAAATTAACGAGAGTTTTTCTATACTACTAGTTACTATTTTCCTGCAAATTCGTCTATGACATTCAAGCGCTGCGCAAGTGTGTTTAGGAATCCAGGAGATTATATTCCAACCCAAAGCTTACAATCAACAACTCGTCAATTGTATTTATGAATCGTAGACTTTAATATTGTATTTATGCTGCTCGCCAAAAATTTTGAGTTGTCAAATTCTACCATATATTGTAAAAACGAAGAATAACATTAACACTGGGTAGGCTTTCACGGCCGGTGTAACTATAACTAATAGCTTCTTGTGGGTTTCGCCGTGTGTCAAAATTTTCGCTCGACGTTTCGCTGTTCATACTGACAGCTTCTTCAGGATAACTGAACTGAACACTTCAGTTCAGTGTTCAGTATCAGTATGAACAGCGAAACGTCGAGCGAAAGTTTTGACACACTGAACTGAAGTGTTCAGTTCAGTTATCCTGAAGAAGCTGTCAGTATGAACAGCGAAACGTCGAGCGAAAGTTTTGACACACGGCGAAACCCGCAAGAAGCTGTTAGTAAAGAATAACATTTCTTTGAATAAGCGATAAAATACGTATCCATTTAGTTCATAATACGAAACAAAAGGTAATCATGTTCCGACTTTGTACCATTCTTCTGCTTTTCTCTTCCTTTAATATACAGCAATTTCCTGGTTTGTGTATTACCTCACAGCTGAGCTATTTTCAAACCATAACGGCGTCTCATTTTTACAGTTTTAATCATCCCGTTTTCACTGTAGCTGGTAGGATCACCAAAAGCGACAGATTCAAGATTAGGCGTTACAATGTTAGAGCATTATTTTTATAGTTGCAACACATTTACACAATGACAGGGACTTGTTAACCCGCCACGCGTTTATATATTATTAATAACTGGTACCCTTATCCGGCACCTACAAGTAGCTGAGCTACCTTGCAATCACGGCGCTACGCAATGCACTTTAATATAATATATCACTGTGTTATGGCCAGTGCTTAATGGTGGAACTCACAACCGCCTAGTTCCAAATGAACGACACGTCCGACCTCTTTTAACGCTGGCTGTCGACTCTCCAACGTACTTCCCTCGGCTGTCCGCCAATCAGGGACATTGCGCTGCTTTCATGTTCGCGGCAAACTTCTTTATTCGTCGCTTCCTTCTTTGTCGCTGCTTACGTCAGCGCATACACACACACACACAGACAGACAGATTAAATAGAACTAAAAATACGTCACAAATCCTACATGTTTATAATCTATAAGGTAAATGATACATCCAAGCGCAGACTGTAAAGATATTTGCATATCAGATAACTTCCAACGAAAAAAAAAGCAAAACAGTAATGAGAGTCTACAAAACCCAATTTTCTCCCTGCTTATTCTTAATCCAAGCCGAAAAAAATTTGCAATATGCTGTAACAGTATACGAACGTGACGAATTTGTTCCATTTCCTCAATTTCATTTTCTTTCGCCCTCTCCCTTCGCATCCGACATTCGCAATTCAACATTTACGCCTCACCTTGCGTAACGAATATCGTTACCGACACCAACACTAGCACGTGTATCGGGTACGTGTGCCAGGCAAATTTGGGTTGGCATCGCGTTCGTTACGAGAATCCCGCCCGGAGCTCTAGTTGCCATCAACCGTGTTTTCCCCCGGAGGCTGTTGAGGACACGCAGTCTCGCGTGCGACGAGCACTTCACGTGCTGTATCGACGCTTTAGTAACGAGCACTACTGGATACGTATACGGTCTCTAACAGTGGCGTATGTAATATCGCGTTTCCCAGCCGCCTTACGTATACCGCACCTCATGTAGTTACGTGACGTCAACTGTATTTAGGGGTAGATCCCATACCGTTGTTAAATATTTGGAGTAGATGATGATCGGCTTGCTTATCGACGTTTTGCAGTTGGGACATCGTTTAACAATAAACTGCTTATGAAAGAGTTATAATAACCCACACACTGCTAGGATATCTTATTATAGCCTACATATATACCGATTTTTTTTTCATTACACATTACCAGGCTTGTAATTTCAGTCCCGTTCGATCATCTGCCGTACGAAATTTTATTACTCCGAGTGTCCCTCCACAGTCTCTCGCGTCCCCACCAATTTGCCAATGCGAATGCGACTAGAGATTCAGCAAGCGAAGATCGTGGTAGTAATCTGTGGTCTATCAATGCAAATGCATGTGCATAGAGAAAGATTGCTTTTCGTTTTCATTTAATAATTTCTGAGTTTCCTTTATTTATTTTAAGTTGTCACTAGAGCTTCCGTATTTTATTTCATATTTTGAATTTCTATTCTTAGTTTAAATTTAGTATATAAGAATATTTTCTTTTAAAACTTACCCACCTGGAATAAGTAGTGGTTTATATTTTCTGATTCTACTTTAACATTGTATTTACTTTGTTTTTTTGCTTGAGGTCCCCTTTTTATTTTATATTTTGAAGGTAGAAATTGTATTTTTAGTTTAAATTTTATTACCTATTATATAAAAATCTTTTGGTTTATTTGAGTTGGCCATTTCTCCCACGTGTACATAATGGATCATTTAGAAAAATATGGAAAAGAATATAATGATGTTTTTCAAATGCAGGGCGATGATATTTTGTGTAAACTTTGTAATGAAAAAATTAATTCTAAACGGCGTCTGCGTAAGACATTAACACGGCATATAGGAAGTCTAGCTCACAAATCTAAAATCCCTGGTTTACATTCATCTAGAAAGTATGCCCCTAGAACAAAAAAACAACAACAATTTAATTTAGATTTGTGTGAAGCGTTACTTGTCGCAGATATTCCCCTAAATAAATTGAACAATCCAATTTTTTCAAGTTTTTGGAAAAATATACTGGGATGTCGATACCAACTCGTAATACCTTATGTAAAAAATATACAAATCTATGTTATCAAAAAGTCACCGATGCTATGGTGAAAAAATATTGGCGATAATTACATCTGGATATCGATTGATGAAACAACCGATGTTGAAGGACGGTGCATAGAAAATGTTGTGGTAGGCGCACTAAATTCCGAACAAAAAAATGGAATGCTATTGACAAGCGAGCATTTGCCGGCTACCAATAGTAAAACTATAGCAAATCTATTTAATTCATCTGTTAATTTATTGTGGCCTAATGTACAACCTCCCAACGTTAATAAAATTTTATTGTTTGTTACGGACGGTGCACCATATATGCTAAAGGCTGCTAGAAATCTTAAAAAGACATATCCTAAATTACTTCATGTTACCTGCCTAGCTCACGGTTTACATCGTGTTGCTGAAATTATAAGATACTATTCAGAAGACATAAATAATCTGATTTCTACAGTAAAAAAGGTTTATTTGAAATGTCCATCCCGTATATCACGATTAAAAGAATTATTTCCCAATATTCCTCTACCGCCACAACCTATATTAACTCGATGGGGAACCTGGCTTGAAGCCGCTGGATATTATTCTGAATATTTCAATGAAATTAAAACTGCAATTTGTGAGTTAAACGCTGATGATGCTATCGCAATTTCTGAAGCTCAGAAATTGTTGCAGAAAGATAATTTAAAATCCGAGTTAGATAACATTAAAAAACATTTTGAATGCTTATCTAACGCGATTATTACATTACAAAGTAGATCCCTACCCTTATTTGAAAGTATCAGCCTATTGCAGGACTTAGAACTTAAATTATCTATGTTTAATAATGAAATATGTAATATAGCTCTAAACAAATTTAGATCTGTTTTGGATAAAAATCCCGATTTAAGTAAATTAAAAGAAATATCTAATAGACTTCAAAACAACAATGATGATAACAGCAGCTTTTTAGAATATACTCGAGACGAAATAAACAAATTTACTTATTCGCCTTTAGTTTCTTGTGACGTCGAGAGAAGTTTCTCTCATTACTGCGCGATAATCGGCGAAAATTCTTGTTTGAAAATTTAAAGATGTATCTAATAGTTGCTTCAAATTATAATATTCTTTAATACGATTTAATAATTTAGGGATATACACTACACTTAGCGTCATACAGTTTTCCCTCTAGAGAATAAAGAAACTGTAATATAACTTATCTGTGAATTTCATATTTACTGTTATTTTACATGCATGTTTACGCTAATCTAATGGTACTGCATGGTAAAGTGTAGCTCACGGCTGTGCATTAAATGTATGGGATCCATAATACTGCTACGAAGTCTGAGAGTAAAGTGGTAAATACGCGCTCCAAATACGCACGCTAACCCCGCCCAGCATTGTGACGTAGCTCCCGGACACTCGCAGCAATAAATTTTCATAGTACGGCTATTCGAAGTGGACCGAAATTTCAACCCTGCACATTACAGTTCTTATAGTGTACGCATGCTGCATTAATTCTCAGTATGCTATTCACAATTATTTACAGTAACCAAACGTTTTAACTTTATTCTGAATCTATTTATTAAAATGAAATTTAATTAATAAGATGTATCTGATACTTCATGTCCATATTTCCCACTAACTAACGAGTCTACACATATTTACATCTATATCTGATTTGTCTATCTATACAGATATTTTGTACTTCTACTAAATTAACTTTGACTCTAATAAATTAACAACTGGTTCATTTTATTCAATGAAGTAAACTAGATGCTAATGAAGTGCAAGATACCATCGTCCATTAATAATCCTAATTGCATTGCGGTTACAGATCAACATAATTAGTAACTGACTGCTTTGCATTTCCTGCTTCAAAAAAGAAATTAATTACCTTAATTCTTGCCGTTCGTGTGTACTGTAAGAAGCTAATCTCGTTACATTAATGGTATTCCAAATGATGGTTCCGATTATAATTGTAGAGATCTATCTCATATGAATTGCAAATTATTGGATACAGTTAGGATGCAATGTACAGCTAGTGAATGTGTGGTATTATATAAAGTACACGAAAGCTGCTTTGGAATACGAGTTCGTCGAAACGGTCAATTGAAGTCCTATAATATTTATATTTACATCCGTAATTAAATCAAAAATACAATGTTTGAAAATTTATATATCAGAGCAAATGTGCAGGTGTCCGTTTATATTTTGACCCCTACCTACAGACTGTATTATTTAAGTTAGAAAAGAAACACCTATGTATATATGAATATAGTATCCCAAAATTTTTCAAAACAAAATGAATAACAAAATGGCAACAAATACTAAAGAAATACGTTCACTCACATCAATAGTCAAACAAGGAAGTGCTTCACAAAACCGTACAATTCTTTTTCCTACAAAAATCCCTCTCTCAACGCAGACGGAGAACATTACAATGACAATAGGGAGTTTTCGCATAACCGTTTTGAGAATACGTTAAACGCTAACGCAATATTTGTAAGAAATACGCATGCGCAGAACTTAACGTAACGCTATTCGAATAGCGGGTTACTTTATTTCCAGACGAATAGCGAGCGTATATAAAGGTTAACGTTAATGCGCACATATTGAAAAAGTAGGGTTAGAATTTTATTTATGTTTTGTGTTCCACGTACGTTCGCAGTTTTAGATTTTTGTTACATTTACTGCTACTTTAGTGGTTTTCAATTGATGAAAAATGTCTCGTCTTCGATTCACCGCTAACGATGACATATGTTTATTAAAAGAAGTTTAAGCTGTGAATCCATATCAGAATGTTGAAGATTGGAAACTAGTGCATGAAAATGTCAGTAGAACCACAGGAAAAGAATTTTCATTGCGATGTATAAAGGAACATTTGGAACTTTTATTAAAAACATATTCAAAAGAAGATAAAGTGAATTTAAAAAAGTGAGTGAGCGCATTTACATTACAAATATCTAACTTGTTTAACATACACTTATAAATTTTGTATAGATCAGGAACGGAAGAGAACTATGAAGAAAAAAAAACAAATGTTACAGGAAATTCTAGACTCAAACAAGAATTTGCAAGAAAATCAACATCCAAAACAAAACGTTTACTAAATTGGACAAATTGAAAGGCAGCCAATTAAGGGAAAGTGTAACAAATAAAATTGCTTATTTAACACAACCCGATGATGTAATAGAAGGTACAAGTATTTTTTTCTATTTGAAAATACGTATATTTATTCTTTTGTTTATTTTAGAAGTAAACAATGTTGAAATGTTTATAGAGGATATAAATAATGACCTTGTTGATAATGAGGCGCCTGAAATTACAAGAGTGACACAAGTTAGTGCAAGTGTGGTACAACATAATGCATCTATGACACAACTTAATGCAAATATGGCACAAGAGAATGCACCTATGACCCAAGCAAATGCTAACATTGTGATAGGTAAAAATGATATTACATTGAGGTATGTTATGTGTATTAATTGCTATGTGTTTACTGTAGGAAGAACAGCACAGAAGAGAAAAGCAACTATAAGAAGTGAAACACTTGATTTCCTACGCAAAAAAGAAATGAAAGAAGTAGAGCTTCGAGAAAGACTATTTCTTTTAGAAGAAAAAAAGCTGGCTCTGCATAGTTCAATAATACTCATCAGGCTCTTTAAACTTGTAGATACTCTTCTAAAGATGGGAGCGAAACTCCAAAATATTCTGCAGCTTGTGACTCGCATAAACAAGTGTGGCAGTCAGTTAGTAAACATGCTGTTAAATACATGTTGACTACATCTTGCAAAAATAATTTTTGATTCTTTCTAAAGTCCAAGAAAGCAAATTCATTTACTACTTTACCAAAACCCCATTCCACTGGCTGTCTTATAGAACTCATAGTTTTATTAAAACACTGTTGAGCTGCATTTAGATTACGATCTGGATATGGCCTCAGCAAAAGTTCCCTTAATGGATAACCACTATCTCCATAAAGCACATATTTCTTATTGCCAAATACAACTTTTTATTCCAGTTGCTCATACAGATCAGAATCTCGGAGTATACCTGAAAAAGAAGTAATTGGTAATGCTAATAATATAGATTTAAGATATATATAAGCGCACCACTATCATGCCTACGACCTTTACAGGGCCCATATATATTTACGTTGATTCCATCAGCTGCAAGAACGCTTTGATATTTTAAGCAGTGTATTCTTTTATGGCCAGAATAATACTCATTTTGGTATATTGATGATCTACAAATAGCTCTTGCTGTGCCATCAATAAATGCCCAACAGTTATCTAATGGTGCTCCTTTTTCATGTATTGCCTAATAAGTATTTACTTTAGAAAATATGTACAATTAGTAAAATTTCATTTTATACCATTGCATAATATGTTAACCTATCTTTTGTTAACCAATTCAGATTATTTAAGTTTTTAAGTAAGTAGCCCTTATTATCCATGATTGTATCTATTACTTTCTTTGAGATTAGAGATAAACTTGGGGCAGAGAGACCAAACATTTCCTCCAAATCGCATAAACGATTCGGATAAGCCAGACGTCGCAGTGGGATACATAAACCTTCAACTCCTAAAAAAGTCAAAATGTATACATTCACTGCAAATTCGTTTATAAATTGTAGATGCTTACCAGTCACTTTGTGGCGATCGCATGCATTAATATAATCTGAAATACTAAGCGCCTTTGTTAAACGCATGATATCATCCTTAAAGAAACGAAAATTTAATTTACACTCTCGATCACTTAATTTTTCTATATTTAAACGTCCGTGATTTTCTACTGATCTAATATGAATATCAGATCTTTCGTTTAATTCATCAAAGACAAAAGCATCTTTTAATATATGATATGTTATCACGCCTTCCGCACATAACTGTAGAAGACTTTCCATTTTTATCAAAAACTTTTAAATCAAAGTATACGCAAGATAGTTATTTTATTAAATAAAAACAAAATCACCGACAGTTTTACCAAACAGAAAAACTCACGCGATCGCTCATACGTTAACGTTAAGTATAAATCAAATTGCGAAAACTCTAAATTACTGAGAACGTTATTTCTACTTTAGCGCATTTGTAAGGTAGGGTTTAACGTTTAACGTATTGTTAACAGTTAACAGTATGCGAAAACTCCCTAATATTAAATAGAATACGCATAAAATCAGCACAAGCGAACAATAAACATTTGAAAGACTGTATTAATTAAAAAAAATCTTAACACTACATGAATATAATCATACAATAAACTCTTAAACTAAGCTTATACAAAACGAAACAAAATTGTGAAAATTCTCGGTAAATTAAAAATCAACTGTACGGACAAAGAATACGCAACAACCAAAATATGCAACTTAAAATACACCTCCGCGATAAAAGGGTAGTATGGTTCACGGAGTCCAAACTACAGCAGTACGTTCAACTCTTAATTATATACGCTAGGAACTCCATTTTAAATGTAGATTCTCCGATGTATCGTATATACAGAGAATTGTAATTGAATCCGAAACAGGAAAGAATTCATTCCGGCCCGGAATGATATAGATAATTCAAACTGTTGAAAACAGAAACGGCATACTTGATGCTGCCTGCGAGATCATTTAAACTGCATTAGGTTGAATTATTCAACGCATCCCGACCGCATTCCGCTTACGAGTATGCACATACCTACCTAGCTACCGAAGAGAATTTGAAATTTATACATGCGAAAACATCGTTATCCGTACGGGTAATAATAATTTTATTTCTGGAGCATTAGCATCATTAACTAGCAATTTGTTGAACTAGAATGTTTCTAAAGTTCGAATCGGTGTATTTCATATGGCTAAGATACCACGCTGTTCATTTCAAACAATTCAATTGGCGTAATCTAGCCATATTTAACACAAATTCTAAACTTATAATTCATTACTGCGCTATTCTATATACTATTTAGTTCATAGAATTGGATTTTACAGTACCTATACTTTAATTAACTCATTTTTTTTATGTAGACCAGCTGTATTTATTTGGTATGAGCTCTAAAGGGTCTAGCCAGATAAACATGGTGAACTAAATGGATTATTGAGAAGAGATATGCACGGATATTGGGAAGTATAGAGGTATTTTACCCCTAACTCACCCCTGTTCTTGAAATAATTAAATAAATTTGCCCCAAACAGACTTTTCTTTAAATTTTTATGTTTCTCGAAGATAATTCTATTTAGAAAAACTGCGTTACCGCCAACTGTTAAACATTGAATCATAGCTCATTAAATATTTTTTTTGAAATACTTTCGTTCATAACCAAAAGAAAAATAACTTTGAAGTATTTGAAATTAAGCGTTTCCTAGTTCCTCCACAGTGACAATCACACCCAAACAGAAGATAAAATTCTTTTTCGTTGTAGAAGTCGTCTGACATGGAGTCTTTGGAAACACTACAGCCTCTTGGCTTATATATTTGGTCTCCCATTTCTTTTACCCATTAAATTATATCAGCCATTCCAAGATTCTAGTACCTTGCATTAGTCTGTACAAGTCTGTGTTTGGTTGATCGAAGTAATCCTCTCTGTTCATTTTTGGCTTGCCAAATATTGCCTGTCTTCTTGCGTCCAGAACCTTGCATTCACACGGAATATGGTAAGCGTACTTTGTCCTCTCATTACACAGTCTGCAATTGGTATCTCCAGTGTTTGTTCCAATTTTCTGTGTCCTTTCAGTGTACAATGTCCTGTATGTTACGATGCGAAGATGGTCCCTACTGAACTGCAGTAGTTCTTCAGCTTTCCTTTTTGATGGTCCCTTAATAAGACTTTTACCATGAATTTGCCTGGTTGTATTATTCCAGTGTTCTTTGTGTTTGTCTTTACCCAACTTTTTATCTGCTGTGGTATTATGTTTTTAGACACTCCTAAAAACAGGTTCTAGGCCAATATATGAAGCAGATGATCCCTTTCTTATGTAATCTCGAACCTGGATATGTAATTGGATTGAATCCAGCTTATCCAATCCGTGATTTCCACCTCGAAATTTCTGTTAAAAAGAGATATTGAAATCACATGGTCTGATCTCATTCCCAAAAGGTTGCCTTCGACATGCTGGACAATGTCATTGTGTCCCAATACT
Source organism: Protaetia brevitarsis (assembly GCA_004143645.1). Taxonomy (NCBI): domain Eukaryota; kingdom Metazoa; phylum Arthropoda; class Insecta; order Coleoptera; family Scarabaeidae; genus Protaetia; species Protaetia brevitarsis. The sequence continues at coordinate 2,303,072 of RXPK01000191.1, read as the reverse complement.
GCATATCTGCCGCTTGGTATAGTTCTTGTAATCTAAGATGCCCCATTCTTGCCACGCCCATCATCACCAAATGGAGAGGAGGGAGGTCTAGGGGACATCCCATTGCTGCTGTAGGAGTAGTCCTCATTGCCCGTGTTATTCTTAAACACGCAAGTCTGTATATGTTACTAAGTTCAGTTATAGCAGTTTCCTGCTGCGTCTTTGCCCACCATACCAGAGATGCATAAGTAATCATGGGTCCAGGCCACTGCGAATGTAAGTCCAGTATATCATATGAGTTCATAACCCCCAACTTTTTTTGTTTCATGAGCTCTTTTAGCCAACATGAATATTGTCTCCGCCTAGTTTTAGTCCTCTGAACATGTCGATTCCAACTAAGCTTAAATTTCAGAATGACAACAAGATATTTCACTTCTCTGACAGCTTTATTTCTTTACTTCGGAGTTTTAGAGGTCCAAGATCACCTAAGTTCCTTCTTCTCATGTTGACTCACAATGTTATTGTGGTCGTTCTGCAGGGACTGATATTTAGTCCGTCTTCTCGGTTCATGCTTGTAAATTTGTAGAGTATTCTGCATTTTGTCCCGCATGTGAATTGAATTTATCCTGGGTTAGAATGACAAGATCATCTACATACCCCAAAGTTTTCGCCCTTCATTGTCCAGCTTTAGTAATAGCTCATCCGCGACCAGGTTCCACAGCAGAGGGAACAAGATGGACAAAACTCTACCCTGCGAACATCCTCTTTCAATTCGGAGTCACCCGACCCCGGAAAATGCACCCGAAAGAGTTCTTCTTATGGTCTTACTAGGGCCGCAGAGTTTTGCTTCCACAGTGGTACCTTGAATAGAGTGGAGTAAAGTATCCCACAGTGCTGATCGACAGCAGGAAGAGGCTGTGCCTAAAAGGACTGATTGTGAGTGAGTTGCGCTTATCCTGCTGATAGGCTAGTTCATGAGAAACTCATGAGTTAGTCCCTCACCACAATTAAATGTTAAGAGTTTTGGTAGCTTAGCTTGCACACTCTCTATAGCCAATATATGTACATTGTAAAACAGATTCCAAATAAGGTCGCAAAGGCTCAGGCAACTCAGTGAATACGGCTCTTACCCACTGAAGTCGTTGTAACTGGCAGTCCTTTAAATGGTAGGCACACAAAATCGGAAGTAATCTCCGTGTAAAAGCTACCATATTACATTTAGACACGTTTAGATCAAATTTTTAGAAGCGCTCCATTCACAAATAAGTTGAAGAAATTCAAAAAATATACGTTGTACAGTGAAATTCCTTTGCAAAAGTGATTTAATATAATAGCTTTAGGATGTCTTACTTCTGCAAGTTGAATTACAGAGCAAGCATAACTAATAAATAACACCCTCAACAGGCAAGGGCGAGTCACTGGTGACTCTGACCTGCATAGAATTTTGATCTCCTACAAAAAAACAACAACAACATTAACCTAGGTTATTTCATCACTTTCTAAATTCTGAGCTACAAAAAAATATGACATTATAGAAAGTACCACTATCTATCCTAAATCACGTTCTTATATACAGCCTTACCATATTTTTTACATGTCGATATTTTTAGTAAAATAAGCACGCCAAGTTAGTTTAGGCAATGTCAAGGTTTATCTATGTATTTAAATAGTTTTTCTGCCCAAATCAAAACCAGGATTGTAGTCGTCAAAGATTTGTCTTTGGTAGGACAGTCTTTAAAATACCGGTAATTAAAAAAAGAATGAAATCGAAAAAATTTAAATTTTAATTAAACAAGATTAATGATTCTACCTCAGTGGACTGCGCAATAAATGATAAAGTGGATCTTCCAATTTCAGTTCTTTCATTCCGCGGAATATTCAATTTGATTTAGTATCCCTTTTTAATTAATAAGCTTAACATTTAGCATTTAAATTGATATAAATGGAGAAATATGAATAGATTATTCATAATTAAAAAAAAAAGTTCTCGTGTCGCCAGCATCGTTGTTATAAGTAAATTGTTAACAAAAACAGTTCTTTTTAAAGCTCTAATTGGTACTCTTTAATATTTTAAGGTATTGTTTTAATGATTATATAAGATTGTATGTCTATATTGTAAATAAATTATCAACTATCCCACATGGGTTTATAAAAGGTAGATCAACCGCAACAAATTTAGATATCTTCTTTTACACATTATGCTTCTGAAGCCTTGGATATATAAAAAAATGTCAGGTTAATGCAGTATTCATGGACTTTTCAAAAGCGTTTGACCGTGTACAGCATCATTTAATTCTCAGGAAATTACATACTTATAGAGTTTCTAAAGCCATTATTGCTTTGTTTCAATCCTATTTGTATGATCGGAACAATTACGTTGAATACCTTATTAGTTACAAATCTCATTCTTATAAGTCCACATTTGGAGTTCTTCAAGGATCTGTTTTGAGGCTATTGTTATTCCTTATTTTGATGATATTACCAAGGTTGTAAATTGTTCTAATTGTCTTATGTATGCAGATGATTTAAAAAAAAATTTTGCCATAGTCTGCAAGAAGACTTAGCAGGTATTTGTTGTTAGAGTAAGCGTAACTGCCTATAATTAAATATAAATAAATGTAAAGTATTGACATTTGGTAGGAACCAAACTACTATTATATCTCCTTGTAATGGGGCTCCTACAAACTGATCAGTGGCTTCAATGGCGACCAGGATTCTTCTCAGGATATTTCCCAAGGAAAATCACCGTCGTTCAGATAAATGTGGATTTAAATACTGTATAGGTGGCATATCGAAACTTTTTAGATATAAAATTTGTGGAGCTTGTGTGTTATCTGAGTGCGTGATGTAAAACTGTAGGAGCAGCGAACGAAACAACCGCCCTCTGGCGTAGCTACAGGAAGAATGCCTCATTTAAACTTTTCCAACAGTTTGATCTGGTTTTGATTGTTATCGGTGCACAGATAACCAATACAAATTTAAATAGAAGACCATTAAAATACCGTTATTTAGCCTAGATGGAGAGAAATGCACATATAAGTATTACCAAATATAACATCGTAAAGAATGATAAATTTCCCGGCACAATATTTATAGAAACACCAGATAAGCTTAAACTAACAAATAAAATACAGTTAGTATTTTTTATAATCGTATAAATAGCATCTCAAGTTTCATACGGCTTATTATAATAGTCATAAATAAGATTAATATTTGACATTTAGAATATGCAACCAGGTAAGCACGTTTATTTTCAATTAATCTTTTATGACGCTTTGAAACTGTTTTAAATGGGTGTTAAATTATCTAATAATAGCTCACATTTCCATAGCAATATATGAGGTATTCCACGTAAGTGGTTCATTAAAAGTTTATGATATTCTATTGTTTAGTTATATTTGAGATTTTGGCACCAATATCTGTTCGATTGAAACTATAAATGTGATATACTTTAAGCAAAATATCACTTCCAGTTGGCCGAAAATGGACGTCAACTTTATTATTTTAAATAGAATGACCTAATTTTTTATTCATTTTTGGATTCTACCACCATAAATACGTCAGTCTTCATTAGCTATTCCTATAGCTACATATTGCCGCTTTTGAGTTATTTAATTTTTCGTTTTTTTTTAGTCATAATCATTGCATCATTGAGATATTAATATCTCGGTTAATACTTCAAGTAGATACTCCAAATTTGCTACGTTAATGGTGCCAAAATCTCAAATATCAGTAAATAATAAAACATCATAAACTTTTAATTAACCATTTACGTGAAATACCCTCTATATGTTATACTTCTATCTCAATTACTATTTTGAAGATTATAACCCCTCTTCGTCTTAAAGTTTCTTCCTAGATCCGCCGTTGGTTAGAAAGTAATTAAAATTCCAGTTCTTTTTTTTCATCTCGCTCATATTCGTATGTATACAGGGTGATTTTCAATATATGCGACAAACTTTAAGAGCCGATTCCTGAGGTTATTTTGATCATAAAAGTTCAAATGAGTATATGTCCAAAACGGGTTGGTTTTAAAGTTATTGAATGTTTAACAATAAATTATGAAGTATGACTAACACGATATAATATCACAGTTGGTTCTCCAAAAACTATTGTGTTGAGAGGTAATTGTTTATTTGTCATTTCAATATGTGCCAATAGTTGTCAGAGTATTCATTTAGTTTATTGCCAGTTTCTGTTTTCTAAAATGAATTACACGAATCCCGAGATGTGTGATATGCATTTGGTTTACGGTCTTGCCAATGGAAATTCGCGTGCTGCTAGACGTCTTTATGAAGGACGATACCCGAACCATATCATCCCGCATCATTCAATATTTGCCCGTCTTCACCAACGTCTTAGAAACGGGAAATTTTAAAAAACGGACGACTGATAACGGACACCCATCTACAGTGAGAACTCCACAAGTTGAAGAAATGGCACTAAATGAAATTGAGGAACATCCTACTACAAGCATCAGAAAAATTGCATTTGCTTTAACCATTAGTCAGGGCACAGTTTGGAGAATATTGAAAGATCAACAGTTGTATCCATATCACATTCAACGGGTGCAGGTACTTTTGCCGGCAGATTTTCCGCAAAGAGTGGCTTTTTATGAATGGATGCAACACAAAATCCTGACTATTTGGCTGAAATATTCTTCACCGACGAGGCTACTTTCTCTAGAAACGCGATTATTAATTTTCATAATAATCACATATGGGCCGAAGAAAATACAGAACTAGTGTCATCAACATCAATTCTCTGTCAATGTGTGGGCCGGAATTGTTGGAGATCACTTGATAGGTTCACATTTTTTACCAATACGGTTAAATGGCGAGGTATACCGCAATTTTCTTGAAGAGGAGCTACCACTACTGCTGGAAGAAGTTCCGTTGCAATTAAAATTACAAATGTATTTTATGCATGACGGTGCTCCAGCGCATTTTAGTTTAGTTGGTCGCGAATTTTTGGACAATACGTATCCAGATCGGTGGATAGGACGGGGAGGTCTACAACCGTGGCCTCCTCGGTCTCCAGACTTAAATTCTTTGGACTTTTTTTTCTGGGGTCACCTTAAATCATTAGTTTATAAGCGACTCCCATTGAAAATGTCGATGAACTGAGAAATCGTGTTATCGCAGCTTTTCAAACAATTCGAAATACCCCTGGTATTTTAGAACGGACTCGCCAGTCAATACGGCGGAGGATAGAAGCTTGTATTGCAGTTGGGGGCGGTCATTTTCAACAGTTAGTATATAAGTTAATTTTGTTTTACTAATATTTTGTTAATTTATAATAAAAACATTAATTATGTTAACTTGCTATTAAACATTGTACAACTTTAGAACTAAGCGATTTTAGACATATGTTCTTATGAACTTTTATGATCAAAATAACCCCAGGAATCAGCTCTTAAAGTTTGTCGCATATATTGAGTATCACCCTGTATATTTTCACTCATCGCATTTTATTTCAAACAATTCCCAGGAATAGATCTACCGGAATTTATACCTGACACAGTAAATCCCTCTGTACGACTGAAACACGCTCAAAACTAAATAGTACAAACGTTCAACCGGTTAGCTCTACTCGTTGAACGATAACATGCGTAATCGCGTCGACTTTTTTTCGGCAAACGGCGCAGAACAGTTGGTAATCTGTTTGGACAGAGGAGCGCGCTGTAAAAGCCAACGGCACGGCTGCTCTCGCGAGCACGGGCTCCAGGTGCGTTTCGTGCCGTCCGAATTGACGGAAGTCGCAATAAATTAGACTCAGTCTCTCGCGTTGTTGTATGATTTAGGGCGTGAGCCGCAAACTATGTCTGCTAGATTGCGCCCACGAATACTGTAATTTTCACGAAACGAGGCGCAGCACATTAGTAACCGTCAATCGAAGAAGCGCACCGTCTTAGCAGAGTTGTTATTTATGGCTTCAGGTGTTTTCTGCAATAGCTCAGCGGATGTGTGAAAGCTCTGTATACATACCGGGTGATTTAGTTTGGTATTCCTTCAACTGTACGTTTTTTCACTTTTTTCAAAATGTTTCTAAAATGAATGTGTGGTATGGTATCCTTGATGGATTAATTATTAGATACAGATTTTATGAAAGCACACTCATGGGGGAAAGGTATAATACAATTTTTATGGGAGAATTGTTATAGAAGTACCATCGGCTGCATACAAAACTGGTACAACATAAAACTATTCGATGTTTATCTGGCAAATATATGAGATTAATATTTTATAGACATATTTACCTTGCTCTTTGCGCTGAATATGTTCTGTTGCTGGAATGAAATAAGGGAAGCGCCATCTGTGGGACAATTTCTGTAATACATTTAAGTATTTAACGTATTTGCTATACTATATAAAAACTGCTACAAAATAGATATGATGCTCATAGTAATATTCTTCTACAACCCAAAACGTAATTTGGTTTAATGCTTCAGGTTTGTCTATCTAACGGCATTTCTAGTTGAATTGAAAAAAAAAAAACATGTTGACTTTGCAGTAATATTAAAAGAACCATTTTCATTATTAAGTGGAACAAGTTAAAACTTTAATTAACTAAACAGATTCAAGATAAACTCTTTCTTTATAGAACCTGAGAAATTGCGTTGGTTTAACTCAAATTTTGGTCATAATAACAAAAAAAATGACAAAGAATAACACAGTAACTTTTCTGAATGTGGCAAAAAGTGTCCTGGATAATATAAACAGAATTTATTTATATATGTATATTGAAATCCAATGAATGGGATTGATAATTGGATGTATAAAAATTGTTCTTTCCATTTATAAACTAATTCTTTATTATGTTTTCAAAACGACGTGTTGCGGCTTGTAATGAATGTCATCATCAGGTTTTAAGAAACGTGATATCGAAAATACTAGATAAAAATATTCAAAAACTACCGTCTGAAGTGAAACACAGATAAAACACAAGCCGAACAACAAATTAAAATTGCTAAACCCATAATCAGTCGTGGATATAGAGAACTGCCAAGTGAAATTTATATACTTTTTCCAAAAAGCAAAAAAGTTACAAGTGGGTGAACACCAATCTGAATTTCAATATAGAAACTAAAAATAGAAATAGAGTTGGGAGAAGTGTCAGTAGTGTAACGATTTTTTTCGCAAATCTTTAAATTATTTCCAAAAAAATGGAAACAAGTATGGACGATAAATATCTTAGATTTAATATTTTTGTTATTTTTACGAAAAAAAAGTCCGGCATGTCGATATAAAATAGTAATTATTACTTGTGTAACATTGTTCCCAGATATAAGGGTACAGTATTACAATACTCAACTGAAAAACTTGACACGAAATAGGAAAAGTGTTGTATACATGATAGACATCGGCGTAGTTAGGTTAAGAATGTCTACGTTTTGGTCAAAATATTTTTTATTTATTACAAATGCAAAAGGCAGAAAAACTTGGACTAAAGGGCAAAAAAAATCCTAAATGTCATTTTGAATGTCTTTCTTTGTTATTGAGATTAAAAGTGAATGGATCCAATATGATTCTACACATACGTATACACTGAAAATAAAAAAATGTAACATTACATTCCTTGATAAAGTGTAACACTGTTCCAACAACTGCAACAACGTAACACCCGAAAAACATATTTACTATGGATCACGATCATGAAAGCTTACACTCAACTAATAAATACAAATATTTTAATAATATACATATGAAAACTATGAGTATAAAACATATTCTCTAACTGAACTGTAGTTTCCTTATGATTACTCCTAATAATTAACACTGTAACACTGTTCCTACAATACCAAAAAAAAATTGCGTTTAAAGAAAAAAAACTTCAGTTTTTAAAAAACTTCTAAAGAATCTGACAGTATGACAGCGAAAATGTCAAGCCAAGAAGCAACAACGAACACTCGAGACATATTTACTATGGATCACGATCATGAAAGCTTACACTCAACTAATAAAAACAAATATTTTAATAATATACATATGAAAACTAGGAGTAACTGTAAAACATATTCTCTAACTGAACTGTAGTTTTCTACATGATTATTCCTAATAATTAAACTTAAATTCCCGCAATTTATATCTTCAGTAACATCATAGTATTAAAATAATATTAATGATATTACGAAACCATAAAAAAAAGTTATTGGGCACATTTGCCACAACATTAAACAAATCTGTCTCCTATGAATGAAACAGGGTATTTGAAAAAGATAAACCGGATTTTCACTTTGTTAAAATTAATCTTTCATTGTTTGAAAAGGTTAGCGCTATTCTCTAATTCAAAATCCAGTATATTTATTCAAACCTGTTGACCAACGTAATCGGATTTCTAAAAGCAATTAACACAAACCGTAAAAATAACATTCGATTCCAAAATACAAAATGGTGTTTACAATTCATTGCCAGGTTTAAAGCACACTAACACCAAATTCTACGATTGACGCCTGACGAAGAATGATTTTGTAGGCATTAGTTCTACAGGGTACAATACCACATATATCTGTGAGAAATAAAAATAAAACTGAAGCGCTTCGTGTATTCTGACCGCCTATAGGAACTTAAATTTGAAATAAATGAACTTTTTCCATTTTCAACTGTTAATCACTAGGTCTATTTCATAAATTATTTGAACAAGGACTTCAAGAAGTAAAAGTAACTTTTGGTATTTTGGCAACGATCATTATAATATCCAATTTGTCAGAACAGAGATGTTAAACAGAAGGGACGATAAAGATAAAAGATAAAATAACAGGAGGAATCATCCCAAACTTTGATCGATTTAGATTTCCTGCAAATATTTGCTGAGAGTCACGGGAAATTGGGTTTTAAATATGTTGTAATTAAAACCACAAACTTTAAATTGAAAACGTTTTCTGAAGAGCTTGTTTCAAGTTTCTCCAATATTTCGTTCTACTGTAAATGTGAATAATATTAAATGTAGTTTGGTAGATACTAAGATAAAGTCCTAAATGATATGTACAATACAACGATGGATATTCTTATTCGGACAAAAAAATATGCTCGTAGTTTCTAAGGAGCAGTATAAAAGCATACAAGTACATACAATCAAACAAACATAGACTGAAAGATGATATTACAAGAATAGTTATTTATGAAACACTGTGTGGATTGATGTTCTAATACGCATCAGGACGCAAAAAGCACTTTACGCACAACTGCACACAATATTTTATCAACGACGAATTAAGAATAAAAAAGATGGATGCAGTTTATTAATAATGTGTTGACTATATATTGTAACGCTACAGAGTAGCATACAGCCCGGTATAAAAAACAAAAAATTAAAAATGATACTTTAATTAAATTAATAAAAATCAAATTTTTAACATCCCAGTGTCATCCATATTCATCAATTTTAAATCATTAGTATGCCCTTTCAAATGCTAGATGGTATGCAAGATAAGAATTTCAGAATGAAACACGCTGGCATCAAAAAAATAACGGATAGCCCTTATATTACTTCAGTACGTGAGGAGGTGGTATGGAGGACTGTCGCCAAAACGTCCTCTCCTTCAATTTGCATGTGTACAATGGCGAGTTTCCAAGATATCATACGCACGAGACTCTTGTATATCGATTATGATCAATTTTGAATGATAAAGAAAACATTTAAGTGTGAATGAAAGTGGTTATATTTAATAACAGAGTTCGAAATGTGACACCTTGTACAAGCAGCATAAATATATGTAAAGATCTCAGGTAAGTTACGTGAGTACGCTTATTCAATAACAATAACATTTGTTAGTAATTCAACTTTTTGCAATATAAAATCATTATAGAAAACATAAATACGTTTAAAATTAAATTTCAAAATTCCCGCGTTTTCTGAACGTTCAATCTGAGTTATTTTATGCTTAAAATGCGGGTGAAACAGAATGTCCAACCTTGATGGTAAAATTACTGGATATCGGTTTGTGCCGTAAATACATATCAAATATTAACATAGAAAAGTACCGACTTACACAAATTTTTCCCCAGTAATTGCAAACTGTTCAGCGATTATACAAAATTCCTAACCCCAAAATTTGCCAAACGTACAAAAATGAAATTTCTTATAAATATATTTAATTTAGATTAGGATTAAAATAATACGTTTATTTTTAGGTAAATTTGGACCCGGAGTACCTTTGGAGGAATGAAACCGGCGGACATCCGGGTGTCAGGTCGAAACGGGACATCTAAATGGGGGCCTTCGTACTTCTGATCACGGAGAATGGCTCAGTCAATACAGGAGCATAACTTGGGAAAATCGTCTTTGCAGAAAGTTACCCAAAGGTTATAAGTAAATTTTGTATAAAATTAATGTGATAAACTTTGTTTGACAATTAACAATCATTTTTAGGTTGTAATTTGGAATAAAATTGGATTTTATCAAAATAGCCGTTAAATTTTACGAAATAAATTGAGACACGTCTGCCTCTGACGAAGGTTGGCTAGTGAAATCTTTCGAATTGAAAAATTCTAACAGACTTTTATAGCGATTGTCTTTCGACAAGGGGGACAAACTGTCTCAGAGAGTCCGTTAGTTTCACCGAAATGAGGGGAATATAAGATGTTTAATACATGAGAATGCCCATGTGACCGAATGGACTGTCGAATGTTTCTATAAAATTCAAATAAACAATTATTGCAAAATTCTGGAATCACTTTACATTTAATATAAAATAGAGGTAGGTGTCTCTAGATCATCAGAAAAATACATTTAAAAGTTTTCAACACTAGGTAAAATTTACAATGTAAACAACAAAAATTACTGTACAATAAGTAGGCAACCATTTATACACATAACATTGTGACGAAACCGAATTCCAGCAATTTTCCATGTCTTTCTGTTGACAGATCAATGCAATTGGAATGCCAATGCATATAAAAACATTATTAGACTAAGTTTAAATAAAATAGGCACACTGTGAAAAATAAATAAATAAAAATTGTTCAATTGAATTGAACTTAGATCCAACTTTGATCTGCTATAAAAATATACTATTCGAATTCTAATATTCGATTTCGATGCGTAGGTATATCACTGCTGATCATCTATACTTCCTGGAGGGAACATTATGAAGGAAAATGCCTTGAAGGACTTGCCAAATGCAGAGATTTCCTACATCATCTGGGCATCGTCTGGCTGTCTGCTGCTACATTTGATATCCTTTTCTTGTTATTTCAAATTATTTTTTAAAATATATATATAAGTAAAACTAGTAACTTTACACTTAAATAAAATCAAATGCTTAATCCATGACAATATATATATAATCTATCCATTTATATGGATACAGCATATTTTTTTTTATCTGAAATGTCATTAATCCATCGATGAATCAGTTATTTGGTCTTCACTTTTGCGGCAGCATGTATTAATTTTTTCTAATGGTAATAAGTATGTAAATATCCATTTTTTTAATTAAGTTTTTAATCCTTAAAATAGACCATTTTCATGCAGAATAATTAAATTACATCTCAGAAGTTACGTGAGAATTTCTCTGTAGAAAAGTTCGCAAATTTATGCCTTTTAGCTGGAGGGTAAAACATGGTTTCCCACTTAAAGCTAATTGCTAAAATCGGTGAATATCGAACCTCTAGACCTTACCGTGAAATTTAGATGAGCATATATATTCTATATTTCAAACAGGAATGAATAATTTAAATTTTTGGTGGGTGTAAATTAACACAACTTCTATATTATTCAAATTTAAGATATACGTTTCCAATGTTATAATGTGCTAAAATAATGATCGAAATATAATAATAATTAATATTTTATTGAGCTGCAAGTCACCATCAGATGTGTTTTTGAAGTCTTATTCCAAATGATCGTTATTAAATGATAGTAAATGTTGTGGAACTTAGAAAAATAGAAATGTATAAAACGAATTTATAATCAAAACGAAATTGCTTTAAATAATCCTACAAATCATAAGAAAGGGCAAAGCCAAGTTATTTAAACGCCCAATTACACTGTAATTAATATTCTAGAGCGGTTTCCCGATTTAAATAATACATAGCTATTAAAGTATGGCAAGTTGTCTTTTTTTTACAGGCCGCGCACTTTCCATTAAAACCGCAAACAAATTATAAACAAGGAACTTCCTCCTATTCCTTTCGATACTGAATATTACCAACATACTTACTCATTGTCAGTACCCGCGCTGGGTACAAAGTTAATTGGAATTCATTAATAGTAGTCCCACACTAGGTGCAATAATTTAATTAACTCAAACAATTAGTTCCGGCATTTCTGATTTCTAGCATATTACATTATTATTACATAGCGGGGACGTTCTCTTAAAGCCTGAACCGTAGCCACCGCGATTTAATTTACGGGGCAATTTGCAACCCTGCGACAAATTATACGGTACACGTCAAAGCTGATACCCTACATTCTAGCCGGGATTTTATTGTTTATCGCGAAATCGGCTAACCAACGTTAATTGCGCACGGTTACCATAGGGAGTGATTTCAATTAGTTTTTGGAAAACGTTGTCCATTTGCATACATAAATATTTTTAATACTCTGTCCACATAGCATTTCCGATTTTGTAGGTATTTGGCGAACGAACTGTTCGTATTTATCAGTAATTACGCAACTATTACAAAAATGTAAAATATGCTTTTAAACATCACACACAGGTATGCAATAAATATTCGTTTCAAAAGAAAATATTTTTCTATGAATAATAACATTTTAAATTTCGGTTAGAATCCAGTATTCCTGGATATTGAAGGAGTATTCAACATTGCTACCACAAGCTCAATTATTGCGGCTCTACGGAAAAAATCCGTCACACTAACGAAGCAGTGGATAAAGGACAATGTCACCGAAAGATAATTCTATAGAGATAATAATACTATACAACACTAAGATGTGAAAGCATATTTCAACGCTGCCTACCGGATTTGAAAAACCAAATTGTGTAAACCGGCTAGTTTAAAATTAACGAAAATTTTAATTTTTTATTATTAGTTCCAACTCACTTATAAAATAATAAATTTATCCTTAAGAAAGATGCATAATTGCATTCTTGAAACTCTAACAATACCGTAGAGATATTTTAATTAAAATCAGCTCTTTCATTTTTTCTAAAGTACCTTTATACTGGGTGAGCTTTTTATTTTGAGACAACGGAATATCTCTAAAACACTGCATCAAATCAAAAAAAGATCTTAATAAGATTTGTTATAATGTAGGAGGCTCACTGAATGGTGCCCTCGATCCCCCACCTCACCTTCCCCCTGCCCCCAGAATGGGAGGGGGGACAACTTTGAAATCTTAAATGGGAACCCCCATTTTGTATTGCAGATTCGGATCCTACGGTATCAAGTATACAGTTTTTGTTTGAAACTTTTTTTTTCGATTTGTAACAGATTGCACTATAATCGTAAAAAAAAAACATGATTGTGAAGGTCTAGAAAAAAATGCACAAAAAGAGAAGCACGCAAACATGATTTTGTGTTTTTTTATTTTAACATAAACTAACATTTCAAAAAAGCCATGTGTTCGAAACTGTGCCCCTTCACTTCGAAACATTTATTTATTCGCAATTGGAATGCTATTCAACGATACAAAACCGTACTTTATTCAGTACTTGACAAGCTGTGAATACTTACACATTGTCCAATCCCCATTTAGATTATTATTATTATTATTATAAATTAGTTAGTGTTGAATATTTGAACAGTAATAGCCTCCATTACTGTTCATAACATTACAAGAGAGAATTGAAATGATTTACATCTATGGAGAAAGTGGTAGGAATATCGATGATGCTGTTAATCTTTATTCACAACGTTTTCCCGACAAGGTGCGATCACGTGCTTCTTTTTACCGAGTCGTTCAACAGTTCTCTAGCGAAGGAACTGTTCAGCCAAGAACACGTAATCGCCGAAAAACAATTGCTGGAGAAAATAATGAAATCGCGGTATTAGCTGTAGTAGCTAATAATTCGCACATTAGTATTCAAGAAATAGCTCGCGGATCAGGAATTTCTCAGTCCACTATTTGCCAAATATTGAAGCGTAGGAAATATCATCCATTTAAAGTTTCCATGCATCAAGAACTTCATGGCGATGAGTTTCAAAATCGAGTGCGATTTTGTCAATGGGCGCTTCAACGGATACAAGATAATCCGAATTTTTTTCCTGGAGTATTATTTTCTAACGAGGCGACATTCACAAATCACGTTACGGTAAATCGGTACAACATGCATTACTGGAGTATCGAAAATCCCCATTGGTTGCGCCAAGTTGAACATCAAGTTCCTTGGAACATAAATGTTTGGTGTGGAATAATTGGAAATAAGCTTATTGGTCCATATTTCATCGATGGAAACTTAAATGGTGAAAAATATCGAAACATCTTGCAGAACGAACTTCCAGTGTTACTTGAAGACCTTCCCTTGGACGCACGACAAACAATGTGGTTCCAACATGACGGTTGTCCACCACATTATTCAGGAATAGCACGATACATGTTTAATCGAGCCTACAATCGTCGATGGATCGGAAAAGGTGGTCCAGTGCCTGCAAGATCGCCAGATCTTACTTCCTCTGACTTCTTTTTGTGGGGCCACTTAAAGTCTAAAGTTTATACAGAAGTGCCAACCACGAGGGAAAACATGATTGAACGAATCACAACGCTTGTTAAGGAATTGCGCCGGAACACTTCTCAGTGTGTGCATCATTTCAATTGCGAATAAATAAATGTATCGAAGTGGAAGGGCACATTTTCGAACACATTTTCTGAAATGGGTATGATGAAGTAAAAAGTTCTTCGTTGTTGAATGGCTTTTTGAAATGTTATTTAATGTTAAAATAAAAAAACACAAAATCATGTTTGCTTGCTACTCTTTTTTTGTGTATTTTTTCTAGACGTTCACAATCATGTTTTTCTTGCGATTACAGCACACTCTGTTACGAATCGAAAAAAAGTTTCAAACAAAAACTATATACTTGATGGCGTTGAATCCGAATCTGCAATACAAAATGCGGGTTCCCATTTAAGATTTCAAAGTTGCCCCCCCCCTCCCTCTGGGGGTGAGGTGGAGAATCGAGCTCGCGCCATTCAGTGAGCCCCTACATTATAAAACAATTTATTAAGATCTTTTTTGATTGATGCAGTGTTTTAGAAATATTCCGTTGTCTCAAGAAAAAAAAACTCACCTGTATATAATATTAAATCTCAGAATGATTTTATTAAAAACACATAAAAATATTTTGAACCATTGATAAATGTTACTAATGAGGTCCCAAAACCCATGTGGTAAATAAAAGAACAATGATACATCGTAATGAAAATTTCTAGTATTAAATTTTAAATAAACCGAATACAAGTCCATGTGGGCCTATTATTTCGCCCGAGAATACAATTTTATATTATATATTACACTTACTATGTACTCTATATACTCTTTTATATGTAACATATGACGTATTTGTGCGATAAATGATAAAAAAGGATCTACAGAATCGCAGACAACTGGTCTGTCACAAAGCACAGATAACCTTGATATAGATACATATGTGGACATACATAAATAGCAATTGTAAATGAATAAGACCTCAAGTTGAGAACTATGACTATTAAGTTATATCTTTGGAATACTGTAATATTATATGCATACATACCTAACATAACATTCGATGACTACATTAAGTCTTACGATACCACATAGTGATAAATCTTCCACAAAACTATCGCTATCTCTTGCTATTAAAAAAAAAATAATATGAGAGAGACAACAATAGGTGGCAGTAGGTTCACATCGTTATAGTTTACAAAGTTATAATAATCACAAATTTGTATTCACAAAATAAAATAATTTCTCTTGAATATATATTTATGAATTGCTGTTCGTTCATGTCTAATCGCTTGAAAACATTTTTTTTTTCTAAACGTACTCAGTCACACAGCTGATTACAAAATACAAAAATAGCAAAATCAGAGGCCGTTCAGTTAATTTACAGAAGCTCTCGAGGGTATATATTTTTATTTGGGTCACTGGGTGACATATGTCTAGCACATCATGATCAAAGAGTTTCCACAAAGCTCGGTGTATACAAACTAGAATTCACAAAGGTGGGTAAAACTTTAGAGCTTATATTTACTTTTTTTTCGATTTATACATTATTAGCTTGCCGTACCTAAACGATGCTGTATGTTTAAAATGTGATGTTAGAACACTGTAATTTCAACTTCGTATATTCAAATTGAAAATAACAGATTAATGAGATAAAAACTAACATTTTGCTATTTCCAAACTGACAAAATTTTATAAATTTGTGCTTTTACATGCAAACGGTGTTTGTATTAATATCTCATATCAAAGCGCCTCAAAATTTCTTATGAACCTACTGAAAACGTAAATAAAGAAATGTTTATGACAGTAGAATGGAAAATCTCGTTAAAAGGTATGAAGATATTTATTATTCAATGTGTCTAAATAGAAGCACAGTATTTGTTGGATAATGAATTCCATATATATGAATTATAAAATGGGGCTTTTCCCCCTCATTTGAGGGAAGAAAAGTACAACTTTCCTTCCTAGGGAGGATGAAACTGTAACATTATTGATAGATGATATTAACACATTCGACCCAGTCTGAGCCCATTTATGAGATAATTGCTAAATTATTAGGTATTAAATTTCAATTAAACTAGTATTAAACACTTTTAAAACGACGCTAACTTGACAGTTCTGAAAAATATTTGACAGATTAAGCATACTATCTATCATGTCACTCACAGGTATGTCTTTATTATTTTTAGACATTTAATTTTATTTTGTAATATTTGCGCGCGGCCTGCAATACAGCACTTTCCTCTCTTGATTTGAAATAACTATTTCTTAGTGAAACTGTGTGTGGTATAACGGAGATTCAAACACTTTTTTTTAATATTACTTATTTTATTTCGAGCAATAAGATGTATTGTGTTCAAGATGTAAAATGAGTCCAATTTAATTTCGCATGTGTAGAGGACAGCGCGTTTATCTAGCAATTCTCCGAAGGTACTTGATCAAGAAGCGTAAGTACTTCGCAAAGATAAAAACACAGCGATAAGATGCAAGACATTAGATTCCCATGACCATGGCAATATATAACTTACAGTTATACGATATATGCATAAGGTAAAATACTTAGCCTTTACACTAGACAATAAATTTCTCCGGAACAAAGAAGCCAAAGAAGCTTTAATGGTGTGCAGAAACTTTACCAAACAAAAAAAAATTGCTATGTAGCCCAAGAATACCGCTTTGATGTACATATATACATACTAAGATCGACCACCACTTTTGGATCAGTAGCTTAGAGCAAAAGAGCTAATCTGGCCATCGCAAGACTTAACATATCTAAAGTGCAAAAAAATCAGCTTTCATCAAATGGTACACGGATATACGACCATTTATGGATGGCTCCAAAATGGCAGAGCGAACTGGAATAGTGATATGTGGATTTACAACTAAATATTTTGAAAGCTTGGAGAAATATCGAAGTATCTTCTAGGCGGAAATGCATGCGGTCAATCATTATCATCTCAGATAGTCAAGCAACCATTAAAGCGCTGAGCTCATACAAAATCATCTTCACAAGGTGGTCTGAGAGTGCCTAGGGAAATTAAGCGAGCTAGATAAAAAGAACAAAGTAGCTCTCCTGTGGGTTTCAGACCACATAGGAGTATGAAGATAATAACGGATAATCTTGCAAAAGAAAGCCAGAACACTATTCTTAAGACCCAAACACTTTCGCGGGATAAGCAGCAGTACAATGCTGAAAGTACTCAAATTGAAATACAGCAGGGAAAACCCTATTATTTGAACAATCTTAGGAAATGAGGCAAGATACAACTCTCTGGGAATCTATAACCAGAAGAGATTTACACAATGCATTGTCCTGAGCGAGAACGATATTAACAGATACTTTCAAGCCACTGTATACTGAAAAGACACCTGAGTAAGCTTGGATTAGCAAAGGAATCTGAATGTAGATTTTGTGGGGAACAGGATGAAACACCCAACCATCTTTTCTCAAATTACCTAGCACTATGCAACTTAAGGGCATTGAAGCGGGGCAGCACGTGAAATCGAAGAGAGACTACTTGCTGAGATACATTGCTTGGCTTTCACGTTGGAATCGCGTCGTGGCCGACGTTTCGTGCACAATTGCAAGAAACATCTTCAGGGTTGCTGTTGAAATAGTTTCAGGCCAACACCAGCAATAGCTTCTCGACTGACAGTAAGTAAAGAGATCAAAAAGAAATATGAGGCGCAAAGGACAGTGGGTTTGTGATAATACGCTACCATTTATGTAGGAAGTTTTTTTTTGTCTATTGGACGTGATTGGAGCTTTTTCAATTAAATTTTTATTACACGAAAACATTATAACATTTGCAGCAGAGCGAAAATTATTCTTCAGCCTTCAAGATGAATAATAATCGATCTAGATAAATGAGGTTTGCACGGAATATCCTAGCCTAATCTTCAAATCAAAATTAAAATTTGTCGGCCCAAAAAAATAGCATGTATGACATGGCCAGAAACTCTTTTGTAAGTAACCGCACCTATACTCGCAAAACTGTAGTTTCTTGGCCAGTGATATAAATAACTCTTTACACATCATTACTTGTATTTCATTAACAATTCACATTTTCCTTTGATCTTTTCATTTTTACCATTACTACCCTCGGCAATGCGAATAAGTTGTGTGTACGAATACGAATTACATTAAATGATGCTCGACTAACAAAGCAAGAGAGACATTTCCGCACTACTTATATTAAATATTATATTACTAGATGCATACTGTTTAGGTCGGTACGGTAGTAAACACGCCAGAAGGATTTGAAACAACGATATGAGTTAATTAAACGAGAGAAAAATAAATATTTCAATTACAGCTACGTAAACCCCTTTCCATTAAGCTTTGTTATTTATGCAGGTAGAACACGGACTTTAAAATTTAGAATGTTGTATATTACGCTTATAAAGTTGTCCCGAACTCTCCCTTTGTGTAACCGTTATCAAAGCATTATTATAATAACGATGAAAAGGCAATTTACTTCGACGAATACGAAAACAATTATTACTAGCGAATAAACAAAGATAAAAAGAGTTAAATACTACTTAAATATTGCACACTCCTTAATTATTCTTTACATTAATTTTATTTGTTAGAAATTTTAGTACTACATTAGTTTCCTATCCTATACAAATCAGCACCTAATCGGAAACTATCCCGGTTTTTTAATGAGCATTTTTCAAAATATATGATGCTATTTTGAATCAAGCTTATGGTTTCTCATAAATTCTCTAATTAGTAAGTAATCAGTTTTGTACTACGCGGATATTGTCATGCCAAGAATTATAAAGAGATTTTTGATCTGATGATGTCTGAGGACTAGAACTAGATCATTGTTTAACTCCTTTAACCTTTCATTTCCTAAATATCACACTCACATAAAGTTAACTATGGTTTATATTGGTTTAAATGTGTTTTAGAAACAGGTGCAAAATTTAGTATACCACTGTATACAATTTACGTGAAGGGGTGTAAAACTTATTTGGACTAGGGCTCACATAGGTACAATGATAATGGAAAGAGAATCAATTAGCGAAAGAGGCGATATCTAGGGGAATAACGCGATAATTAGGTATTGGTTAATTTCAGCTAGAGTAGTTAAAAAAGAAGCGTTTAGGGATAAACTTGATAATGATTGCCAGGATAGATAGGATGTTACTTTAAATGGGAGGTGGACTAAGATATTTATCGGTCACGTTAAACGTTTTAGAGAAATGAGGGCTAATTTGTCGTAATAACGAATCACAGTAATTTTATCATATTTATATAGAATTAATTAATAATAATACTGCTTAATCGATTTTGATTTATAGTGTTGCAGCTGTACTTTTTCATTCTTTTTAGCATTGAAAAATTTCTCTCTACTGAAGCAGAAGCTACTGGTATAGCGACCACAATGCTTGTAAGTTTGCTCAGTTTCGGCATACATTCATATAAATCGTTCTTGTTGATAAAATTCAACATCTCGGCTGGCGTTTTACGTTCGTCGAACATTTGGGAATCATGATATAATGCAGATGATTCATCTTCTATTTGAATTTCATCAAAACAAGAGTATTGTTCGGGAATTTCTTACCAGCCAGTCGATAATATCTTCACAGCTTAGTTTATTTCATATATATAATACTACTATATCGCGGGTATGTGCTCAAAAATTCCGAAATCAAAGGGAGACAGCTATATCGGATATGCCACAACGTTCTGGCTGCATTATGCGCATGCGCGAACCTTAAATAACCATGCATCTTTCTCGCACATGTTGATCACATTTCACATGGTTTCTCGTTGACAAACTGTGCGTATTAACGCCTTGAACTATTGTTTATTGTGATATTGTGGTTATATCCATTGCTGTGATTATTTATATTATTTTAACTGTCATGAATTAGAATTGAAGTCTGTATAAATATTTAGTTTTTTGGAATATAAAGATGGTAAGATATATGCCTTTACATAGCATCTCCATTGTGTCACATCATTAATCAGTCTTTCTTGTTTGGTACCTTTCCGAATTGTTTGAAGGTAAATATAGTAACACCAGCTCATAAAAAAGGAGATAGTACGGATATTACAAACTATAGACCAATAGCACTTCAATCTGCAATATCTAAGATTATGGAGAAGGCTGTAAGTAAAAGAATTGTCTCATTTTTAAACAAAAACTTATTGCTTAATACCCAGCAACATGGGTTTAGGTCTGGACATTCTACAATAACGGCATTGGTTAAGTTCTTGCATGAAGCATATTGTAGGGTTGATAAAGGTGAAGTTGTCATAAGCATACTGATTGATCTCTCTAAAGCTTTCGATAGTGTAAACTACGATATTTTAGAAAATAAATTAGAATGCGTTGGTATTAGGGGGAATGCAAAAGACTGTTAATGTCATATGCACGGTAGAGAACAACTCGTAAGAATTAAATCTGTACAGTCAGACAAAACATATGTTCGGAGTGGGCTACCACAGGATCTATCCTCGGACCACTATTATTTATTATCTTACTAATGATCTTGCATATTTAAACCTAACAGCAAGTGTATTCTGTATGCCGACGATATTAGTCTGATAAATAGCAATCTTAGCTGTGAAGTATTGAGTCTTGATTGCACACGCGAAATTTGGCAAGTACATGACTGGTGTCTAAAAAATGGACTATCAGTAAATATTGAAAAAAGCAAGGTTATGCGTTTCCACCCTATTCCGTCTAACTACACCGAAAGCCTATTGGTAAGACTACAGGGTAAGTCTCTAGAACAGGTACCAGTCGCAGATTTGCTAGGTGTTACTATAGACCATTCTTATCTTGGGATGCTCAACATAAATAGAATTGCTGGCAGGATTGCGGCTGTTGCTATGCTTAAAAAGACTGAGAATGCTATGTGACATCAATGTATGTAAAATTTTTACTTTAGCAATTTTTTTAAATGTCGCCACATATAGGTATAATCTGCTGGGAGGCGTGTCCAAGCAAACAGAATATCTTACTTCAAAAACGTGCAATAAGGAACATTTTTGGCTTACGCTACAGAGACTCATGTAAAAGTACTTTTTAAAAATAACAATTTTAACGATGCCTTCCATATATATACTTAAGTGTTCATGTACGTAAGAGAGCACATCGATGACTTTGTAAGACATAAAGATAATCATTGAATACTTAACTCGATTTAATAAAAACATTCAGATCCCTAAGCACCGTTTTATCACTTTATGAATCAAACCCGACGTATAAAGGAATTATTTTTTATAATCACCTCCCCGAAAACATTAAAAACTGCACTACTATAAGTATTTTCAAAAACAAGGTGAAGTCCTTACTAACAGATAAAGTTTATTACTCCACAGATGAATACCTTAATGATAGATTGTAAGCACATTTGTTTTTATTAACATATATACATTTTTGTTTATTTCTTTTGCTTTTTTTTTTTGCTTAATATATTTCTGTTTAATCTTAGCGTAGTATTACCATATTTTTGTTATAAGTTTTAGGATACATATTTTTGTTTCTGTTGTTAATGAGCATGAATCTTAAGAATTTAATCGTTTATTTATGTACTAACTATTTGATTCCTAAAGTAATGCATGCACATACTGTATTGTTTGACTTATCCTATATCTTATAGATCTTCAGGATGAATAAATATTATTATTATTATTATTGCTATTTGTGTGGCCATCAACAAACAAAGAAAAACGTAAAGGCTTCTGTGCATAGGTAAAGCAAATAGTTATAAAATGAATACATTGTAGTAACAAACTTACATTTTCTTCAGATTTCCTAAAGACAGACGATCTGCCTGGAAAAATGTTTGTGGATTGTCAAATGAAGATGATATAACAGCTTTATTGATTTGTTCGGCTCATTTTCTCTCCGGGAGGATTTTATAGAACCAAATGCAAAATACTGGCGAAAAGTCTCTAACTAAAATCCCACACCATACCATCAATTCCTACAGTAACAGATAAAAGTACATCTACATCGAGAACTGATGTACATATAGTTAAAGAAATAGGTAAAATATTCTTTTTAATATATCCATTCCATTTCGATATATTGAATGTATATTTTTCTTTGTAGTGGCTATCAATCATGACGAGATTTTAGTAATAGATGATAGAAGTTATGCAGGTAATACTGGATTTCTTGAAACTTGAAACATACAACCGACTTCCACAAGTCGTACACTACTTCATATGAACCTGCATGAATATGCTGCCGCCTTTCTCTCATCATCCCGTGATTGCAAAGATAGCGATGGTTACACGGATATTCACACCTTGGGAAGATGTTCTATAAAACCATTTATATGCAATAGGATTTTCTCAGTTTTAATACCCCTGAACTGAATTTACATATTTTGAGTCAAGGGATTTTTAATAATCATTGCATGCAATTATGTAAATTAATTATTGAATGCTACATATCTATTCGATTGTATCATAGAGGAGAAAATATCATCAAAGGATGAGAACATCGTCAGAAATATAACAAATTGGTTCTTTCCAAAATCAATAAATGTAAAAGTAGTTCTTTATTCACCTTTCCCAACTACTTTGCTAGCTTTCAAAAAGAATCTTTTTTATCAGTGTAATACCTATTGTGTTTTGTAAACAATGTAATTGATTGAATTGTTATGGTATAGTTTGAAAAAATATTCTCAGATGAACATCAATATATTATTTACCAGTATTTATTACGAATTCATCTATCCACTTTTGTATATTTACAGAATTAGTACATCTCTTATCGCTATTTATAGATGCATAAAGGTTTAAATTTCGTTGCATATATCACTATAAAAAAGTCATTCTCTTAACAGATGAGGAAAAATTTGTTCTCTTCTTCCAACGAATATCACAATCATTTGATTATTGAAATCATTCGATTATGCCCATCACTACCAAATTGCTTCGTTCGCACATGCGCAAAACAATCGTAAAACCATGTCAGACAAGAAAACTCATTTTCCCATCTCCTTCATCGGCGAAATTTTCATCATGGTTTTATACGAGACACGCAATATAGTAGTATTATATATATGGTTTATTTTATCCATTTTCTGTGCATAACCTAACAAAACTATAATACTTTATAATACTTAAATTGTAAAGGAGCTCCTTGATCTATAGGAGCATCAAACATATTAGAAGAATAAATGAATTTATTTGGAATATGTCTAGGATAACCGTTATTGTAAAACATCTCAAAAAGTATCTTCATATTTTTGTCTAAAAATCTTTCATTACTAATATGTGTGATTCTATTTTTCATAGCTATAACGGTATTAAATTTCTGATTTGAGGTATGATTGGAGTAATAGTTAATGAATCTACCTGATGATATTGGTGTCTAGTATCAATCTAATATGACCGTATTGTCATCCCACCTAATAACTTTAGTATCTAAAAAGGGAACACTATTATCATACTCCAATTCAGCAGTAAATTGCAAATGGCAGTCGTAAGAGTTAAACAAGTCGAGGGTAACATTAACCATGTCTTCAGGGATCGAACAAATAATATCATCAACCTATTTAAATATCAATGGAAGTTGGAAGGGCAATTTAGGTACGATATTGTCAAGCAAAGAATCCGTGACAGTCATGGCTAAGATTGGGCTTCTGGTACATAGGAGTACCAAAAATCTGTAAGTAATATCTTTCATCAAAGGAGAAAAAAACAATTTTGGCATACAAAACATAATAATGAGATAAAGCTATTTTATGATAATGAAGTGTGTGGCTCGACGTTCGTGTGCCTTATCTATACATGTCCAAGATCTTAAACATAGTTTTAATTATGATGGTATTTCCATACTTGAATTAGAATCTAATTACAAAAAGCGATTATTTTTGGAAATGGTTCGTATAAAAAAAATGTAGTAATGCTATTAATTTTAAAACTGATACAAATCAATTAAGTAGTATTTATTACAATATTTTACATCAATAATTTTTTTTTCGTTTATTTTATATGTACAGCTGCAAACTAATTTTTTTTGTTAATATGTCTGGCCCTGCCTTGCATTTAAATGTTTTAACTATTCATCATTTTGTCAGCTGTCATTAAACCTACAACTTTGTAAGCAATTACTATATGTGAGATTTCTCTATATTGTTTCTGTAAGAATTCGAAATTTCCATCCTGTATAATGCGAGATTTAAAATTCATTTTCTTAGTGCTAGTGATAAGTACCGTGGCATTTTTAAAAAAAAAGCAAGCGCTTGGCCTCGCCGGAGACGACAATCTATACTTTGTTTAAAGACCGGCGTAATTAAATAACAGGTAATACTTGTAGGTATTTATTACTGGGTCCAATGTATATTATCTACTACCCTTGTCCAAAGTATGTTATCTAAACACCGTCGCCAATTCCCATGTTACGCTATCAATAGGTCGTCTAAAAAGTCAAAAAAATAACGCCTTCGGTCATACTTGCGCCCTTCTGTGAAGAGAGCCGAACTAGTTAATCGGTGCAAAATGACGTCACAACTAGAGTTATATAAAACCCTTAACATAGCGAGTTTTTGGGGCAATTAGACCGCGGTCCTTGAAACTAGCTTCAGGAATAAGCACTCGTCCTCCTTCGTCGAGTGTCTCTAAAACTTAAAATTAAAACTTCTCATCTTAGTTTTTGCAAATCAAAATACGCTTAAAATTCGAAGAACAGAAGCACAAGCTTCCTCGGAAAAGTGTTTTGATTTCGTGATTAGTTTCATGAAAATTACCCCCTTTTCTTGGCTTAAAAAATTGTGTGTGTTGTGCAAGTTTTGCGCCTAAATTGGTTTAGTGAAGAATATCTTTCCCACATCGGCCGGTAAGATGTTCAAAAATTCTGCTTAAGACTAACCATTGCAAATACATAAAAATCGTAACTCGTTCGCTCTCTCTCTCTCCCTCAATAAATTAGTATGTTATGTTTATTTATTTTTATTTTGACAGACCGAATACCCGTATAATTCTTTGATTGTTTATTATATTATTTCCTATATATTTCTTTGAAAAATTGCTTTACTCCAGTATATGCTCAATGCTTAAACATTATTTTGATACATAATAAACCGTATTTATTTTATTAAAAATAGTATAGGTAAGCTTCGACCTCCCGTATCCTCCCTGACGAGTCGCCAACTGATATAAAAACTGCTAAAAATTCTGGTCTGAAGATGTTTTTGTAAGGAACTAAACGCGTCGCCTCTTTTCGTCTACTTTATATAGGTAATCTCCTGAAATTTAATCTAATATTTGATAATCCAGAATGCAAAAATACTTCTACCAAATAATCGTAAATAGATATATTAGCTTTGTTTGTTTGTATGCTTGGAGCAGTATCTACTGACGTCATCAGAGTAACTTGAGAGCGTCTCAGAGTTGGATTTAAAGATGGTACAAACAAAGGCGCTCAATTGCAAGATAACCTTAATTGTATTATTGTACTTATTGTCACAGCTATTGATGAATAGGAAAAGTAAACGTAATTTTTCAAACTAATGAATCTAGACTACAATAAAAGTACATCATATACTAGTGTTTATGTACCTACCAAGTGAAATTTTTAAAATATAATGATCAATCACATTGGTGTCATTATATTATCCATATCGTGCATATTTGATGCAGGTATAAATCGCATTACATTTACAAACGACAGTTTACAATACGGGGTTAGCGCGATTAGGTTATGTTGCACAAATTGCTTCGTAATTGCTCGGACGCGGATCGCGAGCAGAAAGGAGGAACCCTCTTTGTGATCTGGATTGCTTGCTCTAAACAAACAAACACGCACAAATCATGCTCTAAAATACAAACAAACGCGTAAAATTCCATGGATCTGCTTAAATCAGACGAACAAACAAACCTATTGTGTTAACCTGTTAGAGAGTAGCATTTTTACGATCTGATTTTAAAATCGCAAAGAAGTATACATAACATCCAGCGGTATCTATTGCCACCAGCCGGAAACATATACCTCAATTCTTTACCATTTCTTTTATTCAGTAGAACCAGATATTAACAAATTATTACGTAAAAATTATGTTCACGTGATCTTTTTTCTTACTAGCAAGCATCACGATTACTTTTTTTCCTTTACTATACAAGCATGATTTATATAAAAAAAAATATGAGGAGCAAGATATTTCAAAAATGTTTTAAAAAATTTCAAAAACGCTATCGCTTCAACAAGAGTTAAAAAGGACTGATATTCATTGTTTAAGTCAAGAGTGTTTATTAAAGTTTCAAGGCCTAGTCAATCTATAACTTCGCTTAAATCATACAAGCCTACTTTAATAATAATAATTAACTGTTTAAATTTAATCCTTAACCGCCATTCAAAGGAAATTTAAATAAAACCTTCAAACCATTGATAAACACACCGAAAAACGCGAAAGCTCTCCTCAGCCCCATTTTACGAGAATCCCGCGAATGTGCGGCAAAATCAACCACTTGTTCGGAAGAATAACGCAACAAACACGTTACCATGACAACGGCACTCATAACATCATTCACCATGTGTAAACCGCGGATAAACGTAACCTTTCCACTCCCAAAACATTCCGCAGACGCCGGCAACGACTCATTCAAATACCTACGCCAACTACTCCGGTTTACTTTGACAGCGACGACCTTGAGCTGGGTTCGACAAAATCAAAACAGAAACACATGGGAAGGCGGGTCCGTGTGTGGCTAATTAAATACGATATTTAGGTGGAGTATTTCAAACGAAACAAACCCCTTTTTCGCGTTTAATCCGTAATCTAAAGTGCGATTATGCAGTCAGGAAAATTTACATACCTGGATTCAGCGCCGACCTTCGCGGCTTCTTATCATCGCGTGTGGGAATACCGAAAACACCAAAACACACACGAGGAATATCGTCTGAACGGAGCGCGCACACAAACCACCTCGAACACGCAACAACCCGCTACTGAAACTGGTTAGACCCGCCGCGGCGAGCGAGTTCTCGGGTAATTCTACCTCCTGTCGGCGTCGTAACGGACGGCGCTTGCGTCGCACTCAATTCCAAATATGGATTTTTATCATTCATACACACCACGGACGTCGAAATATCCCTCAGGTGCACGAATTTCGAATGATGATAAATCACCACGGGACGGACACCACTGGTCACTTGCCGAAGGGGGGGATCCTAACTTACGATAAAAGATCGTTTTTTTTTTTTGGGCAATGGGGAGCTATCGGGATGTTTTGTAATTTATACCGGGATGAAAAATAATACGGATATGAATGGATAGGGTATGATTTTTAACCTTCTATGTCACAGGTAATTAAACAGCTAGCTGGGAGTCGTAAATTAAAGGGGATTTTTGGAGAGGTAATTTTGTAAAGGTATTCATCTTAATTCGAGTTTTGACATCGAAAGCTCTTGAGTTTTTTTTTTCTAAAAAAGAGAGAATAGATGAAAGCTTTTTCAAATAGAGCTATAAAGAGTCTGGATGCAGAAACACAAAAAATTGCTATGGTAATAAATAGAGGCTGGGAAAAGAGAATGTAAAAGCATCAGCTGTATCTCGTGCTAAATAGCTCATGGGCTACAACCCCCTAACTCTGAAAAATAATAAATAAATCTACTATATACATATCACAATATAACTCACTCATGCCCGGTAACATAAAGCTTGTGTAACCAAGTGATTAGCTAATCATTGTTTAGGCACTAACAAAGTGTTAAGTAAAAGTGAGTAACATAAACTAACCATTGTTAATGTCGAGTAATTAGTTAACAACTGATTAATTGCCTGTTGTAAACTATTAACTGTAAATTTACTAAAATTGATAGTCATTTTGGTTCCGATAGAGGGCAACATGAAACTTTGACGTTTTCACTTAGAAATTCAGCAGTTGACATTTTGCTTCTGACTTATGTCAAGTTTATTATAACAATTATAACTATGGATTACGGAATGACGAATCGCGTCCTCCGATGAAGAAATATTCGATGTATTAGATAACATACGTGCTAGACGACATAGACGCCACGAATGTTGAGAGAAAGAATAATCTTTCGAAATGATATGTGAAGAAAGAATTTTTATGAGGTATCGATTAAAGAAAGAATACTGTCACAGAAATTCTGCACATGAATAGCTGGTGCATTGGAAGGTCCTACACGAAGAAACGGAGCATTGTTGACTATGAATAAGTTATTGGTTGCTATGAAATCTTATGCCACTGGCAGCCTACAAATACTAGTTGGAGATGACCTTCATATACATAAAATGAGTGTGAGCCGCATAGTTAAACAGGTTTCCCAAGAATTAGCGGCTTTACGAGGAAATTACATTTTCTTAGCACGAAATGCTGAAGAACTGGCACAAACAAAAAATGATTTCTTTGTCCTTCGAAGATTCCCTTGTGTTTTAGGATGCATAGACGGAAACACATAAAAATTCAGTCTCCTGGAGGAGAAGAAGGAGAACTGTTTAGAAAATCGAAAAGGTTACTTTTCAGTGAACGTTCAAAATAGTGTGTGATGCCAACTTAAAAATCCGTGACATTGTTGCACGCTGGCCGGGCTCAACACACGATAGGCAACAATTTTTAACTCATCGCAGTTAATTGTAACTACTGGAAAATGGGGAATTCCAGAATACTTATTTATTAGGTGATAGTGCCTATCCGTGTAGGCAGTATTTGCTAACACCTATTCTGCAACCGCAAACACCTAGTGAGCAGCGGTATAATGAAGCTCATATTCATACTAGAAATACTGTAGAACGTACATTTGGTGTTTGGAAACGGCGATTTCCATGTCTATCTACCGGTATGAGAACAAAACTTGATACGACATTGACAATTATAGTAGCTACTGCAGTCTTGCATAATATTGCTCAGAATAATAATGACCTGCCTAATGATAACGATGTTGTCGAACAATTAAATGAAGAAGCAGAGGCCATAATTTTTGATAACCAACATCAAAGATTTGGTGTTCGCCAGGCCATCATAAATACTTACTTCACGTAAAGAAAAAAACAATACTATTACTTTTAGACCCTAAAATATTAGATAATTATTTCAGTGTTACCTTAGAACAGTTTATTTAAATGAAAAAGCCATTTGCACAAAAAGTATTTATTTATCTGACTAAACTTATTTTTTTTTCTTTTATTTTAATTGTCAATTCTTTAATATAATTTTCTTTTTCTAGTAAACGCAGCGATAATGTGTGTTCTTGCTGCTTAAATTGGAATTCCTCTTCTTTTATTTTTCTTTCCAGCTCTAAAATCTCCATTCTTTTCTTATGAAGTTTCTCAGAGAAGGAATCTTTCGTAATTTTCCTTTAACAATTTATACTTTGTCAGGTTAGTCAGATTTATTTCTAACATGCAGTACATTACCTGGCATAATTAAATTCTGCAGTAGTATATTTGGCACGAAGCGATGAAAATTTATCTGTTAATAATACGTTTGAATACAGGTACATGTAAATACTCGCATATGCATATTTGTAAACGCATACGATTACTGGTTATTTCACAATATATGGAGCTAGTATCTACCTGCATTGAGGCTTAGTGGGGAAGATGGCCGGCACATGGTCATCGGTAGCACTTGCTGAAAGCACTTTTCAGGCAATTGATTATCCTTAAAATACGAGGCAGACGAATCGTATGGATTAAGAGAGCAGTAAATTGTGGTTTGGAAATACTTATGACGTTTTTCATCAATAGAGTCTGATTTCGGTACATAGTTTACCTGACCTCCGTTAAATATAGCCCACACTGCAACAATTGCGTATTACAATCATGGTTAAGTAATATTCAAAAAAGGCAAATAAAACAATTACTGCGATCTTGGTGGTTGTTCTTTCTGGCTTTCGTTTCATAAAGTTGTACAATGTATATAACTGCTCATTCATCCTACAGTAGTACTCTGAGAATTAAATTCAGATTGTAATTTTTGCCCATTACTTCGGTTTTGTGCTGAAAAGATACTCCATCCGTTTCTTATCTCAACTATTCCTTTATAATTTTCAATTAATCGCTGAGTAATATGTGTTTCTCCTGTTCTGTAAAATTTCTGCTCTTTTCGCGGCGTCCTGCATTTTCCTGCACATTACGATGCGTAGTCACAAATTCAATTATAATATTGGCAGAAATCAAATGTTGAAATTATACCTACCTAGCGTCCATAATTATAAAAACAGTTTTAATATTCACTAAAAGTATTCTAAACTTTCTGCTACTAACTTATTATTTCAAATCAATTGAACTGTGATCAAATTCAATCAAAATGGAAAATCTGTCAAAATGTCAAACAGACTTCCCGCCTAAGCGTCAAATATTCCGCCATCTATTGATGCAATCATGCACGGTAACTTTCGTTGCACATTCGGCAAATTTCGTGCTTTGCTAAATCTTAACAAATGTGTAACTACCGGAATAGCAGTGGTTAAGTTAACAGCTGATTTAACACATGATTATCTCCTAACAAACGTTTATGTTACTGATTTTTGCAGTTATCCATTGATTAACTTTGACAAATTGGTAACTATTGTTTATGTTACCGGGCATCAGTGACATTAGAAATGTCACACCTGGAAGAAATAATTTGTTCAACTTGATTTTTTGGAACTGTGATGGATTACATCAAAAATGAAACGATAACATCTGCAAGAAATCTTATTATGATGTAAAGCCTTATTCTGACTAGCAAACAATTTGCGCAAACATTTGCGGCAAGCATTTGCAGCTCTGTTCACACTTGTGCAAAAAAATAAATGCAAATTGTTGCTGCAAATGGATCGCACGACTTATGCAAATTTCTGTGGCCCTACTTGCTGCAAAATATTGCGTAGCTATTCACATTGGCACATGTTTCTTGCATCAGTTTGATTTGAAACTTCTAACAGTTAAGTTGATAAGTCCGTGAAAGGAATCGCTGCTGCGGCGGTAATGCTTTTGTTAAAAAAGGAAAAGGAATAAGTAAAAATAAGAAAAGGAAAATATGGGTAAGAGAATGGTTACTTTAAAGAAACGAATTGGGTTTCCATAATAAACTTCTACAAGAACTGGGAAATGAAGAAGCCCAACGCAGTTTTGTAAATTTCATGAGAATCATAGCAGAAGATGTCCGCGATGAGTTCAGAGATTATATTCTATCTACTGAAGGAGAAGTTTACTGACAATACCAACACATTTCATTTACTTATTTACTACTTGTTTACAACCACCAACTTACCAGATTGTTTATAGTTGGCGAGCATTCTATGTTTGTAGAAATAAATTTTAATGAAAAAATTCCCATTTACTTTCATAATTATCACTAGTTCCCTGTCCACTTTTTTTTCTTTTTAATACGTCGCGCTTCCTATAGGAATTGTGTGCGTAGATTATGGATTTTTTTTGTATTTCATTTTCACAAATATTTAGCTCTTTTGATATCGTTTCAATAATGCTTTGTTTCCTATTGCGATTTTTGTAATCCACATTTGATAACTCCAATAATTCGGGATTAGATTCATAAATTGCTATTAATTTTTGGGTCAACTCTTTTGTCCACGCAAGATTGCCCATCTCGTGCAAACACTCTCTTGCGACTGACACGTGCAATCGACCGTCGCAAGCATGCAAACAGTACGAGCTATCAAAAGTTATCTGTTGACACCTACGCAAGATATATTGCTGCAATAACTTGCACCAAAAACATCTTTTTGCTGCAATATGTTTTTTGAGCAGTTCACACTTGCAAAAATTGTTTGCTGCAATCCATTTGCAGCAAAATGTTTGCTAGTCAGAACATAGCTTAATACGAAAAAATATTAATGATGTGTTTGGCGACGTCTTAGGCGAATACACTCCTGTGCAGGTCCAGGCATCGACAAAAGGAAATGGTTGATATCTACTTGTGGCACCTCGTTCCAAGCAACTTGAACTTCGTGGATTAACTGAGCTAGAATTTGTGGAAGATGACGTGAAGTGGACAGCTACCTCCCTGTGACATTCCACATTAAATCCGGTGAAGGGGATGACCACGACGAAACATTAAGGCCTGGTTCTTGGAGAAAGCTCATAATTCGACGAGCAATATGGGGCGTGCATTGTCTTGCTGAAAAAGGATGTGTGGACGGCCGTCAAAGTGGTTTGTAGGACTTCATCAACATAACGTGCAACTGCCATTCTGCCTCGGAGAAAGAGAAGTAGTGATCAGCTACCGTAGGCAATAGCCCCCCAAACCATCACTCCAGCAGTCCTGTGTACAGCCGCCGACTTAGATTATGTCATAGGCTTTTAGTTCAGACCTAGTGCAGACTATATTGATATATCTGCTCTAAAAACGTGCCCATCGTTATTTTCAAGATACCTACATTCATTGTATATATTAACCAAAACTTCTGCATGCTTCTATTTGTTTGTTTAGTGGCAATTCCACTCTCACCATAGGTAATACAGATACATATTAAGTTTGGCCGAACACGGTTTTTAAGTGGTGCAAGAGGTAACGTAATATTAGAAGTTTTACGATCTCGATGTTAGTAAGAAAGGGATGGTGCTAGGCGGTAGGCCTCTATACTACTCAGATCAATTGTAGTGGTTGGTCTACATTTATAGAACGAAATGAGTTTCAAATTCTAATTTATTTATATATTTGAATTTCATTGCTTTTGGAAACAGCTGTGACATTATAATAATACAGAGTTTGGAAAATTTAAAAAAAGAAATAGCCAAATGTTGAAACACAGTATTTTAATACTTATCCAATGAATTATTGATATGGGAGTGGCCCAAGGATCGACTCTCTATTATTTTTATTAATAATAAACGATCTACAATGCTTTAATTATGGTCACACAATGATGTTTGCTGATGATGTAATGGTAGTAGTGACAGGTGAAAAACTGCCGACCTTTCATTTATGATAACGCACACATTGGAGGATATGATAGGGTGCTGCAGAACGAATCGATTAATTTTAAATAAGAATAAAACTAAAATATTTAAAAGATAATCCATTTTTGACTCTGTGTGGGTGTAATTTTGTTGTAATATTAAATTTTCCATAGACGCAAAACTCCAAATATCACTGCAAATATTCCTAGCACCGATAGTGCACATATTAGGTGTTACTATAGATAATAAGCTATAATAAGCAAACGTATACACACAATTAAGCCTATTACATTATTAATCAGTTGAAAAATACCTCTGAAGAAAAAGACCAAGTAGGTATTCATTACGCGTTGGCATGCTCTGCTCTTTCGTATAATGTTATTCAGAGGGAGGAAAATTTCGGGCGAACTGGCATTACATCATCCAAGCCAGAGGCGGACGCCCGTAATGTGCCCGCATCATGTCGACTAGACTTGCCCTGTGTCGGTACAACGTGTACATACGTGTGACGGTTGCTGCATTTTGTTTTTTGTTGAGAATTGTTTCATATACGTAATAGCATATAGGTATAACGCGGGTACTGTTAGAAAAACAATTATGCCAAAAGAAAAAGTAACAGAAACTTGAAGTTCCTTCACCACACTTTCACTACGTATACATATAATGTTAAAATTACTTTAATATACATAGTTCAGCTTGAAATAATTTTCTTTTTTTTTTTAAATCAATAGTAAATGACAGTAAACTTTGTAGTGGTCAGTACTATTCAGTGCTCGTGTAATCGTAGTCTTTTGTTGAGAATCGTTGTACGTATATATTACTTCCACATATTTGGCTATAAAAGAGTTCCTTTTTCCTTGCGATTTGCGAATAATAATATATAAGAAATATATATAAATACTAAAGACATTTCTTACCTTTTCTACTTCGTAACTTACTTATTCTTTCTGTTTCAAAGTACATTTTCAGTTATAATTCTTTTGCCATCTCCTTCGGCGTTTCTTGCTAAAGGTTTTAAATTTTTATTTTTATATCATATTATATCTGGACGTCAACAATAGAAACAAATTCACAAGTAAACTCTTCCCTTTTATTAAAATAACGTCTGTAATTACACGCATATGCCTTTAATATTGTTTACTTTATTTTAAATTGGACTAGTGCGTAGTGTTAATGGAATACAGCTTTTGCAGTAATTTACTATTATAGAAAATCTAAAATTACTAAAAGTATCACGTTACTACAGCTAGAAATTAAATAAACTGCGTATTTACGATATATAATTTAATAACAACTTTTTTAATTTTAATATACAACAGCGCTAACAAAGACCTAAGGGCGCCACTGTCTTTTGCATGTAATTGTATTTCCCCGTCTATCGTACGATAGAACATCTAAGTACGTTGCGCTGCTATTGGAGTATCGCCCATGATGTTCTTCCCCTTCTACCAGCTAGCACTACAAATAGTCTAGCGCCCGTTTATATATACCCTTATCAAGAGAGAAAAATGCTTCCCTTGTATGTCGCCGCCTAAAATCATCCTCGCTGTGGTTATAATATGGGACATTGCAATTGGCTGGGAGAGAGTATTCATTACTCAAAAACGGCTGATAAGACTTATTTTTAACGTTAACAATCGTGATAGTTGCAAAGACATTTTTAAAAATAATAAAATTTTAACTTTGCCCGGCATATTAATCCATAAATCGGTGGTCTATATGATAATTTATTTATTCAATCTGGTGTTTCCTCCAGAATGTTCACTGTTTTACAGCTTTATAGAAACTTTCTTTTATAAAATCCATGGTTTTATAAAATAAAAGTTTTAAAATTAAAAATTAAAGTTATAAAATTCTTTTATAACTTTAAGTCAGTGAATTCAACACCAAAAGTCCATATTTTATGCAAACATTTAAGAGAAACAGAGCAACAGGAAGATATCTAACAACAAGTATTTTGGTTTATATATAATTTAAAAAAAAATCTTTAATCTTCTAAAGAAAAATAAACCATTAATCTTATAACAAGTATTTTTATACACATTTATAACCGAATATCCCAAATTATAAGCGTCAATGCCAACAGTATCTTATAACGCCCGTTGACGACGTCCTTGTTAGCTTTCTTACCGGCATAACAGCATCTGGCACTCTTGCCTGCTAGACGCTGTCTGACTTTTTTGTCAGCTTAACCTTGTCTAACGTTCTTACCGACATAACGCCATCTGGCATTCTTATCGGCTTAGCGCTGTCTGGCGTTTTTGTCGGCTTGACGCCGTCTGGGGTTCTTGTTGACTTAACGCCGTCTGGCGTTTTTGCCGATTTGACGCCGTCGGGCGCCCTTGGCAGCTTTGCGCCGTTGACGCTGGGCGCTTCTCTTGCTTATTGGGCGGCGCTATTGTCCATATTTATGTTAGAATGATATTTCTACTAGGGACGTAGTATTTTGTTTATAGTTTCGGCTATCCTTTTTTGCTTCGGACTTACAATTCTTATTTTCTTGTGCAGTTAGTTAGATTATTGTTTTTTTTTCTTTAGCGATTTGATTTTCAATCGACAGGACACCTTTATATAGTCCGAAAAATGTGTTTAATGTATAACTCGTACCTTTCTGTATGCAATTTTAGATTTTTTGAGAACTTTGTACCCCTAAAAAATGTATTTAACGGTAGGTTTTATAAATATACATATTTTAATGGCTTCTTTTTAAATCAGTGTTAAGCTTGAATATTGAATGTTGTATAATAATTGAAGATGCATATATGTACTACATGTATTTTGTTTTTTTATTTTTTTTTTCAAAATAAAGTACATTTTTCTATAAATTTACTGTTATTTCAATTACACTTATTGGCGTATTAAAGTAAAAACTACATTTATCGGATTTATGATAATTAATTGATTTGTTGATCAATTAACAATTTACATTGCAAGAAATACCATAGTTTTTGGCATTATAAAGATTTTATTTACTTATTTATTTAATAAATTTAAACAGAATATGTACAGAAACAAATTATTAAGCATACATAGGTTCACTTGCAATGGTATTTGCTCTTGTTGTTTGTTTTCTGTTGTAAATATACGTCTTCATCATAATCAGTTCTTTATTTTGAAAACCACAATAGTGCAGTTTCTCTATTAATTTATCATTGGATATCGTATCGAAAGCTTTTTTCATATATCTATAAAAACCACTGCAACTGTTTTCTTTGAACGAGTTCGTTTTTAATAACATTAGTGAAGTCATTTGCTGCTGAAATTGTACTGGATATTAGCTGGAATGCATATTAGCCGTAATTTTTTATGTTGTGTGTTTTGCGGATCCTGCAGCGTATTGCCTTTCTGCTAGTCTTGATGTAGTCTGGGTATCGTCCTTGCTGTAGTGTTTTATTTATTAGTGTAGTTAAAATAATTGCTAGTTTAGTTGCATTTTGTTTGATTATATTATTTGTGGTTTTATCAAAACCAGGAGCTTTATTATTTTTTAGCGTTTTTATTGTTTTTAATATCTCTTCTTCCGTTGTATCATTGAATATAAAACAGGGACTGCTGCAAAGGTGGTTTGTCAGCTTCTGTTATAGCTTTCTATTTGCTTTCCAACTGTCGTAAAATATCTATTAAACTCATTTGATATTTCTTTTGATTCTGTTGTGATTGTTCCGTCTTCTTTCATTATTTCTGTGATCTGCGTGTTGCCTTTTTCTTCTCTACCTATTCGGTTTTTCATAATTTACTAGGATCTGTATGATATCTTTTCATCAAGTTTTGCCTATATTGGATTTTAGTATTTTTATTAGGTGTCTTGTATATTGTTTCTGATTTTTGTTTTCTGTTTTGTAATTTTATTATTTGGATGCTTTTTTTTGTTTTTTGAAGAGTCCATTTCGATTTTTTTATTTTGCCGTACAATATTTTCGTTGAACCAGGGTCAGTTCTGTCTTCATTTCACTTTTATGTTTTCTTAGTTTTCTTCTATTTGTTGTACTTTGATTTTTGTGATCTTTTCTTTAATGTTTGTTATGATATGATTTAAAGTGGTGTCTTTTCCATTGGGATTTTTCTGATCTTTTGTTCATTATTTTGTGGTTTTTTTTTTTCTTTTAGTGTATTCATTTGTTATTTTATATTTTCTATAGTATTTATATTGAAGTCTCTAATAAGTACGTAGTTCTTTTTTCTATTTATGATATTGTTTTTTAGGACATTTATTTGTAGGGTTCTGCATATTAAAGTAAGTGTTGTATTAATTTGAGAAAGATAAATTCATATTATTTCTATGATTCTAATTATTGTATTCACTAGTATCTTGAGTTTTATGTCGTTCATTATATATAAGGCTATTCCTCCGCCTATGGTTTTTCTTGAGCAGTTTACCATAGTTACACTAAATATTGTTAGTTAAAAGTTGTTGAAATGACTAAAATGAATATTTTAGTCATTTCAACAAGTGTTCGTTGAATTAAAAAATAGTCTATTAAATAAGCAATACAAACATTTGCACAAATAGATGTTGCTCTTGAAATCTATAAACCAAAATAATACATTAATTTGCACTGTTTCATTGCCTCAATGAACGTGTTCACTGGATAAATTATAACTCATATTCGTTGTCCTAATGTAATTTTTCATTAGTATAACGTACCTTTTTGGTTGAGTGTTGGTATGATGGCAGAGTCCGTGTGTATAGACTAAGAAATAAAAGATATAATGAAAGATATACACACTAATTGCACAATAGTGAGAAGTTCTTAAGGCGGATTGTCAGGGCATATGTGTCAAAATTAACGAAAAGCTGACTGGAGTAGTTATAGAGACAGTCTAAAAACCGTAATGTTACCAAGCGTAACAAAAAGATAACAAAACGATAAAAAAATCGCCTTTCACCAGGACAATAGTCCTATTCATGGATATTTCGTAACGAATAAATATTTTGTGTCTACCCCTAAATATACACCGAAACAGTATTAGAAGAATATTTAATAATAAAATTCAATGGAAAGTACTTAGCGCCTATTTCACCTCAATGTAATTATTTTTACTTAGGAAAAACTTCTTATGTGTACAAGGAGTGCTAATTTGTATTATCTAGTTTATTATTTGAATGACTCTATCGGCTAAGAAGATGGCTACACTGCATTTATTAGAATTGAGTTTTATAGAATAGATATTTAAATGCCTCTTAGAGAGTATTGATTTTTGAAAGAGTTTGCTTAAAACTTTATTTTATATTAAACTTCAATCTAAAAAAAAATCTTAAATGAATTTTTTTGTAGAAATAAATTCACGGTATCGATAATCGAATTTTAAGAACAAAAATTGTCGCCAGTCAACTCACTTTCAGAAATTGCAGCAAATTACTTTAGGTATAAGTCTGAAACTTCTTTCCTTCGAAGTAAATAACGTCTTCAAGACAGGACAAAGCAGGCGCATGTTCTAGGATCTAA
The DNA here is from genome assembly GCA_004143645.1 of Protaetia brevitarsis. Lineage (NCBI taxonomy): Eukaryota > Metazoa > Arthropoda > Insecta > Coleoptera > Scarabaeidae > Protaetia > Protaetia brevitarsis. Next base: position 2,264,186 of record RXPK01000191.1, on the reverse strand, counting down.
TTCGGGCTGAAGTTCGCAAACAATTACACGATGTGTCACTTACATTCTCATTTACCATTACTGTTTTATCCGCGTTGCAGATACTGTCCGGGAATTTAAAATTTTAATAAACGCAAGGATACCGTATTCACCCTGAAACATAAATTTTAATCTGTGAAAGATGAGCTAATTTTGCCTCACGTGCGCTTGTATGTTTACTACGTATACCAAACACCAAATGAAACATAATATGATTTTTTTTTACATTTTTGGTTTAACACACCTTAAATTATAAATGAAAGTGAAAAAATCTAATCTCTCTTATTTATTTTGCCATAAATATTCGTACCTGTGGGTTCTCGGCTCACAAACCATAGTCATACTCGCAAAACTGTAGTTTCTGGCCAGTGACATTCTATGCACACTGAAAATGATTTCGTATCCAGTCACCGACAGCGTTATTTTACCGCGCTAGTGTAAAAATGTAATTATTGCTCTTTAAATTATTTATTATTGATAGGAGATAATTTATTGCCAAACAGAAATATGTTGCATAAGGCTCCTTCTTTTATTCATAGATATATAATAAATATATAAACAGAAACACACTATAATCAATATATCTATCGATGAATTAAAAAGTACGCCTTACCACATCGTTAGCTTGAAAGAAGACAGTCACAAAGATTTTTGTTTTTAATGCTAAAACATACTGAAAATGTGTATACCAAACTCCTACGAATATTAATTGCTCCTGCTTTCTACTTCTACCGTACGCGCCATCTCAAATACGAAGAGTTACATACATCGTTACGTGTATAAAGCGTATGCTGCTGTTGGTAGTAGGCTTCTGCTATATACACGAAATTGTAATTAATAATAATTTCTCTGAGAGCGATACTATTAAATCCAAATTATCTTTATTACCCAATTTTGCATTGAGTGGTATGCAAAAAATCAACTTTAGTGGAGGCGAACCGGTTTTTTTTTTCCTGGTAAAGTCGGCCCTTATGAGAAATGGTGAAGTTCTGCAAAGTGATCCTTAAATTATATGATTCTGACATGAATTCTCCCGAATTAAGCTCAAGAATTATTCACTGAATATATATTGTTACGCTACACAGTAGCATACAGCCCGGATTAAAAGAAATTAAATTTTAAAAGAAATACATTAATTAAATTAGAAAAAAATCAAGTTTTATATATCCCAGGGTCATCTATCTTTAATAATTTTGATTTAGAAGTGTTCTGTCTCACCAGCCAGATGGCATGCAGGGCGAGAAATTTCCGATCGAGGGGCGGTGACATAAAAAAAATATTGAATAGCTCGTTACTTTCTCATATCTTTCAGTAAGAGTAGAGATACTGAGCAAGGACGTTGTCAGTTGTCCTCTCCTTCAAATTCACTGTCAAAGACCAGTTTAAATGATCATCCTAGGCATGATAATGTCGTGCCTTAATAGATTCAATCTATTAAGTAAAATTAAAACATTTAATAATAGTGGATAAAAGTGATTTTATTTAATTAAAAAAAAAATTCAAAATGTGACTTGTTTAATATCAGACATAAATCTTAGGATAATTATCTCAGGTAAGTCCGTGAGTCCGTTTAATTAATAACACTAAAGTTTCATTATTCCACCTTTTGCAATTCAAATTCATAGTTTCGTACTTAAATACGTTTGAATTAAATTTTAAAAATCCCGCGTTTTCTGACCGTTCAAATGGAGTTAAGCTAGGCTTAAATAGACGTGTGAAACAGAGTAGCCAACCTTGATGGTAAATCACTGGATATTGGTTCGTAACGTAAAAACATAACAAATACTTATAAACCTAATTACACAAATTTCCCCAAAGTAACTGGAGACCGCTTAGCTATGTTACAAACGATTTTCTAACCTCAAATTTTGCAGAACGGATTAAAATAAAATTTCTTATAAGTATAATTCAATTTAGATTAGAATTGAAATAATACGTTTCTTTTCTAGGTAGATTTGACGAGAAGTACCTTCTGTGAGCATTGGAGTAGTCTGGAATGTTCGAATCGGATTCGGATCAGGGCCCTGGTACATCATAGGTAAATCGGATCACGGAGTGTGACTCAATCAGGACGGGAACATCACAGGAAACTCGGGAAAATCGTCGTTGAAGAAAAATTACCCAAAAAGGTTGCGGGTAATTTGGCTAATGTTGGTGTGAAAAACTTTGTTTAACAAATAACCATTATTTTTAGATTGTAATTTGGGATAAAATTGGATTTTATCGAAATAGCCGTTAAATTTTTCAAGAACAAAATGAAATAGATCTGCCTCTAACAGAGTTCGGTTAGTGAATGGTTCGAATTAAAAATGTTTTAACTGACTTGAAAGCGATTGTCTCCAAGCAAGGAGTCCAACTGTCTGTGAGAATCCGTTATTATAACCGAAATAAGGAACCTCCATTGTTTTACATATGAGAATGGCCATGTGATCGACAGGATTGTCAGATGTTTCAACGATGTGAAAATAAATAAATTTACAAAATCTGGAATCACCTTACACTTGTCACATTATAAAAGTGAGTGTCTCTGAATTATGAGAAAAAATACATTTGATATTTTTACACACTTATTGCTATTTAAAATTAACAATCTTAAAATTCATTACTGTGCCCCCAAAAGGTAGGCAACCATTTATACGCATAGAATTGTTACAGAATCCAATTTCCAGCAATTCCCATGTCTGTCTGTTGACATATCAAAGCAATTGGTCTGCCAATGCATATAAAAACATTATTAAACAAAATTTTAATGAAATAAATACTCTGTAAAAGAAATTACAACTGTTCACTTGAATTAAACGTGGATCCAAATTTGATCTGTCAAAATCTATTGTAATAAAATACTATACAAATTCTAATATTCATTTTCGATGTGTAGGTGTATCACTGCTGATCATCTTGCTTCCTGAAGGGAAAATTCTAAAGGAGAATGCCTTGAAGGACCTGCCAAATGCAGAGATTACCTACATCACCTCGACATCGTCTAGCTGTCTGCTGCTACATATTATATCCTTTTTCTATTATATCTAATAAGTTTTAAAAATATAACTAAGTAAAATAGTAACATTCCCTTTTTTAAATAATAGTAGAATATCAAGTAATCTCTCCATGACAATATATATATATATATATTATATAGTAATAATATATATAATATATATTATCTATATTATATAGTAATTAGTCTGCTTGCCTCTGCTAACACTTTTAGATGTAGTACCTACTGCTACATGCGAGTCTATGTTTCCAACATTGACCGCTATATATAGACCCCAAAGGCTGTCAATGAGTCACCAAAGAATGGCTCATTTAATGTTTTTAGTCTTTGAGCAGAAAATAACTGGAAACGTAAATACTGATAGCGTATTAGTTAATTTTAATAATAAAAAGAATAAGAAAACAGTTGTATTAAAGTACGACGTTTACGTTTTACCTGTAACACCTATTTCTTTTTTATTTCCTAGCTAATCTCGAGTTCCACAATAAAATTATCTTCCAAAGCAAAGTGTATTACCACTACCGTGCAGTTTTTTACCCCTATGTTCCCTACGCCTATGTTTTATATTATTTTTTTTTGGAGTGGAAGAATAATTGAATGAGAATTTAAGATGGAAATCTTATTATTAACATGAAGATATTTGCTAATTGTCAATTTGAAACTACAATATGTATCTATAAAGGATAACAATAATTGTAGGACGACTTTAAGCCACTATACAATGCGTTAAGTAACTAACGCTAATTAATAATTAGTTCACATTAAAAACGTATGCAACACTCGGTTGATATTAGCATACATATGTTTCACCTTACCAAGGATCATCAGTGCTACTGGTCAACCTAATGTATTATACAGAGAAATTCGTATATATACTTAATAATAGTATGTATAGTGGCTTAGAGTCGTCTTACAATTATTATTATCCTTTATGGATACATATTGTAGTTTCAGATCGACAATTTAGCAAATATCTTTACATTAATAATGAGATTTCCATCTTAAAGTATCATTCAATTATTCTTCCACTTATTAAGTATAAGAATATAGGAATTTCTCCGTATAATACTTTAGGTTAACCAATAGCAGTGAAGATCCTGGGTAAGGTGAAACATATATATACTAATATCAACCGAGTGTACACACATTTTTAATGAGATCTATTTTTTTTTAATAGCCTTTGTATTCACAGTTTATTTTAGTGGCAAGTTTAATTAGACTAAATAGGGAAGTCCTTAAATAATAGAAATAATTTATAAATCCAAATAGACATATATTATTAAGGTGTACCAATATCTAAAATGTAAAAAAAAACAATATCTAACATTAACATTGTTGCTACATGATAATTTTTTATTTGGGAAGGATTTGCCCGCCCTAGGAAATTGTTTGCCTCTTCTGGAAGTTGATTCTGGCTTCACCTCTGTGGCTATCTAGTGGAAAGTTGCATTGATGGATTTACACTATGTTAACATCAAATACTGTTATAATACCGGTATTATACCAGTACTTTATAGTAGAATACAATAGGAACTTATACTAGAATCAATACCAATACCTATAAGTCACTGGTTGAAAACCAATATAATATTTATTAAATTGTTTTTTTTTTTAATATTACAACAATTTCATATATATTGTTGGTCATTTTTTTAGACTAAATTATTTTATTTCTGTATAGTAATAAATAATGATTAAGCACAACTTAACAGCAGCGTTTACTTGCTTACTGATTATAACTATTTTTCACCGGTGTGGTTTTCTATATTACTTAACCATTTTGAACATGGTTGGAACACACGATTATTATTTACTAGCTGTTAAATCACTGTAGTTTTAATCTTTGTAAGATCAATATTTAATTTTATGTTATTTGCTTTATGAATATCTGCAAGCAAACCTAGCACTACCCTAGATTTATAAAAATCTTCTAATATTACTTCTTCAGAAGTAAATACTGGAATTTTGTTAATATCTACTAAATTACAGTCTACGCATACTATTTCATATTTTTGTTTTTTTTTTATTAGATCTTTGGAGTTTTCTAAAATATTTTTTACTTGTTGAGTAAATTGATGTATAAAATTGTTGTACAAGTAAAATCGATGCGAAATTTAGAAAGATTTTTTTTGAAGGTCTGTCGTATAATTTAGAGAAAATAGGTAGTTTACCAGATTTCTTGTTCTCATTAATAACTTCTAAAGTCATTACATTTGCAATTCATCTCGATACCCATTCAACTCATTACAATACAGTTCTTTTAAAACAATGAATATTTCTGGTTTATTTCCATTTCTGTTGTTTGTTTCCGTTTCGTAGCTAAGTTGAATGCGTTTTAATTAAAAAAAATTGTAACACGCAAAATTGCACCAAACGAGTTAACTTCATTGCTTCCCATTTAATTATCTTCCAAAATATTTCTGGATAATTAAAAATAGGTACGTGAAAAGTAAACTTAAAACTTTATCATCACCAGACTTTATACACTGAGCGGTTCTTTTAATATAGGAGAAATAAAACTTGCATTTATTTCTGTAAAATATATGTATTATATAACATTTTATCTTTTATAAACATTTCATCGCAGAAATCTTAATCTAGGTATCTTTATTTTATTATAATAACAGCAACATTATGGATTCTTTTGGTCAATATAATGAATCAATTGTACATCATCTTCTATAAGTTATTAAATATCATATAATTCCTATACATACAGCACATCATGTACCAAGTGAATCACATTAAAGACATTTAATTTACACATGAGTAGTATTAGTACTTTTCCAGTATATAGAAGCATACTTATTCATATCTCTTACATTTTTCTACAGAGTTAGGACAACTGAAACAAGAAATTTGATATTTAAATGAGTGTAAAAATGTATTTAAAGTAAAGTATGTTGATCTAACAAGAAAGCGAATTTAGCCAACTTTGCTTATAAGCATCCCATTAAATGCCACACTGATTTCTTTAACTTATGTAATTTCAACATGTATATATATAAGCAGCTACCTGTTATTAACATTGGATAAGTGGCGGCCTCAAAAAGAAATATTTTAAACATAAAATTAATGTTAATAACAGGAAGCGCATTAACACAAAGCACGTATGTTCTCTAATTAATATGCACCATATTCAATATTAATTTGGATATTTTAATTTAGTTTATCAAAGTTTGATGTCTAGATAGGTATTAATATAAAATTTAAGTGTTTTCATCTCGTTCTTTTCATCAAATCAAACGAATCACATTAAGTAGTTGTACAGTTACTATGTTGTACAATTATTTTATTAAATCCTATTTGATGAAACGAAGCAATGGAAGCATATTTTCTATATTTACTATTAGTTTCTATTTGGTACTTTCGTTTGGCGACAATTTCCAATACAAAATTACATCGAAAATATTATATATTACCTGACACTGTTAATATTAATACATAATAATAATCAACAGTTAATTCAGTTTATGATTATTTGATTCTCTTCGAATATTATACTTTTTGACAATTTTACATATATTAACATTTGGTAACTGTTTACTGTAATACCCTCATTTAATAACGGAACAGTGTTGTTTATTATATGTAAGTTTAACTTTGCTCAACTGTTTGCAACAACTTCAATCCCATAAAATCTATTTAAACCAACTAATTTTATTTGCTTAATAAGTTATTAACAAACATAAGGGTATTACCGTACTTTACACCAATAACACAAAACAATATTGATTATATTACATCATCTTATGTAAGAGAGTAATAACTACTACAAATTAGTAGAAAATACTTATTTTTCGTACGGTTTTTACATGCCAAAAATGATGACGTAACTGTGCCCCGTAAAAGAGGTAAAAAAAATGAAAGACACCTACTGGTTTTCTAACTAGTATTCATTTAAAATAGTAGTCAAGTTGTGTTTGATTTTTTGATAAAACGCGATTTTTTTATTAAAAAGGGAATTGCTAGAGTAACTCCATTTTTGACAGCAAACACCTGACACAATCGAGATACACTTAAAGCACGACCTGCTTGATAACTTAGACAGTTTGCTTTATACGGCCTGTCGAATCCGGTAAGTAGCGACATCTGCATGACGTTTGAGAACATGAGAACTACTTTCTTGACACGTCAAAATCATATTAGTGAAAGACACAGCTAATTACAACTTTAGTTTATATCAAAACTAAATAGTACAAAACTATTAACCAAAATAATTATACAACTGAAATAACTAATAAGATGTAAAATACAACTTTAAAAACCTTAATAGGTCAGTTTTTAACGAAGCAAACATATTCTTTAAAATAATTTTGAGTGGTTTTAACTTTGGTACATGTCAATGTAACATTCATTTAAATTAGACATTTTGCTGTCAAAATCCTGCAACCGAAGGGTAAGCAAAAAAGTCCGGTAGGTGGCGCCAGCGGTGAACACATGCAACTCATGATTCAACAGGCGGTATAAAGCAGTCATCAAGCAGGCCGTGACTTAAAGTGAATATTTAGATTGTCACTACAGTTTCGCAATACCATAGTTTTATAGGCAGGGTGGGCACGTATATTTAAAGGAAATGTCGTATGTCTAAAAGTACTGTCACTTATTTTTTTAGGTTTTTAAAATGTAGGTGTGTCCGTTGTTTTTGTTTTTAAAATTAAAAATATGTCAATTATATAACATGAGTGACAAGAGTACTATGAAATACGAAATAGAATTGTAGCGAAGAAAAAATACCTTTGGGAAAGACAGAATTCCGTCTAAACGTAAGAAATAAGGAAATTCAATTAAAGAAATTAAAGAAATTTATGCCACTAGTCTCATGAGTTTTATTATTAAATTTATAATCCCAGTTTGGCCAAGAAAATAAAATTTATTAATAAAATTAATGATTTGCTGCTAGTCAAATAGATAGAACTAACATCGGACTGTAAGCAATAAACAGTTGTCTTACATTTGTCGTGTGTCAATGATAGCAATTTGTATAACTTATGCGCCACTGAGAAAACAATAAGACTTCAACAGAGAAAGTGTTGTGAAGGCCAGAAGCGCCAGAGAAGATATGACTTCATTTTTCAAAAAAAAAAAGAAAAAAGTTTGCCTTGCGTTGACATAGGTGACTGAGTTTTAAACAATAGTGATCAAGTAGTTCATACTCCAAAAAAATTGTTTCAAAATTCGTGGGTTGCCATTCTTTTTCCGAACTTTTGCAACAATAAAAAAAAGCCCTGGTGTTACGTCATCATTTTATGCTACATTGATAAGTATATAGTTACAAGGGTATTCATTTAGAGAATGAAAGTTGACATTATTTAATACTGGACCTCCTGATTTTGTTCCTTGACTAATGTATCAAAGAGTATAAAATTGTAGATCTATTAGCAAAAGTAAATACATAACCAATGACATATTTTGCTTTCAAAATTATTTAATACAAGGTGGTCCGTGATAGCGGGAGATTTTGAACACGTTGTAATTTGTTTGATGTTCATAACTTATGGATGTCTGGCGAAGCGCATTTCAATTTATCAGACTATAAAAAAAATTCAAAGGAACTTCGTCAAAAACCATTATACAGTCCAAAGGTAATATGTAGTATGGTGTGCAACGTCTTCTATGGGAATAATTGATCTTCATTTTTTTGGGGACCAGAATGAAAATGCTGTCAATTCTGCACGCTATGCTCTCATGATCCAGCAGTTTCTAACACAGCAATCGAACTTGCTTTCACAAAACGACCAGAATACATGGTTTCAGTAAGACGGTGCTACTGCACATACCACAAACGTATCAATAGCTTTGTTCATGAAGTACATCAAACGCAATCACAAATTAGTCAAATGTAAATTGATTGATTGAAAGAAATTCGCAACTTCAATCCAAGTCATTTGATTCGATCTGACTGATTTGTGATTGTTTCGCGAACAAAGCTAATGACTGCTGTGTGACGACTGCTTCCAGATCGCTTTATTTTTAAGCGCGGGGCCATTGAGTGGCTACCAAGGTCGTCAGACCTAACAGCGTGCGATTACTTTTTGTGGGGTTATCTCAAAGGCAAGATTTGTATTGATAAACCATGAGATATTCCGGAGCTGAAAAGAAAAATTATCCAAGGAATTGCCAACATTCCTTAGATATGTTGCGGCTTGTTATACAGAATTTTAACGTCTGTTTTCCCCATTGATGTGCAAAACCATTGATTAAATTTTATCATGTACACTTTTGAATCTCACAAAGCTAGTTTTTTCACCATTCAAGACCAGACAGTTATTCCTGCACCAGTTAAACATTTCTGACGCAACCAAATCAACTAAGATAGATACGTCGTCGAGGTTAGAGGGGGATACGATACAACTTATATCATCTGCGTATTGTTACAATGTGCAGGATGACAAATGAGCAACTAAATCATTCACGAAGATCAAAAACAACGTGGGCCCTAAAACGGAGCCTTGTGGAACTCCGCATGTTAGATGACTCAAAGGCTTGTACTATGTTGTCCTTCTGAAATTTCATTGATACTCCTTCCTTTCCGAAAAATATGATTGAAATAAATTATAAACAATCCCACGGATACCAATGAATTGTAATTTATGTAATGATCAATTACATCATACGCTTTGGATAGATCGAATAATATTCCAGTTACAATATGTTTACCTATCTAGCTCATTGTAAACTTTATCTAGCCTTCTAGCATCTTTATCTTCTACAGCAGCAGTAAAATTTCTTCTAAGCCAACCTCCTCGCCATTTAATGATAATAGCAGAGGTAAGAATGGGGTATTAAAAATTGTTGGAATCCTCAACGCAGGACTAGGTTACAATAATATTGTCGACTAGGTGGGAAGGAAACTTTTGGGAATGAGATCAGGACGTGGATTCCGCGTGATCGCACAGAAGTGCTATGTTAGACGGCAAAAAGAGGTACAGAAGGGCTGCGGGCTTGAATGGTTTTATATAGACGTCAATGGATGGATCGATCGTAACCTAATTATCGCACAGGCAAAAATAACGTCTTTACACAATCTTTCTCCGGTAGATAACCGCCCCCAACAGTGATGTGTGACTCTAGCACCAATGAAACGCGAGGAGGGATAAACATGGACAATTAATTGGAAACAACGCCAAACATCTACAAGCAATTCGGAAGTACAAGTATAGATATGACAAAAAGAATCCTGAGATGTTTATTTTTTGAAATGACATGATTTTTGTTAATAAAGGAATTCGAAGCATTTACTATGGTAAAGAAATTTTTAAGTGTAACAAATGACACAACTTTTAATTACAATATATTTCGAAATAATTTTTCTATTGTTTCAGCCTTTCTTGCATAATTATATTATAGGAAAACGAGGAGGCCATTTGCCCGGCATAATTTTTAAAAAATAAAAAGGGCCATTATTTGTTTTTTACTGGTATCACTTGTGTTTTAATTAAGTTGTTTTTAGTACAATAATGTTCTCAAAATCTCCCTCTGGCATGGACCACCTTGTACTTAATTTTTATTCTGAAGTAATTGCAATAACTAATTTAATATGAACACTGTTATGGATAAGAAGAACTTCAAAATTTGCTGTTTTGAAAACTTTAAAGTTGATAGAGTGGGGTTCTCTTTGGCTATTGACCTAAAATTTTGACTTTTTAATACGGATGAACTGAGAGGTCAGGCCTGTATTAAATATATGAACCTTAATTTTTCAAGGACCACCTTACTACACATTCATGTACAATAATAATATTTCTCTTATTACAAAATAATTTTTCCTCCAAATATTGATTATGCTTATCTTCTCATATCATGAAAGGTCAATTTGTAAAAGATACCTTAATGTTTACATTAATATTTAGAATTTCGCTTTTTATTTCTCATAACCTGTACATGATATTTAAGAAATGTTTATTTTACAACAATAGTACATATTTATATGCATCAAATATACCTATACACAAAAACCATAGAATTTTCACAAGAAACATGTACATACTCTTCCTTTTTTCTCTTATTTGACCTCGATTTAACCAAAATGCAGCATAGTTGAAAAAACTTTGTTTTGATTTTGTTTATCATTTCAAGGGACGTTTGCTATTGCTTCATATTACGTCATTTTCATTGACGCTGCATCTGTAGGTTACAAATCATCGAAATGCAACCCTACACATTCAATATTTTGTACATTAAACTATCTTTCAGCCACTGTTGCCTACCGCCAAGGATTCGTGGAAATTTCGGGTCATGGTTTGTCTATGTCTACAATGGAATCACTTATTTTGACCAAGGTATACACGATAAACAGATGTTCGTTGGCGAGGACGTAGTACATAGATTGAGAACAATTTTTTTCGATTCCAAGTGCTGTTATAACAGTAAACTAAGCACCAGGAACGATTCATAACACCCAAAGCCGATGCATTTTCCACTAAAACATTTTTAATCACTACAGTGGATGCGTGCATAAGTTTTGAGCAGACAATAGTGATCATGCAGTTGAAGTCGCATACAGAGTTTGAAAAGCTTGATTGTCTAGTAACAAAAAGAAGATTTTTTTTTATAAAATATATAATCCAACTTAACATTTTTCCAACAAGAAAGGCATTTTTCAAAAAAAGAGTTTGAGCATAGTCGAAGAAGTTGAACAATCCTATCACTATATTATCACACAAACGCTGCTCTTTTTTTTTTTATAGTTAAACAAGTGCATCGACTATATAAAAAGCTACGTTTTACTCTTACTAAAATTATTTATCTATTTAACGTTAATATTATATACTACACCGCTTTGGCTTCGCCTGACTTGTTTGAGACTGCATGAAGATATTGCTAAAATGATTGTTTTTCGTATTGGAAATTTGAATATGTCACAATTTGGGTTGCATTAACAAATACGCACTCTAAAATGGCTTCTAGTGAGCGTATTCTTTTGTAAAACAAGAAAAATCACAACAAAAGTTAGCTACAATAAGATTTTATTAACGATTAAATATTAAATTATAAAAGTAAAAAAATATATATAAAAAAAGAAATATTAAGTCATGAAATAAGTTAATGCTACTATCACACATTTTTAGAACTGCTAATATCTAAGATCTATTTTAGATAGACAATTAATCATCGTCTTCTATAATCAACTTCTCCCATTCAATATTGAGGTCCTCCTCTGATTGATACTTGGCCCATTTCATCTAAAATTTTGAATGAATTGCATTAAGAAGAACGTAGTCCCATGATTACCAAAAATAAAAAAGCGCTCCAGTGATCAACTTGAATGGAAAACTCGGAAAACTTAAGAAGCCATATCAGTTTTGTACAAAGAAACTAGAATATCTTTAGAATAATTAAGGATATTAATGTTTTTGCAATCTTGGTGTGTATATGGAAGAAATTAAAGAGGCTAAGAAACAAAATGGGTAAGTTTTTGCATAGCAATAAATTCTTATGTACAAGGTTTTCATATTTTTGGATGACCTTCATCTTCCGATTTCAAATATATAAGGAGTATTTTATATAGAACTGTTTTAAGTAGTCGACAAGTTATTCTGAGTTAGAAAGAAAAAGAAAGATGCTTTTAAAACTATTTCATAAAATAAAGCAATGAGAAAGTGGAAATATTCCCTGCTTAGGTCAAAAGTAATCAAAAAAAGGTATTCGGCAAAGTAAAATATGTGGAATAGCAAACAAAGTTGCAAAGTCCTTGTGCAAATACGTTAGTAAATGTTTACCGTCATGTAAGCATTTATTTCAAAGTTTGGAAGGAAGTCATTATGCGTATGGTGTAGAATTTTTTAAAATAAAATAGTTGAGCCAATTTTTATATTTAAATTAACAGCGTAAGCATATTTGGAAAGAATTATCCCACAAATAGATGAATTACTGCAGCACTTCTCGAAGAAATCAATTAGATAACGTAGTTTGGCACCAAGATCTAAACGAAACAAATAATAATTTTATTTCTGAGATATTTGATACCAATTTTGCAGTGATTAAATTTAGCAAGCTATATTGGATGGTTTTGCATCCATTTCTTTACTAATTGCTTTTTCACGTTTTTAGCTAGAATAATTCGCCATTTATATTAAATAGTCTGATAATACATATATCCAATATTTTATATTCTGAATTAGAGGATGAAGGTTATACAAAATTAGAAAATATTTATATAGAGGGTGTTCCAATAAAAATGGAAGTACATATTTTCTTGGTCGCAGCTCTCTGCATACAATTCTGGTAGTTACCACATTATTTAATCGATAAGGATAAGACCCTAGTACTTCTATTTAAAATATTTTTGTATGTATTTGCTATAGCACTGGAAATAAATATAGGTGAAAATAAAATAAAATATCCTGTACAGTAGCAGTGCAAAATTCACATTTTTCAGTGGCATAATTTTCTCCACTTTGTATTTTTGTAAATATCTTTTATAGTAGTATCATTAAAAAAAATGTCAAGATGTAAATGAAGGCGCACATATTTGGTTATTTGAAATTATTGCAAAAATATTCTAGTTTCAATGTGTAAAAGCTTTTTGAACCACCTAGAACCAGCCCAAGAGCGAAAGCCATGCAAATGGTGAAGATGAAGTTGAGAAGTCTTTAAACCTATATCTTATCTACAATCACATGTTTTTTTTTTAATATTAGTAGCATTGTGCATATGATATACCTCTAAATAATGTTTACCTACACGCCTTAAACTGAAATTCCTGGTAAAAGGCTAATTTGAACTAAATGGGTACTAATGGTAACTTGAATGGTTATTTCTCAAAGAGTGGTAATTAGTGAAATGGAACTAAAAGAACAAATAATTTATGAAAATGAAAATTATAAAACCAGTGTTTACAATTGCTCAAAATTCTAGTAGAAGGCCCATACAAACAGCAATGATTTTGCTATGATTGGCGTGTATTCACTTGTTAATCAAACAAGCACTAAGAGAAGTTATGTCTCAAATATCGGAAAAAATAAAAATGGGATACACCATCATGAATCAAAAAAATATAAAGTGCATGATTTCTGCATTTAAATTAAATAAAAATAAAGCTGATGATATAATAACATTTATATAATCATAAGAAAGAGTCAACAATAGCCAACTTATAAACAATATTATGATAATCAGATCTTTTTCCTACAGTTATTGATAAACGTAGGTATGTAATCTTTAATTATTCACCGTTTCTTCAAACAATGGATTTATACTGATTCAATGCCTCCCATTTTTTGATAATACTAAACGTAATAAGAGCACTCAAATGAATTAGATCTCACATTGCTTTGAAATGAAACAATCTTTAATTGAATGAATCTCCTTTAATCCTTATCCAATAATTGAGGGATTAAATGAATAAAGGAGGTTTCTAGAGATGAGCGTCATTTGTTTTCATATCGCAGTTACTTCATACCCTGGTTTCAGAAATAAATTTAATCAACATTGGTAGAAATGTTTGTCATAATATTTCAAAAATGAATGTTTCCCCTTGCAATCAAGCGTCAAAGATTCTTGGAAAAGTTTATACTCCTGACGGCACAGCATCGACTTGAATTTGTATTAAAATTAATTTGGCTGTATCTGATTAAAACTTAAAGCTTACAAAAACATTGACAATGGTGCGCTAAAATACTAGCGCATTTATAAATTTACGAAATATTTTTTTTAATTTTTAAATAGATTACAATAAATTAAAGAAGCTTTAAAAAACTATGCCGTGTCTACTCTTCCAGTCCATTTCATTGCAAGCAAAAAGACTTGGATGACTGCTAACTTGGTTCACTGACTATTTAAAATCTGCTCTGCTGTTCTAGATTACTGTAAAGACCATCGCATTCCTTTCAACATTTTGCTTCTACTAGATAGTACCTCAGGTCACCCAAAGCTAATAGCTGAAGCCTTCCCAAAACTTAAAGTGATATTCTCCCTCTCAATACTACTTTGCTGCAGCTTATGAAACCAAGGAGTGATATCTTCATTTAAGTCTTGTTATATTAGACGAACATTTGCCAGAGCCATAACAGCATTAAATATCAATGAGAGTTCTAATCAAAACAAATTAAAAGCTTTTTGGAAACGTTGAAGCCTTGGACTTTATTAAGATTATTAGGGCAGCATGGGCTGAAGTTAAGGAATCTAATCTCATAGGCGTTTGTAAGGAACTATAGCACCCTCAAAAGACGCCTTCGAATGATGTAATGAAATATTAGAAAGCAATACTGCAGTTGGTCGCGTAACTAGAACTAGAACTGGTGCAACCTGAAGATATTAGAGAGCTGTTTTTGTTTCACGATTAACCATTAAGTAATAACGACCTTTTCGCAATTTTTGCGCGAAGAGGAAATCATATCGAAAGATACAGCTCGCATAAGCGACATTACAATAAAAAAAAAATCTGGAAGTCGGAGTTGCTACAATAGAAGACGCAATATCCTGCTGGGAAAAGGTTTGTTCTAACTTCTAAAGGAGTTCTAAAGGTAGCAGCGGACTACAGCAGCAAATCACTTGCTACAAAGAATTTCTTAAGGTAAAGAACGGGGATGACGCAAACATCGTTGCTCTATTTTTTTTTTTTGTAAGCAACAGTCACCTACAGTAATCTTACCACACAGATTCGTAAGTCTCGAGCTATCTACAAGTTCTGCTGAAGTCCCTTTAGGCCTCTTTCAAACGAAGCGATTTGTTTGATTCAATTAAGTTGCTTGATTGACTTTCAACTAGTTGAGTGTCGTGTGAAGACCTAGGCCTGTTTCAGACGAGGCAATTAGTGTTGAACCGTCGCGACGGTTATCAAGGAGCATACTGATATGAACTCTTTCACACGGAGTCAACTTGTCCGCTTCGGCAGCTTCAGTAGGTTTTCAATGACAATCAACTAGTTGAGAATAAACCAGGCAACTTACTGTCTACTACTACTTTCAAACAAGGCGTTTAGTTGATCTCACTAGTTGAACGGGCGGTTATCAAGGAGCATCATTATGCAGCAAATGATTGGGACGGCAAAAGCTGTCCGCACCAGCGGCTAGCTTGCCGTAGTGCTGTTTGGGTTTGAGTGAAGCCTCTTTCGAGTCGCTTTGGTTGTTTCAACTAAGTTGCCTGGTTTACTCTCAACTAGTTGATTGTCATTGAAGACCTATTGACGCCGCCAAAGCGGACAAATTGATTCCGCGTGAAAGGGTTCATATCAGTATGCTCCTTCACAACCGTCCGTCCAACTAGTGCGATCAACTAATCGCCTCGTCTGAAAGAAGCCTTAAAGTGTGCTCCTTACGGTAGAATTAGACTGAATAGTTCTAGTTCCAAAGCTAAGTTGCAGTCAACTTTAATTAACTAATTGCAAAACATAGCACCTGCGCACTGGTATAATCAATCTGCCGATTTGAATTGTATGAATGGATTGATTCTATTTTTTGAGCACCTCGTACTTGGCTTGGATGCCATGAACATATAAACCATGTTAACTTTTTAAAAGTGAAAACAGCGTTCACTGAAAGATTAGTTAATTATCAGTATTGTACATTGGCGAACGTAATCACTCAATACTTTGCTGAGCTTCCGGGCTGAAACCACGTCCTGGATGTTCCTCAGGCCTACGTTTCGTCCACACTGTATTGACCTGAAACTGACTAACACACGGAGACGGGTTTTATTCCGTAACTGTAGTCTTCCAGTTTCAGAGCAACAGCAGTAGCAGCAGCATTGAGCATATTCCTTGCGAGTGTGGACGAAACGTCGGCCAGAGGATCCAAGGCGCGGATTCTGCCCGGAACCCAGCAGATTATAGTATGGTCCGACTGGGGAAGTCTACGTGATAGTAATAGCAAAATTTTAAAGAGAATTACTTTATCTATTCAATCATTCAATTACATGCATGGAAAGTAGTATAGTCTTCATATCTAGGACTACAATATTCTCTAGTATCTTTATTTGAAAATGCTTTCTTTGTAGCGATGCATAACTCTCTTGAAATACATATATTTTTTTTGTAAGAAACTAGCAAAAGCTACATAATAACCTCATCCTTCAGTTGAGAAATTATTTTTAGAACCCAAAGGTAGACATATTCAAATTTTCCAAATCATAATATCGTTTAACACTTAGAGATAGGCGTAACCTTCTTGAGGATGATGGTGAAAGTGAAGGTATGAGCTGGGGTGGTGGTTGTAGTGGTAGTGGTTGTAGGAGTGGAGGTGGACGAAGTGAAGACGGATAAACTCTTTTGGTGATGGTTAGCGTGATGCACTTGCGCTTGAGTTGATTTCGGTTGTGGTGGTGCAGTAGACGAAGACGGAGACGGTGTCAGGGGAGACACGGGTGGCGGATGAGTGATTATGGGCGGCGGAGGCGGTCGTTGGGGCGGGGCAACAGTGGCCATTTGTTAGTTGGACGAGTGCTTCCCGTCCGAAGACACCAGCTCGCTGGATCCGCTGCTGCTGAGGGTGGTGTTGGAGCCGTACGGGTCCAGTGAACTCTGCACGGACATAGAGCGGCCCTGGGCGTGCCGCCTTACCCTGTTTGGTGAGAGTTTTCCGGGGTCAACGCTTGCTGGGTCTGCCTACAACACTCGTTGCTTGATCATTGGGCTCCGCGACTTTTGCTATTTTGTGATCATTTTGGGTCTGGACAGTGTGTTTAGTCACTACGCAATCTGTACGCATGAGGTATCTTGTACCTGTGTGCACACAACACGCGCACATGTATTGTGTTGTGGTTGGTGAGATGGGTAGGTGGGTGTTTAGATCTTGTTTAACATTTTTGTTTAGGAAATCCAATCGCGCGTCACACGTATGGGACTGTGCGCATTGTTCCCCTTAAATTAAACATACATACGATACTAAAATTTGCAAATCCACACCCCACTATATGGTCTATTCGCTTCTTGGGAAATAGTACAGGATTTTATAGAACACCCTTATCCTTTTCTATTTACAGAATTAACATTGATATCTCGTTTATTAATGGACCACTTTGTCGCATCGTAACAGCAAACAACTTAAACAGGGTGAAGTTCAAAGCTAATTACTTCCATCTTGATTTTAGTATTACTTTATAGTACTTTTATTGTGTTTATTTTTCTTCATCTCCACGTAATCATCCATAAATGTAATATTTTATTATGGCTATTTTGTATTAATCATGAATATCACATTCCAGCAATATTTTGATTTGACCTTCCTGAGTAATAAACAATTCTTTGTTATTGTCATTTTTTTATATTGGATTTGAGTAAATAAATAAAAATCGAAATTGATTTTCTTTCCAACTTCCATTTCAATCAGTTACGTTTCATTGATCATTCAGGCTTTACAGTAATAATACAAATAAAAACAATTACTGACATTTTTCTAAATAAAATGTATTAAAACTATAAGGAAACTATGATATTCAAATATCCGTTTTATGGATAAATGTGAAATTCCTATAACAAATAGATCATCTTAGTGTCGATTTTTATAACAATCTCTAAATATTAAAACTTCAAATGTAAGTAAAAATAATGGCGGTTCATACAAACTTGAATGAACGAATGAATAATACTTCCTTTTTTAGGTGGAATATACTTCGATTGTTTTCCTGCCAGGTAATCCAACGTAGAATTCAAATGGACAATCACTAACTGACTTTAAGATACCGTTATTTGCCCTAGACGGAGGGGAATACAGGAATTCTTAGCGAATATAAACATCCCAAAGAATGATAAATCTCCCCGAGGAAATATAATAAAATAAAAAAATACTAGGTAAGCTTGAATTAACAAATAAAATATAGTTCCCATTATATATAAGACTATAATTAGCATCTCGAGATAATATGGTCTATCTTTATAGTCAATTTTTCTAAATTTAAAATTTACCTGTAGAGTAGGCAAACATGCATGCACGTTAACTTAAAATAACTCCTTTATTAAGCTTTAAAACCTGTTGTAAATTATTTTATTTCCATAGCAATATATATTTGTATATTTAAAAATGGTTACCATTTGATAAGACCACGATATTTTACACCTTGTATAAACAACAAAATCTCTCACTGAACATGTATAAGTACTGACAATAACATTTCCAGCTCAAAACCATCTAAATGATTACTCAATATTGGTTTTAATTTTAAGAAAGTTGGAAAGTAGAGTATTCGTATTGATCGTGAAAATTTAATAAGATGGAAAGAGAATTAAAAGGTACAGGCAAGCATTATGTGCCCTTTCTTCAAAAATATTTTTATAATCTAGTTAGACACAAAAATTGGAATTCAATAAGCCAATAAATCTATATTTCTTTGGAATACCTATACGAAATATTTCAATAGTATTCTATGGGCGTATATCCAACAGAAAAAATATAGAAGATCTTAATAACGAGTACTTATCACAATCATCATTGACTGTCATAATTTTTTTTAAATTTGTAGAAAAAAATCTGTAAAAGTGTTATTATATATTCGGCAATACTGGATCACATTCCAATAGATCTGTACTATTGCCCAAGGTGCGAATAGTAATTATTTAAGCTTACTTACATGTTCTACGACACCACCAAAACACTTACAAAATACAAAAGCACAGTTCTGTATGTGAAATATCGGTTTCGTGTCAATAAAATAAAAATAATACAGGTACAACTTGTTCCAAACAAAAAAAAAACATTAAAAGCATTTAAAAACGACAACTCTAATTAGAAAGTGTGAATTGTGTTTAGATAGTTATACAGTACTCATAGATCATGCGCACTAAAAAGCGGCTCTTATACAGAAAAAAAAAACATTAAAAACACAACTGGGTATGCCACCAAAATGACATCTACTCAATAGGAATGCACTGCAAATGTTCCAAAATCAATTAACAGATTGATATAATTTGCATTATAATGTCATTTTCGTTGCTCTGAGGGTGTTTCGTTTGATAAATATTAAAGTACCTTGATCTTCAGGCAATGTGAGTGTTAACCAAAAATATACCAAACAATAATCAATAATTTACAAGCCTAGATGTAATTAATTTAAAAAAGTAATTAATGATACGATAAGCGAAAAAGGTTTAGATTTAGAATGGAATCAAATTTGGAACATTCTGGAAAAATGATTGCAAATGATAGCTAATGTTAGGCGCGATTGATATAAAGTCTAAATCTGCTTCTATAGATCCTCCAGATCCGAGATTTGAAAGGTACAGAGTTTATGAAAGATATCTATGAGTGCTCAAGCAAATTCGCCAGCTCTATGAAAAACTTCGTCAGATGAATGTTTTATGAAGAATAATTAATATCTTTTGGTTTTTGTTTTGAACTTATAACGTGTTAAAGATCTAGATAATGTGGTTCATATATACAATTAAATGTAACGAAAGAATTAATTTTCAAAGATTTTTCAAGAATTCTATCTTTGTCTCCTATCACCAAAGCAGAAAACCAACTTCCATCGTCTGATTCAAGATGATATTCTATTGCTGGAATAATTTTGTTTTGGTACATGCGCAAAACTCATTGAGAGCAGTAAGATGGACGGTATTCCCCCAAGGAAAGATGGTGTTAGTGCGAAGCTATTTCAGGAACCAAAAGCTACTATACGCTTAGTATCTGCAGTAACCAAATAACAAATCAATTTCTGAATAATGCAGGAAGCATTTTGGAAGCAACTGTCCTGGTTTAATTACATGTGAAAGAGTATTTATGTAAAATATCACAGTCAGTTACTCGAACTTGATCATAAAAATGTCAAAATGATTTTAATGGTCATAGCAGATCCGTCAAACATCCGCACAGAATCAAAACTTTGATCATAGTCAATGCCAGATTTGTTTGGAAGGTAAGCATGTCCAGCAGTCCACGAATATCAAATATACATTCTTTGAAAATCTTCCTATTTTTTTGGAATGTCCGAAATTTATTGAACAACATTTCCCGTTACTTAAACTTGTTTATTGAATCCTAGCACAATATTCGTTCTACAATGGACCATAGAGTCCGATGTGGACAAAACAATTCATCAAACTATTCTGTTTCATCAAATCAATCGATTAAAACCTACATCCAGTAGTTTTTCATAGAACTAATGAACTCTGTTTTGGCGATAACCTTATCTCAAATATGAATGATCTACATACCATAGCTGCTTAGAATCTTTCTGCAATTTGAAGGCTTTATACAACCAGAGATGCTCAAATAACAACAGAACTGATTAATCCCAATTAGTTAATAAATACCCGATTTTTTGGTAAAATTTTCCTGTCAAATAATATCTTCTGTAGAAGAAATTCTTTCGGTTTGTCGAGATTCACGTTAGATTTTCAAGAATTTAAGCTATCCGGTACACACAAAAATTCATTGGAGGAATAGAAAACATTATTGTTAAAAAATTAAGAAAATAAGAAGAAGAAATGAAAGGAGTGCAGTTTGATTTTTCGTCCAAATATGCAAAATTTCCAGATAAGTTCAGTTAGAGAAAGTTTGTCGAAATATTAATTATTATAACAAACAAGTAAACAGAAAAAGTTAGATTACGTTCAGTGCATTCAAAGTTATTATTATTACTAAATTAAAGTAAAAGGTGTTCAATATCAAATCTGGTTTTATTAAATTTTCTTTCACAACATGTTTCGATCACAAAAGAATCATCTTCAATAGAAAATTTAATAAAACCAGATTGCATATTGTACACTTTTACTTTAATTTATCTTCGTGACTTTACACTCATTATTTTAATTAATTTTCCTGGATAGATACAGCCTAAGCATTTTATTGCTTCTCAGATATCCCAGAATGGGAAAATCTCTCTCCTCATTAAGATTTCGGAATAAAAAAAAACGGAAATTTAGGGAAGGGATTATTGCTTTAATTTCCTTAATACTTTAAAAAGATGTTAACAGAATACTGCAGGAATTCATTCCTTGGCAAACTAGAAATCTAGATATTGCTTATTGCTGATGTAATAATAAATGTACGGCAAGACTTACAGGACTGAACTGGACCATTCCTTAAAAAAAATCTAGCTTATGGAAATTTATTTTAGGAATATCTAGTTTAAATCCAAATCTAAAGATTCTAATGATGTCGCAGATTCAAATCTCGCTTTGGTCATTGAAGGAGTCCTCGCAAAACTCTTATTTTTTTCTTGAATTTTATTTTTTCATTTAATGCATAAAATGAATCTATTCTTTACAGTTTGGTGCAGAATTTTACATATTTTTGAAGAATGGGCTTGACAAGTTTTTACTTAAACTGCTTTGATTGGAACAACGTTGATTGTTTCCGTAGTCATTGTGGTGAACAAGTAGGAGATCTGGCTTAGATGACTGAGATACCTAAGCAGCATAGTAAATGCTCAGGCTTTATCTACACCCATTCAATAGATCCCATTGTTAGATGAGCATTTCTTAGCTAGCAGAAGCTACCAAAGCCCAGTGAAGCACGCATTTGCAGCAGATTATTGAAAAAACAGATATAT
Source organism: Protaetia brevitarsis (assembly GCA_004143645.1). NCBI lineage: Eukaryota > Metazoa > Arthropoda > Insecta > Coleoptera > Scarabaeidae > Protaetia > Protaetia brevitarsis. Next base: position 2,241,742 of record RXPK01000191.1, on the reverse strand, counting down.
ATCGCACCTGATATGCAAGGGCGTTCATGATTATATGATAGGGTACGAGTCCTAAAGGATGCACCTCTCTCATCAAAACGTTGGCAGGTATCTTGTGAAATTGGATGTACTCCAGGAAATTTCCTATGACCTCCTTTAATGTGGTGTTGGGATTGTTATCGCAATATTTTTTGCCTAAAAGTACATAGCAACATTGCAATACTTCCACGAATGCAATGGTTAAAATAAATTAATTGCTAATTTACCCCACATTAGCGCAGCTTGGAATTTCGTGAATTCGTCCGCTTGTAATTCATCCCTGGCCAATATCAATCTGACGACGTGTTGTGGTAGAAGTGTGAAGGATCCTAAGTTCAGGACTTCGTTTCCATGCTCGTCCACGAACTCCAGAACCTGCAACTTTCACCATTACTAACTTGATTTTGCTGTGATTACAAATATTACCTTCTGAACTAAAGATTTGGTACATTTATACTGGATGTAGCGTTCAGCAGAAGCCAAAAGGGCGCAGACCGTATCCACGTTGATGCAGCATTGGACAAATCCAGCGCAGGCTCTTCTTAATTCGTCCAAACCGTAGTAATCCGCTGCGTTCATCACGCCTGAAAGAGAAGGTAGTGTGCAAGAGTCGTGGAGGAGTGAGTAGTGAAATTTGCTTTACCTAAAAGGGTTCTCGGTTGGAGGGTAACACAGCCGGTGTGTATGTATTCTATTAACTGCCTGAAGACGTCCGGTTCAAATTCTTCAATGATAAGTGTTTGGTGCTGTTGGGAGGTGGGCTGTATAAAATTATTTTTGTGAGCGACTGAGTGGCGGTATTGTGCAATCAGTAAAGTTTACGTGATCACATACCCAAAGTGAATGCAAATAATTCAGAATGTAAGTAAAAAGAGGAAAAAGTGTAAATATATAAAAGTTGTTATTGTAATATTGCTACGTTATCTTGTTGAAATCTGGGTAGGTAAATCTTTGAATACAGCAATAAATCAATAGATAAAGTAACAATTTCAAATTTATACCAATCAATGGAAAGGAAAATATTTGGAAAAGAGATATTACTTTGGTAAACATTGGAAAAATATTAAATATATTCTACTGAGTCCAGTAAAATATTACATTGCGTCTGTCACTTTGGAAAAGGTTGAACTGAAATATTTTCGTAGTGCGGAAAGGTTACTCAATCTGAAATCAGTTCTTCTCCACTTCTACCCTCAAGACGTCATCGCCTTCTTAAAAAAAGGTGATGTGGCGAGATATCCTTATATCACAAAAAAAAATATAGTTAAAAAAGTTAGAGCGAAGAATTTTCCGCAGCTTTAACAGAAAAATGCAAAAATAACAAAGTCATAGGCAAAACAAGCAAAAATGTTACATCCAAAAATCTTTTGGCCATGAATTTTCATCTTTTTAAATGACTTTACAGTTTATCTCTGTATTTGTGCGTGTACTGTATTATACTGTCACATTTCTGTCATTTTATATATATCACACACAAAAAGTTTTACCACCGTTTCATCCATCACCGAAGAAATAAGACAAGACAAGGCACTTGTTTTTAGCGAGTCTGCATGCAGAACTACATAACACCGTCAATTTACAAAGAGGAGCTACTGCAGTCATTATTGTGACGTTAATTTTGATGTTCATTTTAAACATTATTGCTGGTAGCAACCTTCTATTTAGTTTTTAATTCAATTTATTGTTTTTGTCTGTTTCTTGTTATTTTGTTATGTAGTAACAACAATAGTAACGTCTTTATTGCCAGTTAAATTCCACACAAGATGCATATATGTACGTTTAACGGCAGGTGATAAATAGCCGCCATTTTGAGTCGAGATTATACTTCCCTTTCTGACTTTCCGACTTCCCCTTCTTTATGATTGGTATAAATTAAAAAAAGCCGTTGAGGCATTTAATACTAAGAAAAGATAGCTCTGTAAGTAATTTTTTGGCAACAAAACATCAAAGGTGGAGGACAGAAAATTGCCCTTGTGAAGCATATGTTCACATATACAGTGAAGCCACAAATGCCAGTCTGCAAGAGATAGTTTATTTAGTAATCATAATTGTTATTTTTGTAAGCACGAAGCATCTTAAAACAGTTAGAAAATTTTGACACCAAAAGAAATTTTCTGTGGACCAATATTTCTTCCGAATCGATTGGAGTCATTTGTAGACGTAAATAAAGAATTTTTGACAATGCATCATTAGATCTCAGAACTAACGTGTACGTTAGACCTGTTTTGAAGAAAGTTAAGTTTCTTGCAAGCTTAGTGACAAGGGCTTCTTTTGGAAAATACAATAATAAGGAACCTATAAACTAGAATCTGGTTTAAAATATTTATGGAATTGGTAACCGCCTACTTTCGTAATAATTATTATTGTTTATTGATTTGTCGAGAATACTTAAAAAAGTAACGCTGAGACTTGTGATCAAGATTTTGAAAAACCTTTTGATCACAAACATAATATTATCGAATGAATAAAGGTGTTTCTGCCCGCAATTCGTTTTCTATTTTTTTTTTTTCATACCTGATATTCTACTTTTATAGCCTGCAACTAGGTATTATGATACTTATGACAAAAATCATTAGAGAAGAAGTAGAAATATTGATTTTCCATAATAAAAATATAATGCATTTTGTTCATAAAATTAAAAGATGAAAAGATATGACACCTGAAAGATTTTTGTGTTTAGATATTTTTGCTTCTTTCGCCTTTAATTTTGTTATCTTCGCTTCATGATAAAATAAAGTCTCTACAAAATATTTTTGCAAATTTATCTCTATACTTTTTGAGATAGAATAGAACGCTCTCGCATTTCTTTTTTGCATATAGCACATTTTGGAAGGGGTTACTGGTGAAGGAATCTAGGTTTCAGACTCAGCAAGGTCTCTTCCTCGTTAGATTACAAAAAGAAATTAAATCCACCTTTTCTTAAAGTCACAGATAAGCCATCCAACATTTTACTAGACTATATAGTGTTGAGAACAAAGTCATCACTGTCATTCATAATAGATCGTTCGTTTTACAAGCAGTAAATTTCATTCATTGCGTGAATGAAGCGCTTTTGCATGAATTAAATCTTTCACATTGCTTTCACGAAAATAAACGCATAGCAACGTTATATTATGATCGCAAAACACTATTTAAAAGAAGAACAGATTAACAATAAGGTTAATAATAAGTAATTTAAAATTTAATATGTAATCAATTATTAAAGTAACACCGTGAATGAAACTAATACTCAAGGCAACAATACAAAATTACTTCATTCATTCTCTGGCACTAAAATATTGACACATAGTTATGGGGACGAATGAAAGTTTCCAACTTCATTCCAACACTATAGACTAACAATACTATAATACTAAATACACCTATGTATTATGACGTGTAGCAAAAAAATCGCTTCTATTCGTAAAAGCAATCAACGAAGAACAAAATATTAGTAAGTATCTTCTTTAATTTTACAAAATCTATATACAGGACATCCCAATTAATGTGCTTGCGATTGGAATCTCGGTAAACTGTAAATCTATAGCGTAAACTATTATTGTAGATCAGGCTCGTGACATAATATTTACTCTTTTTAAAACCCATCGAAAATTTATTTAAAATTATACACATTTTATATTAACAAACGTTTTAGGAAATATTGATGTTACGTATTTACACAAAATTTGATTATTTTCAGTTAATGTTTCATTGTATTTGCTCCAGCAGTACTTCAAAAAACTTCAATGCAGTACTTGATTTTGTCATTCAAATCCATTATTGTAGAAATCGAATTTTAAACTTTGTTGTGAAATATGTGACATGGATTTGTTGAGTGTTGTACGTGTATTCCCTCATGTTTATTTGAATTAGTATTCGCTATTTTTTATTTAAAATTTAGCTATCATATTTTCCATGTATTTTATTGTTTTAAGTGATTTATTTTGAAATAGATATCTTCTATTCACACAACATACCTGCACTGCTCAATAATTGCTAATAATCAATCTAATGTGCAGTATTGCGTTTATACATTGTTTAGTGATAAAATTTGTTTTTTCCCAGCAGGGAGGAAAGAATCCACTCCTCATTTGAGGGAGGAAAGTTGTACTTTTCCTCCGTAGGGCGGAAAGTAAATGACATTGACATGATGAAACTGTACATCTTATATGTGACATTGTTGATAGATGATATTAGTACATTCGACTCAGTCTGAATCAATTGAGATATGAGATAATTGCAAAATTATTAGGTACCTGTCGTTTTAGGAGTGAGTGTATTTAAAAAAGAAATCCATAAATATTAATAATCATTTTCTAATTCAGGTTTACAGGTATTGAACTTAACCTACAAAAGTCATAAACACAGAAGTAAACAAACCGGATACACAATCTTGTACTTGCAATAAAGTTAAATACAAGAGATTAAATTACCGATTTACGTTAACATTGAAAGAGCAGTTTATTGTATTTTGTACAGCTAACCCTTCTTTTAAAATTTGAATCGGTAAATTGAATTCCGATAAGTTTGTTCTATTAAAAACTTGTGGTATATAAGCAGGAATAGATGTCGAGGAATTTGTAGAAATGCTGGCGCATGGCTCATGACTCAGATATCTGTACCATTTTTGCAATTTTTTTTTGACTTCAAGGGAATTCTCAACATAACCTTCAGCGATGTTGGAAGATCGCCAACCACCGTGAAGTTTTACACTAATACTCCACCGCCTTGTGAAGCAAGCACAGTGGCAGAGGTTCTGCGGAAGCAATTTCTTAGGCATACTACTAAAGGTATTATGCCCAACTAGCTGTTTCGTTATTTTATCATTACGCAGACTTAAAAATAATCGTGATTGACCTGCAGGGCTCATTTGTAGATATTTCCGGATAATTACAATCCAGTATGGTTCCACCAGTACAAAAGTTCTTGAAACTCCAGTTTTTGTTTCGGGAATATTTACCACAATAATATCACCTGTGTTATCTACGTCAGAGATAGTCATTCTTGCTAATTCGTCAGTTCTACAAGCACCCGCGACGCCCATGATTAAAGCAGCCTATAATTACATCATGCAAGAGTAATTTATATAATAAATTCCGAACAGTGGCAAGTGCTGCTTTGCGAATTTCAGGTGGTGTGCACGACAGATTATCATTGTCTGTGATATCATTCGACATATTGCATAGAAATGTTTATAATAAATTTTTATGATATTAAATTTCAATTAAATTAGTTTTATTTACTATTATTGAACACTTTTTGGAAAACGACGCTGACCTGACATTTTTCAAAAAATATTTGACAGATTAAGCCTACTATCTATCATGTCACTCACAGGTATGTCTTTATTATTTTTAGACATTTACATAATTAGTTGAAATTGGACTGGCTGAGGGGAAAAATCGTATTCAAACCACGTGAGGAAAGTGCTATTGCGGACCTTTTTTATTAATATAGTAATATTTGCCCGCGACCTGCAATAAAGCACTTTCCTCCCTTGGTTTGAAATATACTATTTTACGTAATATGAACAAACAACTTTAACTTAATTCCATTGCCAACCACTCTAGTAATATCTCTTATTAAATTTCCGTAGGCAATGCTTTTTGAAAGTCGAATCCTATATGCACTACCGTCCACGAAAGTTTAGCCAAGCGAAAAAGTTGTACAAATACTTCAATATAATAAATGTTATTGCATTCAATTATGATAATCTTAGTATTCGCCCTTATCACACCTGAACTTAAATAAACAAAGTACAAAATACAAATACAAATTGGTAAGTTCTCATTTTACAACAGATATCTTATGCCTTTCTTGGGAACAGATGGAATACTGTTTCCTAAGAAAGACATATACGATTTATTATATTTTTATAAATCTAAAATGGGTATTTTAGAAAATATTAGGTTTTGCACGTATAGATACTTAAATAGAGCACCAATTAAATTGTATTTAAATCGCGCCCTAAAATAATTTTAGTACGGAAGTAGATGACATATGTCACTAGATGGTGTTTCAGTTAGTATCTCATGAGCTTTCTCTTAGTTTTTCTGCGATTATTATTGAAAGATCCCAATGGCGAGCACGTGAATAGAAACAGGCTGTATACAGTGGAATTATATACTAATGTCATGCGTACATTATTCCAAGTTGTTGAGATGCTAAAGAAATTCATGATTTTTTTTGTTTTCAATTTAGTAGTAATTGGAATATAAAAAGTTCCAATTTATTTCAATTAAAAATACACACTAGTATATTCCCTAATTCCACTTCAGCAACGCTCATTATTTGGAATAATATATAGTTGATTTCTCTAAGAAAATCTTAAGTTATCGTGTTGTACTATGTTAGTTAGTCTGTATACATGAAAGTATGAGAACCGTGTAAGCATTGCGGATTTGACTTATCATTAAAACAATGCTTTTTTTAGGTTAACTTTTAATCAATCGCCAAGTCATGACAGCTGTCACATCTAAATTCACATAACTTTGGCAATTCACCCCAAAATTCAGTGCAAGATTCGCGCAGAATATGAACTGCAACTCCTGTTGCTGCAAAAGTTCCAACGTTGACCCCTGCAGCTGGTGCCTAACAACGCGGAAGTGTTGTCCCACGCAGAGTTGCTGTTGCAAACCCCCGCCCAAGCAACAGAAAAAGAAAAGCTGCTGTTGCAATAGCTATTGCGCCGCACTGCGAACGAAACAAGCGAGTTGTCAATGTTGCGAAGAAGCAGAAGAACGATGACGAAGATGAAGACGGAGTTCCGGTTGTCCGTGCAAGAAAGATAAGAAAGGCAAGGGCAAACGACGTAAGAATGGGAAGAGAGAGACGATAGTGATGAAGAGGAAGAAGAAGATGATGAAGTAGGAGATATGAGGCGCAGGCGTCGCAGATACAAAGAAGATGGCGCCGACGATGATGAGAGAAGTTATGGAAGCAGTCGAAGTGGTAGACGTCGAAGAGAATATGACGGTAATCGTAGTTTTACTATGGAAGATGGTTACATTGACGCACCACCACCTAGAAGAGGTAATGGTCCTCCTGGAACGCCATCTAGAGAGAGCTCTGCTAACACGGACCATATTCAAACAAGTAACACGGGAACGTCGACACCAGCACCTAGGGCTACTCCAAGAAGACGATAGATAAGTAGAAGAGAATCATTGGAAGTCACCAAAACAAAAAATGGGAAATATATAAGCGATAATAATTGAGAAATAATCAAATACGCAATACTTACAGTGTATGCAACAAGAGAAATATTAGATCTGCACCATTTTCTTTATATTCATCAAAACTGACATTGAAAAATAAAGTAATTATTGGAAGTAGTGTTTGGTAGTATTTTCCATTGCAACAGCAAGCTCACTATTAGTTGTCAATCGTAAAACTTTAAAAATAAGAATAATGATTCAATACATTTCTCTGAAATCTCTCACACAAGTAATAATCCCATCAAATTAACCAAAATAAGAAGAAAAAAAATTCATGCAAGCGTATTGTATATTGTATAACATACCAAGTTCCCTAGAGTTGAAGTTAAGCGAAGGTATGGGAATACCTCTTTTTCTTATTCTTAAATGTTGCGTTCATCGAAAAATTAGTTTCAAAATTAAACTAGAGTAACATTCTCTACAAAAGCGACCCTATTCATTTTTTCGTACAGTGAATAGTTTTAGATATGAGTAGTGTTTTTTTTTAACGTCTGGCTCAGTTTTCTTCGCTTTTGTGAGTTAAGAAACGAGCTACTCACCATGAATAACCAAACCAACAGATTGTTCGTTAAAAAAAGAAAACGATAGCAACGTTTTCTAATACATATTTAACAGGATAAGGATACACAATAATGATACTCTGAAGTCGGTAATGTCGATAATACTGATTATTTGAAAGTTTTGCATAAAGTTTTTGTTCTTAGTAACTTTCACTTATAGTATATTGATGCACTGCGAAGCAAAATAATTTCTTTTCGTTCCTGAGGGAACCGTCTGACATAGAGTCTTCGGAAACACCGCAGTCTATTGGCTCTTTGTATTTAGTCTCCCAGTTCTTTTACCCATTAAATTATACCAGGCATCCAAGCACCCTGATAGCCTGCGCTAATCTGCATAGATCTCTGGCTGGTTGATCGAAGTAGTCGTCTGGATTCATTTTTGGCTTCTCAAAAATTGCCTGTCTTCTTGTGTTCAGAACCTCGTATTCACACATGTGGTATGCGTTCTCTGTCCTTTCATTACCCAGTCTGCAGTTGGTACCTCCAGAGTTGATCCCTAGTTTCTGAAGGAGTCCCTTCAGTGTACATTGTCCTGTTAGGAGATCTGTTACGATGCGAAGTGACTCCTACTGAGCTGCTTCACCTTTATATTTTTTTGATGGTCCTTTAATAAAGGTTTTACCATGATTTTGCCTGGTTGTATTGTTCCATTGTTTTTATATTTCTCTTTGACCCAACTCCTTACCTGCTCTCGTGCTGTATTTTTAGATGCTTCTAGGCCTAAATATCAAGCACATAATCCCTTTCTTGATAACTCATGGGCTTTTTCGTTTCCCTCGATTGCCAAATGTACGGGCACCCGCAACAAAGTGACTTTATTGTGGTTTGTCAAACTATTCAGATCTCGAATAGATTCCCAAACCAGTCTGTTGCAATATAGATCCGTTTATTTTTGTAAGCCTTCTGATTGACTCCAGTTGCACAATGCAATATTGCGTACGCCTTTGCTTCAAAGACCGTAGCACATTTTCCTAAATGAATGGTGGTCATTACATTTCTCACCCAGCTGTAGATTTCAACTCCGGTTTTTCGATCTGTAAACCAAATCAATTCTCCAAACCTGTTTCTGTCAATCCTGTTGAGTTGATTCCAATTGATATCCGATCCCTAATTTTCAGTTACAGCAGTTTGCTGCTGCACCTGGGACTTAGCAAGGAAAATAGTACCTTATTTGAAAGCAAATTGATAAATGATGGATTTCATCAAACTAGATCGATAATTCAAAAAAAATGTATACCTTTATTACAGAATAGAGAACAACGGAAGTTTCACTCCGGTGATTAACTGGAAAGATATTCTATCCTTTTTCAATTCAATTCTGAAGATGTTTATATACTTTTTCAATCAACTCTTGGCGTTTTTTTTTTCAAAGTGATTGTGCACTGCTATATTTCTGTAGGCAGACTGTCTGTTATCGGTTTCGGTTTACAAAAACAAAACCTTTATCAGACAGATGGACTTATAATAGTCAGGAATGAATATCGTTAGGAAACTACAAATAGTAGAATACCATGGGGTCACCACAAGTTTCCCTATTCCAGTGATCTCCACTTCATTAGCGCACTCACTGAGTGTAGTTTTGCGCGCTTCCATCTTTATCCGTTATACCCTTGAAGCACAAATCACCAAATACCTCACAAAAACGGTAAGTCTCTCTACGCTTGGTGAAGTGGGTAAAATGGATGAACTGCATTTAACACATTGCACTTTCATTACAAATAGCAGTAAATACAACTGGTATTGCGTCGTTCATTTACCATTATGCAACTATCACAAGATATTGGTCCAGCCATACATTCTGTAGTTGTCAGAGGAATTAAGGTGGAATCAGATTTGGGTTTGTCGCAAATTTAAGAAATGCAAAATATGGATGGTGATTTAGTCAAGGCCACATCAAGTATTGCTAAGAACACCTGCCATTGACACTGCATCATGGGTTAATGATGAATACATGAAATATAGTTACTTTATTTCGGTTACTTGTTTCCTTCAAGCTTTTCGTCAATGCTATCTATAAAACTGTCGGAATTACGAAAAGAATTAATACAATTTTTTTTGTAGAGCATCCACCATAGTTTAATTTTGTACAGGATTATTTTGTTGCTGAACTTAAAATTTTTCCAAAGACGTTTAAGAAAAGGTAATAAACTGACTTTTAATATGCTGCACAATGCATTAGGATAAAGAATTGTGCCAAGTTTTAAAGATTCGGGACATTTCACTTACTTAACATTTTTTTTCTTTTTGTTGATTTAACTGCACTATAAATTTTAATAACTATTGCATGTTATTTTTATATTGTTATAGACCTATCATACTAATTAATGTAATAAACACTTGCAAATTTATTTCTCCATTTAGAAATATTAAGGGTTATTCCCTTATTCCTATTTTCAGCGATTTTAAAATATTAAGTACTATTTGCTTGACTATGAAAGCCTTCATTCATTTTTGCAACAAGCTATGAAACTAAAGAGCCGTTTTGGCAGTTGTAAAAACTGTAGTGTGATTCAATTTATAGTTCAGGGGGAGCCAATTACCAAGCTTTTGGCAAATATGTGAATATTAATAATATTTCAAATCTCAATACAATTTTTTTGCATTTAATTTATTTTTATAAACAAGTTTATTGATAAAGTTAAAAGTTATAGTTGAGGCCATAAAGATAAGCAAATCAAGATTAAGGGATTGCTATCAGTATAATAGCATTAATGCTGCCTAAGATAGAAAAAAAAACGCGAGCAAATGGTTCGTAACATCCTGTACATAATGTAAATGGTGCAAAAATAATATAAAATTAAATGTTCGTGCGTGTAGTTTAATTCTTCCATTACTTTTAGTTGAAATGAGCCCAAACCAATACAGTTTAGTGCATTGCATCAAAGCTACCATTACTATTATTATTATTCTGATGACAGTGGCTTATAATTACATGTGTTTGTATCTGATAATGGACATATTTTTTTAAAAAATATTTGTATTTGCAAACTATGTACAGAAAGAATGTAATAGCTTTTTGTAATTTAAATTAATTAAATTTCCATTCATTTAAATCCTGATAACTTGGACTAGGTTTATTCTAAACCTCTACAAAAAGCTACTACACACTAAAAACCTACACTATAAGGATCCATTTTTACGTAATTTACATAGCTATTTAGATTTAGATTATTTAACAGGGGTATCTAATCTATACAATTATATACAACAGTATTAGAAAGATTTTCTCTATCTTTATAGGATATAAATATATGCAATAGAAACCATTAAACAATTAATTAGTTAATTTAATATTATAGATATAATTCCCATAGACTTGCAACTGTGCAAACGCAAATTACGTAAAAATCTACCTAAACCTATGGACATTCACAGACCAATTATCTACAAACAAACAAATAAGAAAAATGGAAGAGGAACTGTGAAGAAGGATTTGGTTACCTCTTGGATTGGGGCCAACTGCTGTGTGAACCCTCTCTAAATTACATAACAGTCAACAATTTAATATAAAAAACATATTTTCAGCACCTCCTTTTCATGTGGTTCAGTACAAAGCCAGGCAATTTCCGTAACAAAGCCGCGTCTTTAATCTAAGCCACATGAGAAGAGATATGACATTTTTTATTATGCATATAGACGCATTGTGTTCCTTACCTGTTGTGAGGCATTTTGCAAATTTAACAGGGGCTCTGAGGATCGTTTTAGAAATAATCTGAGTTTATTTTCTCTGGGGGCTGGTTCTTTCTTCCTTTGTGGACTGGGGGCCTAAATATTGAATGTGTTAATTATTAATTTTGATACGTCACGACCTTACCTGGTAGACCATCTTATGGAAAACCCTCGACCTAGCTGCTAGTACGGCTTTGACGGCGCATACCGGTTCTCTAGTGTCACCCACCAAGAATGTAACGTCGCACAATTCGGGCATCGAAGCCAAGAACTTCATGTCTTCCGCTAAGCCGGTCTTGTTCTCGAAAGTGCTTAGGTCTGGCTCGGCCTCTGCCATGGCGCTGTAGCTGTTTACAATCAGGCTTTCCGGCATCTGAAAAATACGATTTTCATGCTAGACATACAAGAAATTTTGTAACTAATTAATCTATTTTATTATGTTAATAATGTGCCATGAAAGGTAGTAGTTGGCAAATTTGGCCTGTCACCACATTTATAAACATGTCGCGAAGTATTTATCTATGTCTGATCATGGTAATGGATCCACTTCAAAGATGTAAAAAGATAGGTCGCCAGCATAGGACAAATACTAATTGTAATTATTATGTATGAATATAGTATTAATTTTTGCATTTCTGAAAATGTACTTCTTAGAGTATATAACAAATCACGTAATAGTATGCTTCTGCACGCGTAAAATAGCTATAAAAATCCAGTTGCAAATGATTTAAGCCAGTCTAGGTTAAGAGAACTTTTAAGTATTTCAAAAGCTTCAGATTCACTTTTCCTTCTGCGTTTCAAACTCTACAAGACTACCTAAAATAAAAAATAATTCCCTTGTACTTGTGTCATGAATATTTTATTAAATTCTCCTATTTCCTAGTGTTTGATAACGCATATCCCTCAATTGTATATTCTTACTTGGAAGACAAGACGTAAACTTCATTTGACAACACTCACACAATCGTTTATTATTTCAGTTCTACCTATTAAATATTGTGTAGGTATACTTATGTATTCTAAATTAATAGCAATGAAGTTTTAAAGAAATAATCAGCCAGTAGACAAGTCAATTGCTGGTTATCAAAAAGAAAGCGATTAGCTATAAATACTATTAGGTATTGCATTTAGTCGTTCTTAATTTAGCAGTAAAACATTATTGCGCAGGTTGGGTTTTCAGATGACACTGCATTTGGTAGTATACGGCGATGAGAAAATTTTTGGATTATAATTTATACCCAAGGAATTTTTTAACATAAGTACAGTGGTGAACCTGTCATTTCATTGCCTAAAAAAGGCACCCTTTCTGTTACTAAGCTACATGTAAACAAGTACTACTTGATTCAACTGAAGCAGTCATTGGCAGTTTGTCAAGTCCAGACTTACACGTACGTTTACCAACTGTATCCTCTGTGTCATCTTTAGTTTGAACCAAACCCAACACCAACAGCAGTTTGGACAGCTTATAAATTAAAATGTGATTATGTGCCAATGACTGTCTACATACCAAGCACTGTCGTTTTTACCCTAAGGGTAAGGTAGGTTTTGGTAGCATTATCTAGAATATCTACACTCAAAAAACTACCCATGGAATTTTATGTCATTTATACTGACTTTGCTAAGGCGTTAACCGCCTTGATCATTCCTTATTATTGGCTAATCTTTCTAACATGGGGATCTGTGATAAGTTATTGTTCTACTAAAGTCTTACTTACAACATAGACGATTCTATGTTTCTTATAAAGATTTTGTACCCGCCAATCAAAATATGCCATCTGGCGTCCCTCAATGTTCCAATTTGGGCCCACTTTTATTCGTAGTGTTCATTGACGATCTTGTTAACTCGGTGGATTGCAAGTGTCTACTCTTTGCCGATGATGCAAAGTTTTTTTCGTGTATAGAATCCTTGAGCGATGCGATTGCGTTGCAAAATATTCTGAACACGCTATATGAGTGGAGTAATGAAAATAGATTGTATCAGTATTGTGGAGTGTACTGCGTTATTGTATATAAGATTACGTAATATATTGTATACTTCATTTACTATAACAGACGACTTACGTCATTGCTTGCAATTTCGGGCCATGCAATACCATATTATTAAAATAAGCAACTAACATATATCTTTTTCATGTTCAATTATTGAAGATATTATGTTGGTGCCTACTGTTTTTTTTAAATTGCACGCTTGTCACATTTTCCTAATGTATTCCCACCAATTTCGTTATTGCTGTCAACTGTCAAAGGGTTATATTCTGCGTTTTCAGTAATGTGTTGGAATTTGCGTTTATACTTGGTATATATTTATTTAAAATAAGTAATTGCCTAGACTATGCCGAAACCATTGTGTAAACAATCGAAGGTTGTTCCGTTAATCGTGTATTTCGGCGCAGAACGCGAGAACAATGGGCCATTACTTCCGTTAAATTTCGTGCGAAAAGTATGTATAAATGTATAAAATCCATATATTTTTAATGTCACATTCTTAACAGTAGGTATTTCGTTTTTAGAGAGTAGCGAGTGCTCTAAACATCATGTTGCAACCATAAGCAAAATTTCATCCACGAGTATACAAGGAATTACATCACTAACACAAAGAAAATGCATGCAATAATGTTGTAAAAATTGATTATTCTACTCATTGTCAATTTGCTATTGGGAACACAATTTATGACATGTACAAAAACAGTGAGTGTATGCAAATATTGCTTACAGAAATGGTTCTTTCACATACGTTTTTCAGACTAACACAACACATTAAACATCTTGAACAGTACTCTTAAAGAAATATGATTGGAAATAACCATATATTTAAATTTTATGTAGTCTACAAAAGGAGAATATTTTGTAAAACTACGACAAAATAACAATATTTCTTACATTATTCTTTATTCTTCAGGTTGTCTTTTATGAATTAAATAGTTCAATGGCCCAACGGATGAGTAATCAGCGGTCATGTTTTCATTTAGTCATCGCTTGAAAGTTTCGTGAAATTGACGTAGTTTTATCATTATCGACACCAATACTTGCGTGAATGGAATTGCGACTATTTATGGGTTATCTAAATTGTTCAACTATAAAATCTATATTGCATGGAAACATGGAGATGCAAATATCATATTCATTCAAATTGGTATACCGATAGCCATGCCTTCTCATAAAACAAATACGATAATATATCATTTCATAATCCTGTTGCCCTTATTATTGCCTAAGTCTTTAATAAACAACAAAACTCAACACACACACTCTACCTTTTGGATAAGGAATAAATAAATATTTCTTTGAAGATTGCATTGTAAGTACAATTTATTTCATAAGTTTTGCGTAAAACGTTGTGTTGTTATTATTAATTTGATTAATTGCAAAAATGTGCTTTACTTTTTTTTTATTGATACGAAAGTTGCAAAGCAAGTTTCTAAATTTCTTAGTAATTCTTATTACATAATCGATCATAAACCGTTCGTCTAAAAAAAGTCTATCCTTATTGATCGAGTACGTGTGTAAAAGATTATACGAAATGCAGCATTAATTCGTAAAATTTTCATTATGCCAATGATATCATAATGAGTGTTTATTTACATAAAGAAAATGAGAATTCAGTTTTGTTGACTATATGGTTGTTTTAAACATTCTAAACTAATCAAAATATATAATAAATTAAGCAACTATTAGTTGATAAACATAAAATATATTGAAATGAATTCAGCATTCTAGCAGTATTGCTTATAAAAATAACAAGACTTACCCAATTTTCCTTATTTGGAAACCAAATATTTCATTATGTCCGAAAAACAACAAAGCTGCTCGAAAATACGCCAAAAAAAATAAGGCGCGACACAAAATACACTAAGCTACTCTTGTCAATTAACGTAAACTGGAGAAAAAATCTTGTAATACACAACTCTTTCTCTGACGAGCCTCACCGAAATGATAAGGGAATAGGAAACGTAAACATTGATATCCGGCTTATTTACACATTTTGCGGTAACTTCGTTCTTATTAAGGTTAGTAATATTCATACGTTTTGCACGTCATGGGTTTCCCACACAACGCACTTTTTACGACATTATCAGCAATTGGCACATGACTTCTAAGTGATCGATATAAAAACAGTTTTTAAACCTGTATCGTGTAAATAGATTATGAGTAATTGTATTTGGATTATTAGACAGATTTTAACCACAACATTTTACTAACAAATGTTAGCTTTTACCATAATCCATGTTTAAGTTTAATCTTTTCTGGCGGTATAAATTAAAGAATCTTATTTAAGCCCTTAAAAAACAAAAGTTTTATTTAGAAGCCAAAAGTTGTACTTTTTGTTGAAAATTTATTTCTAGTAAGACGTTCTACCCTGTCATTGCACATGGAATTAATGGAATTGGGAACAAGGCAATGCGAAAATATCGTGTTTGCCACACAAATCAGCATGCTTAAAAAAATGAGTATGGTTTCATTTGAAAAAAATAAGTTGAGTACGATCCTGGCAAATTGATATACCCATGAACGCGAATATATTTTTAGAACGCGCACTTCTTTCCATCATGTAGGATGCCACATTGAAAAATTTTTTATGAGAGATATTAAAGTCAATATCGACCGATATCGGACTACTGACTCACCCTGTATATTGAAGATGTTTCTGTCACTTTTTGTTTTTAATTCCTTTGATTATTGCCAGCGTTTCGATCTTCATTCAGATTTACTTTTTGCTTTAATGCTTTGAACTTTGGTTGTAGGTAAACATATTTGATGTTTATAGTTAATACGGTTCAATAATTCCTCTTTAGTATGTATACGGGCTTAGAGTACAGTGGATCTTTTATACGGTTCCAGAGTTAAAAACCCAAGGAAATCGGGTTGTCTGGGTGGCCAGTTCCAAGGTTTCTATAGGCCAATTCCAATTTTCAAACATCAAGCTCAACTGCTGATATACAGCTATAGTGGAATATGCTGGAGAATCACCCAGTCGATACCACTCTTTGGCTCTTGTCACATGGAGGTAGAGCACTTAGGAGATCACTAGCAAAGTCTCTGGGTATCTCCAGATATCTAGCACTATCAACATTTTCATCGTACACCATATTATTACTCTATTGTCCATCATCATCATCATGAAGCCTAGCAATCCTTAGGATTATGGCTAATATAAAAATCCGTATATTGAGGTAGATTAATCCTCGTTTCTCTATTATTGATAATCGTTTACATTTTGCCATTGGTCTTCGCTAATTCCATTATTTTTTTCCATTTTACTCCGTCTCGAGGCACTTTCCTTCCAATCCGGTATCCCAGTGCTCGCGCATCTTCCTCATCCACTCTCTCTCCGGTCTTTTTCGGTCTACCTTCCTTCTTGACCACAGTGGAATCCACTGGGTGATCCTCTTACCATCTCGCGTTTGTCTTCTCCTCATTATGTGACCCGCCCAATTCAATCTTATTGCCTTGATATATCTGACTATATTCTCGTTCCCCAACTCCTGCTCTAGCTCTTTGTTTTTTTTTTGCTCTTTTTACTCCTTCTTTTGTTGTATCTGACTAATACTATTCTTATATCTCCTTCAATTATTTTCAAATCTCCTCTTCCCTTTTATTAAACACTGCTGTTTCAATAGCGTACCCTAATAACAGGTCTTATTAAAGTTTGTATATTTTTATTTTGTTTGCTTTGCTAATGTTTTTACTTTTCACAGCATTTATTTCTGCCAATGCCGGTACCTTTTGTATTCTCTCTTTTATCCTATAATTATATATGTTGTCCTAATGATACTCCCAGGTGTTGTACGTCGTAACCTTTTCAAATTGTATTTTTGAGTTCTTAGGTGGTTCATGCTTTCTTCTATTCACTTCCAATCTTCATATACTTCCCTCTTCCTCGTTGATTTCCTATCCATAATTCTTTGCTGCTCTAATTTGTAATTAACAATATATCAAATCTTTTTTGTTTCTTCGCCATTATTGCTATATCGTCAGCGGTATGCTACTATTTGCAAATCATCGGCAATGATATTTTTATTGTGTAGTTTAGCTCTTCTTATGATACCTTCTAACCGTTAGATTGAATAGGGTTGGAAGATGGATCTCCTTGTTTCACTCCCTTATTTATATTGTCTCTTCTGTAGTTATTCTCTTGGAATTTTACTTAATCTTTTGATTTTCCAGTAGTGCTCCCTATTAATTTTATATATTTTTTTGGTATTTTAGGTTTCCTTGCAAGCTCTTCTATTATTTTCTCCATTTCGTAATGAGTCGAAATGCTCTTTAAAATCTACAAAACATATGTTATTTCCCTATCTGCATTCCCGTGTTGTTCTCGATCACTTGAATCTAATGTATGTATTGCATTAATCGTGATCCCGCCTAAAACCGTTTGGAATCTCCCAATACATTTTTGCATATATTTCAGCTTTTTTATTTATAAATATTGCTATACTTTGTTAGGTTATATTTAACAACGTAATAGGTCTATAGTTTTCGCATTTCTCTTTGTCTCCCTTTTTGTAGATTGGGATGATTATACCTGTATTCCAGTCATTTGGGATTTTATTTTGTTTCCATATTTGTTGTATTAGTTGATATATATGCTTGGCCTGCTGTTTCCCCCATACTTTAGTATTTCCCCCGCTATCCCATCTTCCCCTGGAGCTTTATTATTACGAAGATTTCTAATTTCTTCTAGCGCTTCGATTTCTGTAGGACATTTAACCTCGTTTTCCTCTTCTTCTGTTAGTGTATTCTCCGTTTTTATATATATTTCTTCTTTTTCATTTAGGATTTGTTGGTAGTAATCCTTCCATATTGTCCATAATTAAACAAAAAAAAAGCATTAAAGTGGTGCTGATGATTATTGTCCTTTATCACACGTGGATTATATTGTTGTAGTAGTGATTATTTTGGCGATTCGAAGGCATTGTTGGTAGATTCGAATATCGTTCGTTAAATAATCTGCAAGTTCGTCTGACAATTTGTCCAATTCACCATACGCATAAAACAAATTTAACAATTCATTATTAGAATACTCTTCAATATTCTACATTATAAGCTGCACTTGAGAATGTTAATAAAATCACTAGAACTGTAAATACATACCTCACGAATCTGTGCGCTTAAACTGCTAAACTTGCATTCGATCATGCAATAATATACAGGATGTTATGTTTGAGAAACCAAACTTCTTCATCTTTGAAAATGATATAATTGGTCATGAAATTTTGGACAGCCCCTGTATGCGATAAATGAATTATCAATGGGGATTTCGTAAGTAGCATTCTAATGTTTACGTCTACCCCAGAAGCGCTTACTAGCAGCAATGGATAAAAGATGCAGTATTGAAAATAAGACTACATATTTAAAAATTTTCAAAATAATTAATATATCTCAAAAGCAAATGAAAATAGATACAGAGAAACCAGATGGAACACATCATGAAATTTTCTCAGCAATCTAAAAATGAGATAATATACTGGGTGTTCCATTTAAAATAACGAAGTTAATGGTCCTTTACAATATTGAAAATATTTTAGAATGAAAGAAAAACCCTAGAATCCAAAAGTTCAGAATTTAAGTTTTTTCTAACCACGCAAACTGCTAAGGAACGACTCCCGTGAGAAGCCCAGTATATGTTTCTCCCCGCATTTGGGGATATTGAAGCAAATTGAGCAAATAGCAAAGGGTAGTATTGCTGATAGGGCATTCCACGTCCACCTCCGCAAATGAGGGGATTGGCAGCTAAAAAAGTTACCGTTATTCTTACATTACATCGCTCTATAAATCCACTAATTGTCAGTTTCATTTAAATCGGTGCGACAAACTTGCCTGTCTTCCCTTGTTAATAACATCTGTGAATGGCATGGAATATCATTCCGTCCTAACTCTTTCTTTATCACATTCATTCACAACATGTGAAATAAAAGCCATACTTGAATGAAACTCAATTTCACAATGGGAATTGGCCACAGAAAGATTATATTATGAAAAATAGTTAATAAAAGTGGTGGCAACAAACATCATAATTTGTGAAATTATATTTAAATTCTAATATAAAGCATGAATCACGAGGCAATATATTATTATCGTTGCGTTAGCATCATTTAAATGGAGAAGGAAATAGAAATTACCGGGTAATATAGATATATTTTTTTCAGTGTACAAGGTCAAATATTTCAGGCGTGGTCTTAAAAAGATTTTAATATAATGACTATATAAAATTCTCAAGTTATTTAGAAGTACATATAAAAGCTCAAATAGGTATTTTATAATTTAATTGTTTGGATTTGTTAGATGTAATTTTTATTTTCTATGTTTGAAGGTGCACAAATAATTGAAATATAAATAGAATCATAATATAATTATGTTTTAATATTTTATATATTATTACCTGAAAATCAAATATTTCAGATGTTCTAATCTGCGTGTAAAATCAAGCATTATTTTTTCGTAATAAATAATTAACTTGCTAGATTGCATAAATTATTAGATTCAATAACGAAACCACCGAAATGAATGAATTCATCCAAAACGTGCATTATCCAAAATCAGCTGTACGTTTTTTCCAAAAAATCAATACACTTACCTGTTGAGTTGTTTTATCCCACTAATCGCCAACGAAACAAGTAAATAAATAAACAAATCGAAGTGCCGTCGAATCGCCTTAAATCACGGTACGATCACTAATATTTCCAGAATAATAGAAGGACCACTTCGAATTTTCACATCCTTCCCATTTCTTCGACCTTTAATTCTTCCTCTGATGGAACTAACCGCCTAGGCGCCACGGAATTTTGCATTCCGTTCACTCCACGGCATTCGGCGGACGCTTTTTGCCATGCGCCCAACTATCGACTGGCCCTTGTTTACCACTGTGTCGGGTCCTGCTTCACAATCGCATCCGTAAGCCGCTGGATATAGAATAATCTGAATCGAGAATGCTGCTGGGCAAAAATAAATTACGCAAGCCCTTTTGCGTGGGTGTTTAGGACAGATATAGTTACTATAAAATATCACGAGCAACTTGTAGGAGGACAAAACGCGTATTTCGTAGGCGCTTGTTTTTACGATATATAAGAGCATTGCCTTTTATAAATAGGTACATATACCCACCTACTTGTAGTATAAATAAATAAATAACTGCTAAAAAATTTAAATTTTAAAATCCATTTCCTATAAAGCAGAAAGTCCATTTGAAATTTGGGTATTAACGACTCTTACTTGAATATTCAGACGGATCAAAAACCGAAAAGGAAGGAAACATGAAACGATAACATTTACAAGAAGTTTTAAAATGTAATACAAAAAAAAAAAATAATAATGTATTTGGAGATCCCGTAGCTGAGTACACTCCTGTATGTACACGTCTAGGCATCGATAAATTGAGATAATGGATAACTGCTTGTGGCATCTCGTTTCAAGCAACTTGAACTTATTGGATCTGCCAGAGCCTGTGGAGGATGGTGCAAAGTGGACAATTTCCTCCCCATGATATCCTACACATGGTCAATGGGGTTTAAATCAGGGTGGCCACGGCAAAACATTAACGCGCAATTGTCATACTGCTTCGAATAAAGAGAAGTGGTGATCGGCTACCATAAGCAATAGCCCCCAAACCATTACTTCAATAGTTCTGTGTGAGTTTTTTTTTTTTCGAAAAAAAATATCAAAAGTAAAAAGTTCTTACCATAGCTTGCTTAAATATAGTCATTCTGATACCAAAATATAAAGTTAACTAAAAAAATTATTGAAAGCGCACCTATAGATAATTAGGATCAACACTGCAGAGACCTGGACTTACTAGAGATCTACGCAATAAAGACAGGAAAACTGTCAAGATGATAGTAGGTCTGCTGGCTGGTCACTGTAAACTAAATAGGCATATGTGCAACATAGACCCGGCAGATGACGCAACTTGCAGATTCTGCCAAGAGGAGAAAGAAACACCAGTTCATGTGCTGTGCCAATGTGATGGCCTGGCGAGGACAAGGTTTCTAGTAAGGGTCGTGGAGATCCCCACAGCTAGTAGCTACACAAAGAAACCGCTCTCAAAGACGATAGATCTAATTAAAAGGGCAAAATGAGGGAGCATCCTCCAGGACAAAATGGAATCACAATACCAAGTGCAGATTGTGTAACGAGAGGACAGAGAAGCCTTACCACATTCTGTAAAAATGACCCTATAGGATTAAGTACTTCGATCGACTGACAGGAGGCAGTGTGTGGCGGCCTGTGATGCAACAGGAACACAAATAATCACCTTAGCCGAACAACTTCACATAGAGTACCAAGGTTCTGTCCTGGGCCCACTGCTCTTCTTGCTGTACGTTAATGACTTGCCTGGAATTATCAGTGGCCTTGCTGTGTTGTACGCGGATGATACCTCATGTATTGTGCGGCAGAAAACATACGAAACTCTTAAAAATGACCTAGAACACAATCTCAGTATTATGGATAAATGGTTTCAACAAAATAATTTAACATTAAACACCAATAAAACACATATTCTACCCTTCAGCATGCACGCTACAGACCTTACTATTAAACAAACGGTGAGCTACTTACCTGTGTCGATCACGCTCGTTTTTTGGGAATCGTCATCGACAGTAATCTGTCGTGGGCTTCCCACATTGAGGATTTATCAAAGACAGTCGGTCGTTTGTGTTACAGTTTGAGGGTGGTATCTCGAAGTGTGAATGTTGAAACAGCCTTAGGGGTTTATCACGCTTGTGTACAGTCTCGACTGCAATATGGTGTTGTTTTTTGGGGTGGTGCTGTGAACGTTCATAGAGTATTTATACTGCAGAAGGCTTGCGTAAGGGCAGTGTTTCAACTACAAAATAGAGACTCCTGTAAGTTAATATTTAAAAACTATAAATTATTTACCCTTCCATCTTTGTACATTTTGGAGTCAGCTGTATTTGTAAAAAAAATTATAATAGCTTTTTTAAAAAATATGAACCTGCTCATGCTCAAAATACTAGAGGTAAAGTCAACTCGCGGTTGTTACCTCCCACAACTCATTTAACTAAGATACAAAGACAAGCATTGTATTAGGGTTTTTAATCATCTACCACTAAAATTAAGGGAACAGCCGATTCATCAATTTAAAGCATGTCTTAAGAACTACCTGTTAAAAGAATGTTTTTATAGTGTAACAGACTTTTTCAAAAAGCCTCTGGAACTATAATTTTTCCCATTTATTATTTCTTTATCTATTTTTTGTTATATTTATATGTACGTATATGTTATATGACTGGCACCTACCATAGATTGCTTTTGTATTGTTGTTATTTGTAATTTTATGACGTGTTCTACGCTAATCTATGGCATTATGGAAATAAATCTATATTATTATTATTATCAACCAGTCAGAAACTTGTACAGATTAGTACAGGGTGCTAGAATCTTGGAATGACTGGTACATTTAATGACTAAAAGGAATGGGAAACTAAATACAAAAAGCTAAGAGGCTGCAATGTTTCCGGAGACTTCAGGTCAGACAGCTCCCACAACAATAAAAAACTGCTGAAATGATTTATAATTGTGACGAGACAGGGGTGTTTGTATATCCAAAGGGATTTTCCAAAGTAATAGCGAAAATTAAACGGTAACAAGGCTTCCACTTGTCGAAAGATCTGTCTTACTGCTGCTTTACGGTGACACAACTTACACTAAATATTTATCATTGATGAAATTGCTCGTGACAACACATTCATTCTATTGTGTTTCCTGTCCCACTGTTCACACATATTCCAGCTTTTTCTTCCAGATCGCGATGTTAATCGACAGCGCTTGCATGCGTGCTTCTACAATGCTTACAGCTAATAACGCCTTTTGGAAAACCGGAATATGACCTCTTCATAGAAAGGTTTTTATGGAGCCAGATTTTTTACTTTCTGCTACTACTGCCATTATTTTTCCTCCCACATCAGAAAGGAATTTGCCCAGTTTTCCATAAAACTCTCAGCCAAAACTTTGCGACTTACTCGGTTGTTAATGCCTCATCAACACCCTCACTTATTTCAACAGCAACAGCCGCAGCCGCTAGATCTGAAACGTCAAGCTGTAGGTTATTTAAAACTTTCAGTTCGGAAAATGTGATACCAGTTCCCAGAGTTGCCCAGACTAATAAACGAAAAGAGAAAGCTGCTATCTTGACACCTTCACCACACAAGCAATTTGTTTGAAATAAAGTTATTTTTGTTTGACTCAATAGAAAAAAGTTTCAAAGCGTCTTATTGTAATCGTTCAGCGAGCATTATTTTGGTTTATATTAATACATACAACACTATATGTTGGATAAACAATAAAATAAGATTATTTTCATGTGTTGTACAAAAATTATGAATAACTATAATTTTATTTAATTGTTCCAAAAAATATTGCTTTCAATAAACACGGCTCCTATTAGATGCTTATCTGGTAAATATACCAGATTAATAATAATAATAATAATTTATTAATCTTGAAAACCTTGACAAAGGTATAAGATAAGTCAAAGGACATCAGCCAAAATAACAGATACCAAAAGAACAACAAACAAATATTACATTAAATGCAATTTCTAAATGGTTAGTACAAGAGTTTAACCGATTTAAATTTGAAATAGATTTTTCCATAAAAAAAACACAAAAGAACCTTATAGATAAACTCTACATTTCCAAATTTCCTCTGGAGATAAATTTAATATCTTTTTGATGTAACATCTCTTTTTCAAATGTTCCTATTGACATAACTTTACAACATCTTGAATCTTTCTTAATTTTTAACAACGTTGCTTTTGATAAAATTCTTGAATACATTAAATTAACGAAACTGTGTATGGAACAAAATATCTAGCTTTAATAGTAAGTTTTTTTAAACAAACATTGGAACTGCAATGGGTACCCACTCTCTCCTTTTTTAGCAACCTCTTCCTAAATTATTTTGAAAATGTATTATTATAAGTAAGTTTCCTTCTTTCCCTAATTGTGGATTAGATATGTAGATGTATTCTTGCTGTAGTACACTTGATTTTGATATAGAATATTTCTTTAATTTCATTAATTAATCAGTCTCCGTCAATAAAATTTACGTTTGATTGAGGATCAACACAGTTTACATTTCTTGATTTATTACTTATGATCAAAGATAATACATTCACTTTGATATACATAGAAAAGCCACACACACAAACAATTATATACAACACTTTATCTTATACAAGCTAGAAACAAAATACACAACATTCTTTTTCTTAATACCACATTATGAACATACCGCTTTCGGAAGATAATTTTAAAAAAGAATTAGAATATGTATATCATATAGCAGAAATAATGGTTTACAAGAAAGTGTGATAGATAAAATTAAAAAATAAGTCAGAAATAAGAGGTTCATTTAAGAAATATAACTACACTTATTCCAGAGAAAAATAGTGGAGAAAAAGTTTGCAGATTTAACTTTAATAAATATGGGTTAACCAGGTATTAAACTTGTGGTAAAAATACAATCTTAGTCCGGTTTTTCAAAATTCTAATACTTTAAAAAAATAAATTAAAATTTTTAATATTGAAATTATTGATTTTTAAAAATGTTCTGGGATTTATAAGATAAAAATGCGGTGTTTGTAATAAAGTATATATAGGTCAACAAAGAGGAATGCGGAGAATTAGATTTAAAGAGCATTTATATCATATATTAGAATCACAATGCCGTAAAATCCGCTTTGGCGTATCATTTTGTTAATACAGGACATACTTTTTTCAAATTGATGATTTTAGAGTTAATTAATCTTCAAATTGTAAGGAATCTTATATGTGGGAAGCTATTTATATGAAAAAACATATTAATAGCTTGCTTAATACTGATTTAATCCCCCCTTAATTTCAAATATTTAGAATTTATTGAATATAGTAGTCCTGATGATTAATTTTTGTAACCTAGGATATATTTACTATATTAACGCATTTAGTATTTGGACAATACACTTGTATGTAACACTGAAGATGTTAGCCTTAGCTAAGAAATGGTACATTGTGTTTTGAAAGATTAAAGAATTTGTGAGACTGAAGTTTATTGGTATTTCCTGTTCGTTATAATATTACATTCATTATATAAATTAGGGACTTAGGCTAAGTTTAACATATATAACCAATATAAATATAGTTAAATAATTAAATCAGCAAAATAACAAAAGGTAATTATGGCACTAACTTAATGGAAGATCAAAAAATTCTTGTAATCCATAAAAAACATTACTTAATAATAAAGTCTTTCTAAGTTCTCGCTTAAACGCAATTAAACTAAGACTCTTAATTCTAGACGGTAAGGCATTA
This sequence comes from Protaetia brevitarsis, assembly GCA_004143645.1. Classification (NCBI taxonomy): domain Eukaryota; kingdom Metazoa; phylum Arthropoda; class Insecta; order Coleoptera; family Scarabaeidae; genus Protaetia; species Protaetia brevitarsis. The sequence goes on along the minus strand of RXPK01000191.1, from coordinate 2,215,990 downwards.
AATATTTTTATACCCATAAATAAAGGAGATCTTTCGAACGTGGTCAGACTATGCGCTGGTGTGCAAAATTGTTCACGATTTCTCGTGCTGTATGCATGGTAGTCACGAAATGTGTGAAAATCGTGATAAATGAATCCTCATATTCTTTGACAAAAGTAGCAACTTCCAGTATATATAAACTAGTAAGGGTCAAAATGCCTAAATATTTTATAATCGCATTTGCCTTGCTATTTATATTAAATATGTTCTATTACTGAAATGAGATAGGAGCAGCGTCATCTATGTGACAATTTCTGTAATACAGGGTTGATACGACGAATCCAAATTGCTCTCGGGCGGACGATGTGATTGTTCAAGATATTAGAATTTACTATTAAATTTTTTTCATTTAACTGTGGTTTATGGTTAGGTAAAAATGAAGTAATATCGTTTCAGCACTTTATATGTATTAAAACAACACAAATTTATAAATTTAAGTTAACGTTGCACTTCATTTTCAAAGAACAAAAGTAAATCAACAGTAAATATCGTTAATCCAAAACAAAAATGTTTTTTTTTAGGCTAACATAAAAATGGTAAGACAAAATTTTATGTTGGATTAAACCAATCATTTTTCTCAGTGTAGGTATCCCATTTCGTCCCATGTTCCCGTACTATGAAATATATTCAATTAAAATTCAATCAGTAATAAATAACATATAAATACTTTTGAAACTAGTGGCGGTGCACACACGTGACTGGGAAAGCTATTACAATAATCGAAGTTCGTATACTATCGCCTGTAATACGAAAATATTAGGAACTTATATAAAAAAATCTATTATTGTAAGAGCCCCCATAAAACGCATGCACCAACCACCGATGCTTTAAGCATTAACACGTAAGTAAATATTTGATCATTGAAAAAGAAAAAAGTTACTACATAGTCATATTTTGACGACTAGATACCGAAAACAATACGAAACTTCTTTAAAAGTAATGTAACTCATGATTATCTTCATACACACTTCAATACAGCAAAGTAATATACATATGTATGGAACTCCATCAGTATCATCCTTTCTTAAATAATTTAAGAAGAAACTTATTTCAAGTAAAAACAAAAAAAGAAATGGAAGCTGTTTGACGAATATTAAATTTTTAATATAGCGTGTAACATATAATTGTCGTAGTGACATATAATGATATAGCGAATAACATATAAAAGCCAAAATAAATCATATAAACGTACTAGAATATACCATTATGGAAGAAGAGTATGTAATGTTTTCGGGTCTAAATTCCTTAGATTTCATAGGATTGCACCCATTCAAGCATTCGTTTCGGAATCATCTAAAAGCCTTCGTTTTTATTATATTCACTTTAATATGTTACGGTTTAAATTTAGCAGGAGTGGTTTTTAAATATGAAGGCATTAGATCGTTAGCCGATTCGATTGATGCAATACCAGCAGGACAGCAAGTATGTAAATCAAAGGTAATTTAACAGAATTAAATAAAAATAAAGATGTTTTTAAGGTTACAGTTAAGTTATTATCAGTATTATTACTGAGGAAAAAGATGAGATATCTGTACAACATGGTCGAGAAAAAATGGCCCAATGATATCTACGGTGAGAACTTAGTTAGTAGAATATCAGAATTATCTAACAGCTTCAAGAAGATCTACAATATGTATCGAGGAACAATATGGTTCACTGCAGTTCTGTACGTCAGCAAACCCCTTATCTTATTTTCAAAAACTGCAGTAACAGAAATGTACGTACCTTGCGATTTTACCGATAATTTTTGCTACTTCCCTGTCGTTGGCCTTGAAGCAATCTACATAGCGGATTTAGCTTACTTGGTATACATCTTCGATGCCGTATTTTACGCCTTCTTGTTCCATGCATATTGCGAATTGGAAAAAATCAAATACGGATTCGCGCAACTAAATATTGCAGAAGATAATACAGAGATAGACAACGAGAATACCTATAAAGAGTTCTGCAAGATTGTCAAACACCATACCTTCATAATAAAGTAACGTTACACGTCAGCAATCACCTATTTTAGCAATATTTAATTTTAGCTTCCTGAAGGAAGTAAATGGAGTTTATTATTTACAATTATTGAATCATTTTATCGCTATTACAGCTACGATAGTTTTCGGAATATTCTTCATGAATATGGATGGGTAATTTTTTTAATTGAAGCAAAAAATCGTTTCCATATGAGATAATATGGTGATTTTTAGGTTTCCGCCAGGTTTAGGACAAGTTTCTAGGTACGTGCCCTATCTAATGTCATATCATTTCCAACTATACATCTACTGTATAACGGGAGAAGAAGTTTATAATCAGGTAGAAAGAATGGAATAATTAATACGAATTAAAAACTTCCAAAATGAATTAGGTACGCAATGTTGCCGACGTGATGTACCAGACAAAGTGGTACGAAAAATATAATTTGAAGCTCAACAGAGGTATATTGATGGTTATGAACGTGTCCCGTATTGAGAATAAACTTACCATTGGAGGATTGTGGAAAGTCAATTTGTCAACTTTCATGAGCGTATGAGAATGTTTCATTTAATTTTTTTCGTTGTATAATAACAATGTTTGTTTTAGGTTATTAAAACTTCAATGTCGTTCCATGCCTTCATGCAGACGGTTTATAAATCTGACTCAAAATAATTCACTTAATGACATTCTTGATGCACCATAATTATTCATATATTCGGAAATAATGTTGCACTAGTTATACATAATTCACATTATGCAGTAAATAATAAACCACAGTTCAAAGTATAAAAAAAATAGGTATACTGTTTTACTTTACCAACGCTGTATATTTCCTATTCTTTGAGATTGAGGTATTGAAGGTACATATTTTTTGAGGAGTTCAATGTGAGTAATAATATCAATTTCCGCTGGTTCCATGCAACAAATTCAAATATAACGGAGAAGCATTTTTTCATCCCCTAGCATAACTATTCTATCTACATATGTGGTTAGATTAGATAGCGATGTTCCATTAACAATACCATTGCTCTAATTGTAAGCTGTCTTCGGTTAAAATCAACACATCCGCAGTCAATTTTCTCGTTCTCAAACGTATCTGTCTCGTTTGGCACTGTGTCGATCAACTGATTGTTGGAACGTCTAGAAAAAATACACAAAAGAGAAGCAAGCCAAAATTTTGTATTTGTTTTTTTTTTTTAACATAAACTAACATTCAAAAAGCCATTGTGGCTCAAACTACTGTCCCTTCACTTCGATCATTTCTTATTTAGTTCGCATTGAAATGCTATTCAAAGATACAAAACCGTACTTTATTCAGTATTGACAAGCTGTGAATACTTAACATTGTCCGCTCCCCATTTAGGTATATAATTATTTCCAATACAATTTAGTTACTGTGATATTTGAACAGTAATGAAGGCGTAATAACATTACAAGGAGAGAATTGAATGATTTACATCTATGGAGAAAGTGGTAGGAATATCGATGATGCTGTTAATCTTTATTCAGCACGTTTTTCCGACAAGGTGCGATCGCGCGCTTCTTTTTTTACCGAGTCGTTCAACAGTTCTCTAGCGAAGAACTGTACAGCCAAGAAAACGTAATCGCCGAAAAACAATTGCTGGAGAAATAATTAAAATCGCGGTATTAGCTGCAGTAGGTAATATCCGCACATTAGTACTCGAGAAATAGCTCTCGGATCAGGAATTTCTCAGTCCACTATCTGCCAAATATTGAAGCGTAGGAAATATCATCCATTTAGAGTTTCCATGCATCAAGAACTTCATGGCGAGATTTTCAAAAACCGAGTACGATTTTGTCAGTGGGCGGCTCACGGATACAGATACTCCCATTTTTTTGCTGAGTATTATTTTCTGACGGGCGACATTCACAATCAGGTAGCGTAAATCAGCACAACTGCATTACTCTGAGTATCGAAAATCCCATTTGGTTGCGCAAGTTGAACCTCAACATCCTGGAACGTAAATGTTTGTGTGGATAATTGCAATAGCTTATTGGTCATATTTCATGCTGGAACTTAAATGGTGAAAATTTATCGAAACATCTTGCGAACGAACTTCAGTGTTACTTGAAGACCTCCTTGCGTACGAGAACAATGTGGTCACATGACGGTTGTCGGGCACAGTTATTCAAGCATAGCATTGAGAGTATTAGATCGAGCCTGCATGTCGATGTGATGGAAGAGGTGGTCCAGTGTCTTGGCTGCAAGATCGCCAGATTTAATTCCCTGACTTCTTTTTGTTGGGCACTTAAAGTCTGAAGTTTATACAGAAGTGCCAACACGAGGGAAAACATGATTGAGCGAATCACCAACGCTTGTTCAAGGAACGCCGGTAACACTTCTCAGTTGGTGTGCAATGATTCTCGATAGCGAATATATAATGTATCGAAGTGGAAGGGGCAATTTCGAACACATTTTTCTGAAATGGTTATGATAAAGTAGAGTTCTTCGTTGTTCGATGGTTTCTGAAGTGTTATTTAATGTTAAAATAAAAAAAAACACAAATCATGTTTGCTTGCTTCTCTTTTTGTTTATTTTTTCTAGACGTTCACAATCATGTTTTTTGCGATTACAGCGCAATTTGTTACGATCGGAAAAAAAGTTTCAAACAAAACTACATACTTTATGGCGTAGAATCGAATCCGCAATACAAAATGGAGGTTCCCATTTGAGATTTAAAGTTGTCCCTTCCCTTGGGGAGGGGGAAGGGTGAGGTGTGGGATCAGTTTGCGGCACCATTCAGTGACCCCTACTTATAAATCTTATTTAAGATCTCTTTTTGATTTGAATCGCAGTGGTCTTAGAGATATGCCGTTGATCCTCAAGTTAAAAAACTCACCAGTATAGTAAAACTATAGATTGTCAATTGGTTTGAATTTAGCGAAATCGCTTGTAGTGATTTTATAATTCGTTTGTGTGATTGGATTTTTTTTTCATATTTCATTTTGCGTTTGTTCTTCAGTTCAGTATTGATCTGCCGAAATTAACATAGGTAGTTCTTATGTCGAGTTTAAAGGGTAGAAGATACAAACATGTGATTTAATAGGTATATTGTCTTATAAAGTAGAGGTGTTCATATAATGAAACGAAACAATATATTGATTTTCAATTACTTTATTTCCACATACGAAGCAAATATTAATTTATTAGACCAATTTATAGATATACGTACATACGTGCTATCTACTGTGTATGATTACAGAAAAATTACATATTTTGTATATCCCGTAATATGCAATAGGACGCATTATTCAATTACCAACACTATCGCTTATAAAATCTGGACTTTTCCCAGTATCTTCCACCACCAAAATCAATACCAAAATATATATATGTTAAAATTTCAGTACATATCCATTTAGGTGCTACATAATTAGATTAAACACCCATCATAAATATTGTATAAATAGATATGGCTACGCGAATATCTATCAGTGCTTTTCTGCCAAATGATGGAGCAAGAATATGTCCTCGCATATCCGGACTACGTTACTTGGATTTGATTGAATTAAATCCTTACATATCCACATGGCAGCAACGAATAAGAGCTTTATGTTTGTTAGCTCAGCAATTTTTGGTTATTTTCTAAATTTGATTGGACAATTTTATAATTGCTTAGATTTAAAATCCATAGCTGATTCTATGGACTCTATACCAGCTGCGCAGCAGGTATTACTGACTATGACTTCTAACATTGTTGTTGTGCATTTATTTATTAAAGGTAACAGTCAAACTATTGGGCGCTGTAATTATGAAAAAGCAATTATATAATTTATATAAACTGTTGAAATGAAATGGCCCAATGATGTATACGGACCTGAACTAGAAAAAAGATTAAACGAACTATCGTTATCCTTCAAACGAATCTACATGGTTTACAGAGGAACAATATGGTTCGCCGTCCTATTATATTTCAGCAGACCTTTGATGTTGTTCTCAAAGGTTTCCATTACCGAAATATACCTTGCCATGCGATTTGTCGAGCAACTATTGTTACGCCCTTGGCCTCTTTGTGCAGATAGTGTACGTCGTTGTCTTGGCCTCGGTAATATACAGTTTGGATGCTGTATTTTATGCTTTCCTATTTCACGCCTATGTAGAGTTAGAGAAAATCAAACATGGATTTATCAATTTACCAATCACCGAAGATATGCTTAATGATAAGGTGACATACCAAGAATTTTCAACTCTTGAGCCATTCACAATTTGTATAAAGTAGCTTTGAGTATTCTATAGACGATAGCGCTAACAATTTTGATTTAGATTTCTGGATGATGTGAATAACGTCTATCACTTGCAATTGCTTAACCATTTCATCACTATGTCAGCTATAATTGTCTTTGGAGTATTTTCTATAAATATGGATGGGTAAATTCGCTCCACAGTTAATTCAGGTTATAACTTATTTCTGCGCAGGTTCCCACCTAATTTGAGTAAACTCATCAGATGCGTACCTTTTTTGATATCGTATCATTTTCAGCTTTATATCTATTGCGTATCGGGAGAAGAAGTATACAATCAGGTAAAATAAAACAGTATTAAAGAAGATTTTATTAAAATTGGTATTGGGCACTATCAATATTTTCTGCTATCCATAATACTATTGACATTTGGACACCTACCAATAATTTCGATAGATTGAGAAAAATATTTTTCTCGGAAAGTTCTAAAGAAAATTATTTCAATTAAATATAGAACTTATTTGATTAATGTTACTTACTTTTATCCAATAACTTAGTAGAGAGCAAAAAAATATCTGTTGAATATGTTAATTTGTTGGTGTTTTAAAAAAAACCATTTATTTCTTCCAACCACGCGTAATTATAGTAAACTTAATATTATCAAATCAAAGGCGAATTAGCAAGATGCTTTTTCTAATATGGAAAATGTACATCGAAGTAATACGAAAGTTTTGAAAAATCTCGATATTATGCATATTATGAGAAATAAACCAGGACTTTTGGAAAAGTCGTTTAATCAATTTTTTATTGAATTTATTTTCATCTGTAATATGCCACTTCCTTAAACAAAATCGATTTAGCATTTCATTTGAAGTTGGCATTCATGCCTATATGTCGCTACTGCCTGATTTTATTTCACATAACATACATTGAAATTAAGTGGCCTAGGGTGTTTAAGTATTAAAACTCTAACACTAACAAATTAAACCATCCTCAGATTTAATATATTTCTGCTTTTAACTGTAATAATTATATATATATATATAATAAACTCACGCAGGATTCGAACCTACATCACCCCCGTTTGCCGGACGTACGCTTTACCAATTAAGCTAGTAGAGACGATGTTTTCAAAACTTGCAATCTTTGTTATTTTCTCACTGTAAAAAAAAAACTTGAAATCTTTGCATATTTCCCGTCTTGCCAGCCTTTTCAAGATCTAATATCGACATATGTTCGGTTAAAATGCTTGAACCTCGCCCTCTACTAGCGTAATTGGTAAAGCGTCCGTCCGACAACCGGGGGAATGTAGGTTCGAATCCTGCGATCTATTCTTCTTTGAAAGGTATTCCCAGAAGGACGACTTCGTTAATTCAAAAGTTAGCAGAGTCGTGTGTGGTGTGCCACAGGGCTCGGTGCTGGGGCAACGTTGTTTTCAATATTTATTAATGACTTTTCTATTAATTTCTTTTCTCTGACGATACTTCCCTTACGTGGCAAGTAGTACTGGGATCATTAGAACACCGGCTCATCTTACACCAAGGTGCAATCAATTAAATATTTATTTCAGTATTAATTGTTTTGAAGAAGTCTTACCTTCCAACTAATGTCGGTTGTCTTTAGATATTTTTATGAGGAAGAAATATGCTTAATATGCAACTATTTAAAAGAATAATCTATTTGGATTACTGCGTATTTATTGGCAACGAATATTTTTCTCAATGTATTCAACTCCTTCGATAATTATTGATACTGAATCAGTTCAAATGTAAATATTCTCTAAAAGAAAAAAGACATGAGTGAATTTTATTATCAATAGTTAGGACAATTGACTGTACTCTGCAATCACTATTGATAATGCCTATCATTAACTAAAGTCACAATGCATTTTCCTTAGTTATGCAGTGTTAGCGATGTGATCTACAATTCAAAATGGTACATCAAGCGCCAATCAAATTTCACCAAAGGAATGCTCCTAGTGATGCAAGTGTCGCATGTTCAAAAAAGTTAAGCATAGGTTCACTTTGGAAGTTAAATTTGACAACATTTATGCAAGTATGATACGCATATCGTTACATGGGCACTTTAGAAATAAACACAAACTTCATATTTTTAGGTTATCAAAACATCCGTATCTTTACAGGCTTTTATGCCAAAACAGTTTATAAATTCAACAAATGATAGGAAAAAATGCAATTTCACACCTAAAGCACGAAGCACTAGTCTATACATATAGAAATCTTTAGCTATACATAGATAGCTATAGTAGTCACAACTTACTGAATCTTTCCAAAGAAAGTGTATGTTATATGTATTTACCAAAAATGCTTACTGCTAAGCAGAGCAAATTAAAGAGAAGTTATCGAAAAAATGAGGAATATATTATGCAACGCTTCATGTAAATCTTTTTGGCTAATATTTTAATTTTGTTCGTTTCTTTAAAAATTTAGAGCTTTTAAAGTTAATGATTTCAAATCAATATTTTCAGAGATCGATTTCCATTGCTCCAGGTTATATTTAAAGTTAAAAATGTTGCAAGTAATTATTAAAAGGCATCTACTGACCTTTTTAAAATGATACGTTTGCTAGGTACCTTCATAAGTTTTAACTTCGATCTAATTATCAATAATGGGTGGTTATTTGCATTGAGAAGCGCAATCTATTATACAAAAGGTGTTCTAAGCAGGTGTTGAAGTATATAGTAGAAATTTCTTCTATACAGGGTAGCTTGCAGGACATTCTTTTTTACAATTTATGTTTATATGTATCGCACATATGAATAAAATACATTTCCACACAAATCTTCTTGACTATTAAAATGTTTATAATATATAATCATATAATCATGTTCATTAATATATGATATTTTTCACTATTTCATTTAATCTTTATTAATGTTCCACAAAGGATCTACTAAAGTTCAAAAGAAAATCGACCTTGATTAAACTCAAAAAGAGAGCTTGGAAATACTATCTTTAGGCTAACAAAAGTCCGTTTAGGTATTCCGCAAGGATGTACGCTTGATCCTCTTTTATTTATTATACATATAAGCAATATCTTAGGACGTGTTCGTGATGCAAAGTCTGTGTTATGTGTTTATAACACCTCAATAATAATAAAAAAAAAGTAACAACAGAATTAAGAACTCGATCTTGTGCTGCTGTCTACTTGTAGATGGTGCCTTTGATAATGGCATTAAAACATCTAAAAGAGTTGTAAAGAGCATTCTTCTTCTCTATCACCCCTTTTAGATATTCATTTCATAACAGGAGTATGGCCAAGAAACAATTAAATTCAAAAGTTAATTTTAAGCTTTTGCAATCAAGAAAAGAATCTTCCTTTGCAATTAAATTATAAATCCAATGAAAAGAATTATTTCAGACTAAATTTTGGTTTCTTAAAAAGCAGTACTTAAGTGTTTCTGTAACTTTAAGAAAATACTTTCGTTTAAACAAATTATTAATTTTGGTACATCCAATTGTTTTTTAGATCAATCGAACAGAAAGACATCTTTCATCAGAAGGTGATCGATTTATCTCCCGCTACTTAAATCTCTCGCAATATCAATTTTGATATCTTAATGTTCGTACATTCATTTTTGAAGTTCCCTTATTACGAATAAAGCGCTCTTTCTGTAGGATAATTTCTACTCAAAAACCTTCAGAATTTTGCACCTATTCATCCATCGATACGGGGACACCTGTATATACAATAAAAATGAGTAAAAATGTAAATTCCAGTCATCTACTGAATTTTCACTCAACTAATGAACTATGCTTACTAATATCTGAAATGTGTTGTATTTTTGATTAAAAATATATACATATATTATCCATGAAAACGAATAGTTCAGTCATCATAGTTTTTATAATTACAACGACTTCAACAATACTTACAATTAACTATTATTTATTATTTTAAAAATAAAAGCTTTTAGATATTTCCTACTGCCAATGAGTTTTACAGTAAAAGTGTAGCGACCCACAATACTATAATTTTATTATCATTAATTACTTATTAAATTAAATAGTAATGATTAAATAATGTATTAAGATAAAATTGATTTAAATATAGTTAAGTTTACTTGTCGATTTATTTACAAAAGAGTCAAATTTAAAGTATAATTAAAGATATGCTACTAGGATGAGAAATTTTAAAAAGTATTAACAGAAGTAGGAATGGTAAAAATTTGAAATTAATGTTATGATAACTAGTTTCTTTGGAACAATTTGTATAAAGTAAGTAGAATATGTTAGTTGAAACACTAACATTAATGAGTAAAGGCAAATATGTTAATTGACAAAAACAACAATTGGAAAAAAACAACTAAAAATAGTACACTAATTGTAAGGGTAAGTTAGTCGTATCAAAAGGATAATATAGCTTTTATTTGTAGATATTACTTCCAAAATGATCGATTTAATGTGTCAAAAACATACTTTCAAACATTCATCAGTTCTATTCAGATCATTGATGTCTGAAATTGAACAACGGACGCCATTTCTTATTTTTACACAGAAACATAGCGTCTTAGCATAAAGTATGTTTTAGTTTTGTTTACATAACATTAATAAAGTTATATAAATAAGGATTCCAGAATGTTGAACTAAATGAACAATTGCTTTTTAAAGAAATGAGCCTTAAATATAGAAAATGTAAGAAAAAAGTATTCCGAAAGTTAGTAAACATTTTAGAAAAAAAAAACCTTTAATTCTTGGTCGAGTGTAAAGGCCGTTTTACACACCATATTTATTGCGCAATTTATTGGCCAATTTAAAATTGTTACGTGTATAACACGGATTAAATCCCGATTAAATCCGTGTTATACACCTAATAATTTGAAATTGGCCAATAAATTGCGTAATAAATAGCTAGGTGTAAAACGGCCTTAATAAATTATATGTACAACTAAAGGATAGCCGCGAAAAATATGCAAAATACAATGTTGCATATCCATGCCATCTCTGTTTAAGTAGCGGAACTATAGCAGCTCAGCCCGGAATATTACGGATTCTGTATAATTCAAACACCACTTTAAACCCTTTAAACATGCCAAGTATCAAATAGTAGAAATCTTTAACAAAAATAATGTTAGAGACATTAGCAGAGAATTGATCCAACTAATAATCTTTTATAATGTGGTAGTTGATTTTCGTCTTCTTGGTCACACCTAAAGCGCCTCAAACACGCGCGTATACAAGGGGGGGGGGGTAATGGGGGTAATTACCCCCCCCCCCCCCATGAGCCAACGAAACCTACTTGCAAATTAAAATTGTGCATTTAAAGACAAACATTCATCCTTATTTTTTTCTTTTTTTTTTGTGTGTAATTACCCCTCCCATGATGACACTATTCAAATTGTATCGAAAAAGAGTCGAGCATTTTTTTTTTTTTAGTTAAAATAAAAATATCATCTCGATTACCCCCCCTATAAACTCAAGTTGTATACGCGCCTGGCCTCAAACATCCATTATTAAGTATTATTTAGAGAAATCACTTAAAATTGGTAACAAGTTACCATTCTACAAAAAGACACCAAATATTTGTGGCCTAAAACCTGATAATTCTTATAAAACTTATTACTTTGAGCACTGTTGCTGTTACTAATTGATCAAAACGAAAAAAAATTGCTCCCACAAAAATCGCAAGGCGAAATGCTTTTAACAAACTGCCTAATCTGATTTGGCGTTGGATTTGACATTTGATTACAACGGTTTTAATATCTAAAACGTGCAAACACCCTGTAAATCCTCTTTTATATGACTTCGATAAAATTGCCCACTTATAGCTCTAAACTACCAGTTTGAAGTTTATAATAAGTATATAATTTTAAAAGTTTTGCACAATCAATATATCCATAATGATATTTAAAAGCGTAAGCTTCTGACGATATAAGTTAAGATATGTTCCCTTGGAAAGAATTTTATCTTTGGAAATCTAGTCTAGAACAACTAGTTTCAACTGTAGAAACATGGAAGATGAATATGTAATGAAATGTGGATTATATTACTTACATTTAATTGGGACTAATCCCTTTAAGAGCAGTATCCGTGGAAATATAATATGTTTTATACAAACTTTCACAGCGATCTACAGCTTGGGAATGGCCATAGATGGAGTTATTTCCAAATATGAAAACATTAAGTCATTAGCTGGGTCTATAGACACGGTACCATCTGCCATTCAGGTACATATATATATTCGTATCAATTTTAAAGCAAGAGGAATATTGTTTTGTTATTATTTTAAGACAGTGATAAAATTACTCTCGGCTATTTTCCTAAGACAAAAAATGAGAAACTTATACCTGATGGTCGAGGAAAAATGGCCAGACGATATCTTTGGACGTGAATTCCAAAATAAATTGCAGAAATGGTCCAAAATGTTTAAGACGAGTTATAAAGTTTATTTATACTTCTATGTTTTTACCTTGGTCTTCTTCATTTCGAGACCGCTGCTCCGTCATTCCAGGATCTTAGTCACCGAATGGAACCTACCTTGCAATGTCGCCAGTAATCAATGTTACGGCTTCTACGTGGTACTTCAGGCTTCATACTTTTCGATCATAGTTTCCGTCGTATTCGGTTTTGACATCATATTTTACGCCTTCTTGTTCTATGGCTTTTGCGAATTGGAGAAAATTAAATACGCTTTCGAGCACCTGAGTATTTCGGAAGATGTGGAGGGAGATGAGGAAAAAGTATATGTGGAGTTTTGCAAGATACTAAAACATCATGATTATATTCTTAGGTACAATTTCAAATGCTGATTGGACGTGGGCGATAAATATACATTCTTAAATTATTTCCTTTGATTTAGATTTTTGGATATGGTTAGCAAAGTATATTCCCTACAGTTGCTTAGCAATTTCAGCGCGTATGTTTCAACCATAGTGTTTGGAGTATTCTTTATGAATGTGGATGGGTAAGATTACTTTATCTTAATCTATGCTAAGGGTTTGTGACGTCATTTTAATAAATAGATTTCCTCCATCCAAAGAAAACTTGGCGAAATATATTCCTTACCTGATCACGCACCATTTCCAATTAATCATGTATTGTGTCTTAGGGGAAATGATTCGAACTCAGGTAAATTACGTTTCAATCACTGCGAACGTGAATTATTTTAATATGTATGTATATCTTCTCAGTTATCCAGCGTAAGTGACACAATCTACTTGTCGAAGTGGTACGTCAAAAAGCAGCCGAAACTCACAAAGGCTATGATAATAGTCATGCAGATGTCACGTATTCCAAACAAGATCTTGATCGGCGGAATTTGGGCGATGGATCTAGATCTTTTTATGAAGGTATGAAATAGAAGGGCGTATATGGTGCTGTTATATAGTCAACATATGTTTCATTTCTAGGTTGTTAAAACATCTATATCCGTACACGCGTTTATGCAAAGTTTATCAAGTCGATTAGGCTATGTTGAAAATAGGAGGCTGTACCTAAATGTTAACTAACACATTTAGCAACAAAACTAGAGACTTTGTATCTGCACTGTCCATATATGTTATATTTTGTCACCATAAGTTACTTAGATAAAATAATCATGAGCACGAAAGACAACTTTTGATACCAATTTTGCAGTATTACCTATTCCTCACCGATGTCAGAGTAAACAATAAGCATTTTCATCTTAGTTCTAGTGCATATAAAGATTGTATCAGATATAGAGGTAAATATAATATGTAGCAGCTGTAATAATATACAATCAAAAAGTCTTAATGCACAGGGGTCTATCTGTAAGCATTAACGAGAAAAAAATATCTTATAAATGCCCTGGGCTAGAGCCGCACCTATGCCCAACCTAAATGCTGTCCCCAGAATACCTCCACATACCACTATCATTCAGCCATTACCGCTGTTAGTTTTGTGTGGATCGCCGCTTGGAGTGCAAGCCACTTCGAACATTTTATTTAAATTGTTCCCGTCTTGAAAAAACGATCCTTTTCAGGACAATCATGATTTCATATAAAGAAAATCGAAGCTTGATACATCAGCAAAAGCGCGGTAATGTATAGATTCATTTTCGCGCGATATCATAGTAAAAAGGCGTGTTTGCAAATTTTCTGTATCTACATTTATTTCTGTGTAATTCGATTCAATTCATTTTGCGTTATATGATTAAATAAATCCAAAAGAAATAACTCAAATTCATGTCGTACCGTTTATTAACAACTAACTCTCGATTCGACAAAGCAAAAGAAAAATATTTACGTTTTTTGTAACTACTGAAGTCGCATATCCGGTGAAACTCGAACGTCTTATCAGGATATTAAAAATAATACTTTGTAGACTTACGTAGAATGCACTTAACAAAAAAGGAATGTTTATTTTATAAAAAGAAGAAATTTAAAATGCCTCAGTTTTGCTATCTTTAAAAGGGCCTTTATTTATTCAGAATGACGTTAAATGAACTTACGGCATACCATTAAGAATAATACTAAATGAGTGCAATGTATTTATACATATCACGTTTAGCGGCTGCTTAACATGACGTTTTCTTGTATCAGGCCCGGACTAAAGAATTTTTGGCTCTAAATTTTTTTTTTTTATTTTTTAATGATGAAATCCGGTTTCGGTGGGTTTGTGCTTTACATGTCGTGTATAACACCCAAGCAAAATTTACTTTTTTATTTGATACACACTGTATTTGCCAAAAAAAATTAGTATCCCTTCGTGTACGGCACAATTACACAAAAAAATATTCATTTGATGCATAAAATATTGAACTATTGCCAAATTTAGTAAATATTTAACAACAATTACATTTATTCTGTTAGTTGCAATTTATGTACACTGCATTGGATAATACTAAAATATACAGCGTGATTCTCAATACATATATGCGAAAAACTTTAAGCGCTGATTCCTGGGGTTATTTTGATCATAACTGTTCATAAGAACATATGTCCAAAATCGCTTAGTTCTAAAGTTGTACAATATTTAATAGTAAGTTAACATAATTAATGTTTTTATTATAAATTAACAAAATATTTAGTAAAACAAAATTAACTTATACTAAGTGTTGAAAATGACCGCCCCCAACTGCAATACAAGCTTCTATCTTCCGTCGTATTGACTGGCGAGTCCGTTCTAAAATACCAGGGGTATTTCGAATTGTTTGAAAAGCTGCGATAATACGATTTCTCAGTTCATCGACATTTTCAATGGGATTCGTGTAAACTAATGATTTAAGGTAACCCCAGAGAAAAAATTCCAAAGAATTTAAGTCTGGAGACCGAGGAGGCCACGGTTGTGGACCTCCCCGTCCTATCCACCGATCTGGATACGTATTGTCCAAAAACTCGCGAGCAACTAAACTAAAATGCGCTGGAGCACCGTCATGCATAAAATACATTTGTAATCTTAATTGCAACGGAACTTCTTCCAGCAGTAGTGGTAGCTCCTCTTCAAGAAAATTGCGGTATACCTCACCATTTAACCACATCGGTAAAAAATGTGGAACTATCAAGTGATCTCCAACAATTCCGGCCCACATATTGACAGAGAATTGATGTTGATGACGGGCATTCACTAGTTCGTGCGGATTTTCTTCGGCCCATATGTGATTATTATGAAAATTAATAATCGCGTTTCTAGAGAAAATAGCCTCGTCGGTGAAGAATATTTGAGCCAAATAGTCAGGATTTTGTGCGATTTTGTGTTGCATCCATTGACAAAAAGCCACTCTTTGCGGAAAATCTGCCGGCAAAAGTGCCTGCACCCATTGAATGTGATATGGATACATAGTTGATCTTCCAATATTCTCCAAACTGTGGCCTGACTAATGTTTAAAGCAAACGCAATTTTTCTGGTGCTTGTAGTGGAATGTTCCTCAATTTCATTCAGTACCATTTCTTCAACTTGTGGAGTTCTCACTGTAGATGGGTGCCCGTTATCAGTCGTCCGTTTTTTAAAATTTCCCGTTTCACTAAGACGTTGGTGAAGACGGGCAAATATTGAATGATGCGGGATGATACGGTTCGGGTATCGTTCTTCATAAAGACGTCTAGCAGCACGCGAATTTCCATTGGCAAGACCGTAAACGAAATGCATATCACACATCTCAGCATTCGTGTAATTCATTTTAGAAAACAGAAACTGGCAATAAACTGAATAAATACTCTGACAACTATTGACAAATATTGAAATGACAAATAAACAATTCCCTCTCAACACAATAGTTTTTGAAGAGGCAACTGTGATATTATATCGTGTTAGTTATAGTTCATAATTTATTATTAAACATTCAATAACTTTTAAACCAAACCGTTTTGAACATATACTCTAATGAACTGTTATGCTCAAAATAACCTCAGGAATCAGCTCTTAAAGTTTGTCGCATATATTGAGAGTCACCCTGTACATGCACTCAACTCAATGCATGCCGTCTTTAATATGTATATTCCTCAATAATATCAGAAAAACAGTAAAACTAACAACATTGCACATATTAAATCTAGAATCTTCGTAACCTGAAATGAGTTTTTCTAAGTTTTCTATATTTCTGACTACCCGTTTGAGAGGAAATTAGGCGTTTCTGAACTTTTCTTCCGCACTGTATATGCATATTTACATAAATCCAATGTACTCTGTAATTGTTTAATTACAAAATAAAAGAAATATTATTATTATTGTTATTAACGTATAGAGTTAAGGTACTGCAATTTAAGTCACAAAATACAGCATAAAAGCCTAAAAACAAAATGTAAATATAACTTAAATTCAATCTCGACGCAGGATATTTTACCCTACATTTAACCAATAAATAATAGAACTCAAATAATATTTCATAAAACAAAGTGATTTATTTGTTTCTGTTAAATAAAACTGGCACCTTAATTATATCTTACAGACATCAAAAAAAAATAGGTACATCCCAGTTATTTTTAATGCATTAAAAGTAGATGTCAGCGTAACACCTTCTAATGAATAATTAATTGCATACGACAACAGTGCCTAGTATATCAGACCCTCCCCATTAAATCAATTTTTAAATCTCGTTTCGATAGATATCAAATCCTGAAGAAGCTCTAACATGGTTCCTGCGAATGCATCTTTCAAGCAACTATTTCAAGCCATAAGAAATTTTAATCTTTACGAAGAATCCACAATTTATTTGGAACTGTTTTGGGGGCTGCACCCGCAAAAGCAAAATTTATTTGCAAAGTTAAGATTTTGGTTTTACTCCCTTGTCTTTGCTGCGTTTTTTGTTTTATCTGTCGCAGAACCTGTTGTCAGATGGAAAGGCATAGAAACTCTTGGAAAGACTGATGTTACTTCACCATGCTGTCAGGTAACAAAAAAAAAATGTCACATTCATTTCGAAAATGATTTAAAAGTTGTATTATAGGTTTTATTCACCATAATCATGTATAAACTGCAGATGAACTCTCTAAAGGTCTTACTTGAAGATCTAAAACTATTTTGGAAAATAGAATCATTTGATGTTAATTTCCAAAAAGATCTAATATTGATATCCAACAAAGCTATATTCTACTTGTACACCTATAAAATCTCCATCTTGTTCGGCATTTCGTTGTATTACATAAAACCATTTATCGGTTCAAATAGACAACTTTGCACAGATTGGTACAGCGTTTGCGATCTGGCTAATGATTTTTGCTTTGTTTCGTCAATTCTACTGCAATATTATTGCCTTTTCATTATGGTTTGGAATATTTTCACATTTGATGGGATATTTGCTTCTTTGACCTTAAAAGTATTCCAGCAATTGAAGATGATCAAATACAGAATTGAAAATCTAAATTTTGAAGTTGCCTCTAAGGTGGAAAGTATGAAAGCAATGGAAGATATTTCCGGAAATTGTAAATCATCATGGATTTATCTTAAAGTATGCATTGTAGATGTTGTAATTATGAAATGAAGCAATGTTTTATTTTAGTTACATAGATCAAATGGATAAATTTTATTCTAAAATGTTGCTCATCGAAGTTTCCTCTATTACTTTCAGTTTATGCATTGGATCCTTCCTCCTAACATTCAATGGGTATAAAAAAAATTTATGCAGGAAAATCAAATTGCAGTTTTAACTAAATTTCAGTGCGCCCACCTTTAAGCGTGTCTTGGAGTTTGCTTTTTACTTAGGTTCGCTTTTCCTGCAACTCTTCACGTACTGTTTCGGAGGACAAACACTGATCAATGCAGTATACAGGATTTGCGCCAAAATGTAATAGATTTGTATTAATTTTTCATCTTTTAGAGTGAATCAGTTGCTGATACGCTGTATAATACTAACTGGTGGGGTGCTGACACAAAAGTGCAGAAATCTATGCTGCTAATGTTGGTACGATCGCAAAAAATTGGAAAAGTGACAGTTGGAGGAGTAACCGATATAAACTTGAGGATGTACCTTTATGTAAGATGCAAAAAAATAAGGTTTGTAAGACTTATTACTACTTTGATGTTGTGTTTAAAGGCTTCGAAGACAGCGTTTTCATTCTACACACTGATGAATCAATTGTATAAGAAAAATGAGGAGATTTAAGTATTTTCACTTATTGTTAGTTGACGTATAAGAAAAAAATAAAGGAAGTAATTTGCTTTAACATTATTTTTAAACAGATGGAAAGGATCTTTTTAAAGATTGTGTCAAAATATTATCATTGATAAATCAATCAACCATTCAATGTATTGTTTCTCGCACCGATTTTGGACCCTTATATTCGACTATCCATGCGTTTACGAGATCCAGAAAGGTTATTGGCTTAGAAATCGAACATACAGTTGCTTGTTCCATCTCAGGTAAATATTTCATTTACAATTTAAACTTATTACAACATTATTTAAAGAACTATTATAATATGCAGCAATTGCAATATGCATTTAAAATTTGTAAAAACTTACACTTTATTATACAATGTATTACTAAAATGCTTTCAAATTTATCTAATAATAATAAGTAATTAAGTGGCTAAAATATAATTATTGTCCTATGCTGTCAAATAGTATTTTGTGTCTTCAGACATTTTTCAGTTCCCATGGCTGGCAACACAGTCAATCTGTTTAATGTTACTAGCACCCTTCAACATGTGACACACATCTATTGATTTACTTATTAGTAGTAATGTACCATAAAGATATTATTAAGTTTCGGATTACGTGTTTTTATATGTAAGTATGCTTTATGTTTTTCGTAAATGTGACATGTGTAGACAACTGTAAGCTATCTTACATAAAATAAATATCTATCTATCTGTTTGATGTTTAATTGGTAAATACACAAGATTGGATCAATATTTTGTAACGCTAACTGCTGTGCTGTTTATGACTAATATGCCTCATTGCTGATGTGAAATAGAAGAAGCGCCATCTTCACGGCAATTTCTGTAACACATATATTTAATCGCACTATATGGAAAAAGAAAACTGTAAAGAAAACGTGAATAATTGGCTTTGTTAACCTAATTAAAGGATATAGTTTTCTATCAATGTTCCATGTTACTGGAAAACCTCCTTGGTTTATTAGATTCTTTGGATTTGGATTCTTCAACTTTGCAAAATAATAATACTAATCCAGTAGTACATACCTCACAGTGAATTTAGTGGATATAGCCATATTTTTTTATTCAGCTCTTCCTTCCTTCTCCTTTCAGCATCGATGTAGCAGATATAAAATTATTAATTTCTGCACTTTTTACTCCATTATACAATCGAAGAAGTACACAAACCGGGCCTTGAATTAAAATTAAGAAAATGATACTATTTCCCAATCCGTTGATGCTAAATTCATTTGAATTGTGGTAACTCTAAAAGAGAGCTTTAATGTTGCTATTGTTACACAAACATACTGTCCTTCATTTATTCAGGTTAAAGTTCGCTAAGCAATGTAAAAGATGTAATATGGAAACAAAAATGCAAAGTTGAAATTTAAATAGCATTGTTTGTCATGCAGATATACTAAATACTCACGAAGACTATAATGGCAGGCATTACCATTATCCTATTAATACATATTGCTGTTAATTACGCAGGTTAGATAATGGTTATGATATTACCTAGCTTATATCCAGTTGAATGGGAAACAATATGAAGAGTTAGTAATGATAATGAAAGGTAATTGCATGAGCAATAGAATTTCTACAAACTGAAAATGGAAACTATTTAAAAAATAAAACAATGTTAACCACAATATTCAGGCAAATAAAATACGTAATTTAAGGAAATCAAAGGAAAACTATAGTGCTTACTAATAATACAATAATTATTTCTACAGTAATTGATTACATCCTTAATTCTATAAGAACAAATTAATTATTATTTTATTGAAAAATAAGATATAATTAAACTGTCCTTATGGTGAACACATGAAAAAAAAAGTAATGTACAAAACAGTTAAATAAAAATACATTTTGTATAATACATATATAATATATACTGTACGGGATAGGAATAGTGAGGATGCTACACAACCACATACGCATATATGCGTAGATGTTCACGATAATACCACCCTTGTATTAATGGCGCGAGAAATTTCCAAGTAAAGAATAAATACGTAAGAAAGATTGAGTGTCAACGTACGTAAATTGTATTTTCAAGTACAAAAAGCAATATATTAGTCATATCTTTGTAAAACCTACCGTAAAATGTTAATCTAGGGCAATCATGACATAGCACTGCAGCATTTTACCACTTATAAAGTTTGTGTACCCAGCGACTCCACCAAATATGTCTCGTAGTATTTTCAACGGTTATCTATAAAACGGATGGCCATAGCGGAAACATAATGTACAAATACCCCCACTAAACAAAATTAAAGTTCCTCATAATTATTTTTTGGTAACTTAAGCACTGAAAGATGAAATTTCCTACGATTTTTATTACAATTCAAAACTGATCACCACAATACTTTATTGTACTAGACATACAAACGACGAAAAGAAGACATATGACACTGCTAGGGTGTTTATGGCTCAAACACTTGTGTTTATCTGATTCTTATCGCCATAGTCGGCCAGCTTCATTTTTTATCGAAAATTCACGAGGAGATCAAAGTTTATTTTCACAACCTACAATTGTAGGCATACACAGTCTACACAAAGAGCCAAAGAAAATTGTTGCATGTTTAGATTTAGGAATTGCATGTATTGATAAACAATTATACATCTTTAGGTACCCCACATGTCCGTACCCCTAAAAAATATTTACAACTTGGCTATGATCATTAAGAGTTGCATTGAATTGTATTTGCGCCCAGTAGAGTCAGTTTTTGTAGTAAGGAGTTTTGAAATGTTTGATATTTTCATTTTCAAGTACCTGTGTTACGTTAGTAAAGAAATTAAATTCTTCATGTTGAACAAAGCTGAACTATGAGAGCTATTGCCACAAGGTTCGATACTTAGGCCAACACTATTTCTACTATACGTCAATGATTTAAATTGCGCGATTGGACAATACTTACTGGCGCAGAATACTGACAAGTTGTGTCATTTCTGTCTCTTTCGAGATATTTATGAACGCGGCAGGTTAGCAGTGTAGTATGTAGAGGTGGTGCGACAACCAAGTGTTGACTTTGAAATGAATTCATTTTACGGATAGTAGTTGGGATCCACGTAGCCATTATGTAAGATGTGATGGTAGATCAATTCTTAAAATCTTCTGCGACGTCTTTTGAGTGTAACTATAGATTTGAATTTGAAATGGCGCAATCACTGTACTAAATTAATTAAATCTATATCAAGAAGGTTTTATTCCTTTAGGAACTTATGATAGTGTTGTGAACTGCGGCTTGGCAGAGCTGACTTATTACTTTACCTATGTAGAACAACATTTACGTTACTGTATAATTTTTAGGGGCCGTTCAGCAACATCCACGCAACCACTTATAATTAAAATAGAAAGGATTTGAGATGTTTGCCTGGTCTTGGTACCGTCCCTATTAAATCTCTTACTGTCACTCGAGCAGCTAAAAATAATCTCGCTGTACTTTCACACAGCACCGCATTATTCGAAACAGGGCCGTACAACAATGCAATTCAATGTTTTAATAAATTCCCTGTAGAGATCAAGGGTACCGTGAATCAAATTACTTATAAAAAGCCATTATTAATTGCCTTCTAGACCAGTGCTTCTCAAACTATTGAATGTAGCGGACCGGAATTATGACTGCTACAATGTTATCATGAACTAAATTTATTTTTTATAACAAATGCAATAATAATTTGCACAAGTATTAGTAAAAAAACGATATTTTTCTTATCGTAACTGCTATGTTTTTTTTTGTTTTGATTATTTTTGAGCAAACTGCTTTAATAAGGTTCTAACACTTTCCGTAGCGCTAATAGGAACTTTTAAATAATACATAACATAGCTCTTGCTCACACTACTCTATTTTCATTTATAAAATAAACATTTAAATTAATCATTTATTATTGATTGTTTGCAAAAATGTATGAAATGACAGAGACGTCCTCAGCACCTGAAATTAAAGATTGATCAAACAGCTTTCTTAACTTCTTGTATTTTGACATTTCTAAACTATTGAAGATAAACACATTAGTACCCAAATGAACGTAGTCATATTTAATCGCCAGATACGTCCAATATTCATTTTAATTGGCTTGTGAGATCTTTGAATGATAAGCTTTAAGCATCTAATAAATGATTGATTTCTGAATCTGTACCAACTTGAGTTATAGATGGCTGAACCAATCGAAGATACCTGAAATAATTATAGTTATATGAATAACATAGTTAATTTACAAACAACATTCTAGTAGTTCTACAATATTAGAAATTGCAGTCCTTTTTCAAACATTTCTAAAATCTGCCGCAAATGTAAGTACCTGTATCTGTATCATTTCTCCGGCGAAACAGTACATAAAAAGTTGATTATGATAAACCAATAAATAAGGTATCAATTCCAAATGGGGCGGGTAGCTGTAAGAAATCCATCTCAATATTGTTAATTAAATAAAATAATAAAAATAAGTCCCCACTATTTACCTAGTATTCAAGTAGTATATTCCGAAACATATCGTTACAATAAGAGTAACAAATTGATTCAAGTGCTGATATTGGAAGAGAGAATTCACATCTTCTAGTACCCTGCATCATTTATTTTTACACAGGAACTTACTAATTATATAAAGATAGACTTACTCCAATATCTTGTTGTGACAATCAATGCTGGTACAAAATATTTTATAGCGTATTTTATTCAAAACTTCCACCTGCATGTATAGATTCTCAAAATAATCTTTTAGTCTCATAATGTCGATGTACAAAGCGAAAATAATTGCGAAGAATAGGCTATCCACAGAGGCTAAAGTATATTGGGCAAAGAATATATATGCTGACTCTAAAGAGTACCAAACAATGTAACAAACATCCTGTTCTATATCGCAAGGAATGTACCATCGAAGCGGGAGGTGCCTTTTAGATGATAATAGTGGTTTGAATGCAAAAATATAAGATGTAATTAAAATAATTCTTTTGTAGACCTTGAAATAAAAATAGAATTTTGCTTCAATTTTTGCTATTTTGTCTTGAAAAGCTTTAGATGTCTCATGCAGATTTAAAGACTGCAAATAATGCACACCTTCAATAACTTTGACCAATTTTCTTTTAGTGAGGAACATAAAAATAGACTTAAATAATAACTGAAACAAGACGTTTGAGATATTTTCATTATTAATACCTTTATTAGCATATTACCTGATGAGCAGAAGATAGTGATATCATGGCTTGTTCTATAGAATCTAATCCTTTAAAACCTACAAACGCTCCTAAAACATTAAAAATCCAGCAAAAAGCATAGAATGTGCAAACAAGGACACCGATGGTGTTTGATTTAACACTTTTGATTTCTGGATAAAAGTGGAGTAATTTAAATTGAGCCAATGCGTAATCCAATACGAAGTTTCTCTTACGGTTTTCCATTGGTTAGGGTGTCAGTAGTGAGAACTTGTTAGATTGTGGTAAATAAAATGTTATTAATTATATAAGTATAACATGTAGTCAGCGATGTGATGGAATATTATGTTGGTTCTATTTGATTATTTCATTTCTTGATCGGTGCTGACGTATTTTGACTAGATGTAATACGGGATAGAAAATTAATTTAAAATAAGTGACGTTATAGGTATATGAATTACTAGCAAGGACTGTTAATTACGTAGTTTAGATGATGGTTATAATTACGTATCTATTCAATGGGCTTTACCACTGGATAACAAATGGGAAACAATAACAATAGTATATAATGATAATGAAAGGTAATTGAATAAGTAACAGAATTTGTATAATGTGAAAATAGAAATTAGCGTTCACCACTACACGCTTCAATCTGTAATTCAATACGATTTTTACATTGTAATGAGTAGGTGCCTAATAAGCACTGTACTGGAAATGCATGCATTTGTACATTGTTATATATTTTTATGAGTATAAAGGACAAGAAACAAGAAGCAATTTCTTTAGCGTTAGATGTGGTTTTTCAGACATTTGTTGTGGTGTCAATAATATGAACGCATTTTTCTCCACGTAGGTACGCTCGTAGTCAGTTTGTTAAGATTTGTTTACATCAATATTTGATTATGTATGTTTACCGCAACATATTGATTATTGTACAAAAATTAAGGGTAAAAGAGGAAGTCAACTATACATATTTTCTTTTTAATAAATAAATTACTTCTATTCCTTATTTTTCATTTATCAATACCCACATCACTGGGAAAGGGTATTATTTATCTTAAAACAGAACCCAAATAGCACAAAAATATACTTAAAACGTTCAATGGATATCTCCATAGGATAATTCGATATCCAGTTGTTAGAATAAGTAAAAACGTTTTTAGCAGTTGGAAAAGGGAGGGAAAAAAAAGGAGGGAAGTGCGAGTTAGTTGACGATTAACGGACGAAGGGAACTGTCAGATAGAAAAGGTTATAAAGAAATATTAGTGATTATTAGTGTATTTTTGAGTTAAATAAAGTTTTACAACAAATTCAGAAGTGGAATTGGACCAAAAAATCGTGCCAGATTAACGAAATATCCGTGTGTTTGAAGAAAGAGCGAAAAACAGTGAAAATGACGGACAACGCAAGGAGTGTTGAGGCGAATATGTTCGAGGGGTTCTTGCAAACAGCAAACAACGAAATGAACCTACTGGGAGAAGCTCGACAAGATGTTGAGGCGACGAAAGAACCGGGAAATGCATCAAAGGATAGTGCAAATGACATGGTAGCTGCGATGAACGCGATGGTAAAGCAGAATGCCATAATGTTGGAAATGATGAGAGATGTGAATAACGTGAATAGAAATAAGAATTTTAGTGTGATGCCTGACCTTTCAAAATCAATCAACATGTTTACTGGGGAGGCCGGGGCTACTGAAGCAGCCTTGTGGATAGACACCGTGCAAAGCACAGCAACTCTACACGGATGGCCAGATGGTTTCACCTTGGAAACAGCAAGAATGAATTTACAAGGAGCAGCAAATATTGGTGGGAATCGAGACAAGCAGAAATCAAAAGTTGGGCGCAGTTTGTACATTCATTTAAAAGTATGTTTTGCAGAAAAGAGAGCAGGACTGAATTATGGAAAAGAATGCACTCACGGACGCAGCAAGCAAAAGAAAGCGTTAGCCTTTACTTTCATGAAAAGATGAAAATGTGTAAAGAGATAGGACTAAATTTCGACGAGTCAAAGGAGCAGGTAGCCAGGTTTGTGGTCCAGAGAATTGAGTTCAATGATACTGACAAAAGCCCATGTCAATGAGGATGAACTGTTTGCAGACATACTTCAGTACGAAAGAGTGGCAAGTGCAAGAACTGGTTTGATCGGTGAAACAAGGAGGAATAATTCAAGAAAATGGGAAGAGACACCACGACCGCCTTTTATTGCAAAAGTAGAGGGGAAAGGTACAGAGGGTAATGTAAACAAAGTAGGTGAGAGAAAAGAGGTTAAATGTTTCCGATGCAATAAGATGGGACATATTTCTCGTGACTGTCCAGAACCACCAAAGAAGTTTCGATGTTTTAAATGTAACGCGGAGGGTCACATAGCAAGAAATTGCCATACCGACATTAAAGGTGAAGTAAAATTAGTAACTAATTGCAGCTCTAGTAGTCATAGCATGATTCAGAAGTATATAAAGGAAATTTATTTGAATGACCATAAGTACATGGCAATGACTGACTGTGGGAGTTCTGAATGCACAATCAGAGCTACTGCTGCTATAGAAAATTTTGACATAAAGAAAGTAACTACCGAATTAAAAGGATTTGGCCCAAATAGTCTGGTAAAATCACCTGATATTATTTGTGTGAATGTTAAAGTAGATAATGTAACAGGTGATGAGGTCACCGTAAGGATTGTACTTGATAATGCCCAGCCGGTTGATGTGATTATAGGGAGAACCTTTACGGAATTACCACACATTGCTTATTATAAAGTTGATGACTATTTATGTTTCCAGCATAGAAATGACCTAGATTTACCTATACCCGAAACTATTAGCAAATACACCAAAGCTATTGCTACAACTGAGATGGATATTCCGCCTTATTCGATAGGATTCGTAAATGCAGAGCAGGATGGAATTACAGCGCGCGTACCTATAATAAATGTAGATAACGAAAATCAGAAAATGGTAGTTGGACAGAAGTTAGGCGAGATGGTATGCTTGATGGAAGAAGAAGAAAATCACATAGAAATGGAAGGGGATATGATAAGGACAACAGATATACATTTAGGCGATGTTACCGAGGAACAGGCCGAGGAAATAACGGAAGTATTAAACGATTATCGAGATTGTGTTGCCAAGGATATACGAGATTTAAGAAAAACAAACTTAGTAGAAATGGACATAATCGAAAAGCCAGGAAGTACTCCAGTAAGCAGTAAAGCATTTCGAGCAACTTGCGAAGAAAGGGCAAAGATTAAAGAAATCGTGCAAGAATGGAAGGACGCCGGTGTGGTTACTGAAACAACCTCGCCATATGCAAACCCAGTGATGCTAGTTAAGAAAAAGAATGGAGAAGCCAGACTTGTGGTAGACTACCGCAAGCTAAACGCCCAAACTCAGAGAATCAGTTATCCACTACCGAATTTAGATGAGCACTTGGAATTGATGACTGGTAGTAAAATTTTTATTTTGATGGACTTAGCACATGGTTACTTACAGATGCCCTTGAAACAAGAAGCCAGGGCGAAAACGGCGTTCATCACTCCAGATGAAACAGGAGAGTTCACACGAGCGATATGAAAAATGAGGGGAAAAAAAGGAGGGAAGTGCGAGTTAGTTGACGATTAATATTATTATTAATATTAGTGATTATTAGTGTATTTTTGAGTTAAATAAAGTTTTACAACACAGTGGACATTCAGTTGAAAGTTAACGGACGTTAAGAGGATATCCATGGCAAGTCCAAATGTCACAACTTTGGATCTCCATTAGAAATCCTACACAGAATATTCTATGGATATACCCTTGTACTACAACTGGATATCCTGGTACGTCGACCTTCAAATGTATATCCAGTGGATATCGATATATCTCATGAAGATATCCATAAAATGTTTTAAATATATCTTTGTATTTATCATATACAAGGTTAGTTAAAAGTATGGAGG
The DNA here is from genome assembly GCA_004143645.1 of Protaetia brevitarsis. Lineage (NCBI taxonomy): Eukaryota > Metazoa > Arthropoda > Insecta > Coleoptera > Scarabaeidae > Protaetia > Protaetia brevitarsis. The sequence continues at coordinate 2,188,178 of RXPK01000191.1, read as the reverse complement.
CAGCGATTTATTATCGTTATTTATAATCGTCAATATAAATGTTTGTTACTAAATTTTCATCTACATTCCTTTCATTTATGTTTAAGTTTGAAGAAAAAATAAAGTTCAAGTATTCTCAAATGTAGATAAAAATTTCATAACAAACTTTTATATTGAACATAACCTCCTGTTGTTTGGAAGTGACTTGTAATAAGTTGTATGTATGTAAGTAATAGAAGGGTGGTGTTACACTGCGACCTAAAAGATCTATTGTGTCCCCTATTCTTGCTGCTTTATAGCTGGCCTTCCAATCCTATTCCTTTTAGAAAGTCTCCCTCTTCGATTTCACATGCACCCAGGTACAATGCCCTTGGGTTGCACAGTGCAGTTTGAGGAGGTGGATGGATGTTTCATCCTGTTCCCCACAATATCTGCATTCAGGATCTTTTTCCAATCCAAGCTTACTCAGGTGTCCTTTCAGTCTACAATGGCCTGAAAAGTATTCCTGTTAATATGCGAACATTGTTCTTACTCAGGTTGATGCATTCTGTAAACCTCTTTTGGTTATGAGTTCCCAGAAGAATTTTACTTTGCCTCATTCCCTGGAGATTTTCCCAGTAACTGGATTTTCTCTGCTCCATTTCCATTTTTAGTTTCTTCAGTATTGTACTGCTACTTAACCCGCAAAAGGGTTCAGGCCCTACGAAAGGCATTCCAGCCCCCCTTTTTTTTTCGAGGTTATCCGTTATTTCGTTTCCTTCCACTCCTGTGTGACCCGGACCCCACAGGAGGGTTACTTTATTTCTTTTGCCTAGCTCATTTAGTTTCCCTAGGCATTCCCAGACCATCTTGGAGCTGATTTCATATGAGTTCAGCGCCTCGATGGCTGCTTGACTGTAGTAAGTTACTCTTCAGGGGGATTTGATAATCGTCATTTGATACTCTAAACCGAAGCTAAGTAATTTTGGGAAGTTTTTACCTCACTTGAAGATGTTGAAGGCGGTCGTCAGGTTTTACCGCTAGTTACGGCGAAAACACCCTGGTATTATATAGAATTACAAACAGTGGTGAAATTATGACATTCATCAACTTAGCGAAAAAGAAAATTGTTATATTTATTTTTATTATTGCTCATATTTTAACAAAAGAAAACCTTCAATTAATTATTTATTATTGTGTAAGAAATATAGCACAACCTAACAATACAGTTCTCTGGAAAACCTTTTTTTTTGAAAATATATTTCAACTATTACAACTATTTTCTACTAATGCAATTCTGTGCGTCAACTAGTTAGGGCCGGTTTTACAAATATAGTATAAACCCTGGAATAAGTATTTTCTATGGTATAACATATACCAACGTTATTAAAAAAAACAAAGTTTATTCTTCGTATGTTATACTATGTAGATATATCCTGTGTTTTTAAAACCGGCCCTTAATCATTTTGGACAGTGTTTGGACATCCATAGGATACATTTTTGGGATATCCATAAGATATTCCAATACGTATATTCATTTGACAAGGATATCGGGCTTTATTATGGATCTTAAAACGGATTTCCATAGAATATTGTGTGCTGTCTGGGAAACCACTGTCGATTAGTAACTCATCTTTAAAGTAGCTGGCCGGAGTTACAATTAATTTGTTATTAGTTAATCTGTTAGTCCGGTTAATCAGTTTAATTCAATTTCTCATTTTAACTTAACTTTTTTTAATATGTTTTTTGTGCAGATTCTGGTATTTTGTGATCTACTATTTTAAATTTAAGTATTTGTGCACTTCAATTATTTTAAAGTTTGTTATTTTTATATTTTTTGAATAGGTATTCTTCTATACTGATTGTAAGTATATCCATTCTTTGTATTCATTTATTAACACTACTTAAATTTCTCTTTAAATAAACTTGTAATTCATTTTACTATAATTGATTTAATTGGACTGTCGCTTTATTCCTACTTTTTACACTTTCAATTTCAAATCTAACAAATTATTTTAATTTAAATTAAACATATAGTTAACATCACAAAAATACTCCAAACTGTGGTACTGGTAATGCTGAAACTTCTCCTAAACCCCTCACCACAATCTGTACTAAACTGGACGTACGTTTCGTTTGGGTTGTTTGGGTTTTCCAAAGAACTGTATTGTTATGAGGGTATGGAAATATATAAAAACAAAAATATTTTAATGAATTCAGATTTAGGACCATTAAATTCTTGTCTTTACGGTTTATTAAGCAGTAAATTAGGCGGCCATGACCGTGATCATTGTACCATGACCTTTTTTAGGTACAAATTAGGGTAGTTTGAGTGTAGTTATTTAGTTCAGTGTTTCTGCTGATGATGATAGCTTTGCTATCGAAACGTACGTCCAGTTTAGTGCAGTTTGTGGTGAGGGGTTTAGGAAAAGTTTACAATATAGTTAACATATTGTTTCCTAGCTGGCCTGAGGATGTGTCCTCTTAGGAATGAAACTGGTCGCTTGATTCTAATTTTTAAATAAAGAATCCGCGAATTCTTTTCTGCTAGCTCTAAGAAATCACATACTGAAATCTGACCATTCAGATACAAATTGAGAGAGAAGCTGTTACGACCTATTCAGGTTAATCAAAGTTCCCTATCATTTTAAGTTTCCAAGTAACTGTTTCATTTCTAGTTTTTACTAACAATACGAATACAGGCTGTGAACATGATAATTGAACGACCTTGGCATGCATTCCACTATAGAGCCATCTAATTGACGCTACTGGGGTTTCGTTATCACGCGGACACGATGTATATTATAATTAAAAATAAAAAAAAAGGCAGCGATTACTTAAAAAATTTATTAAAATACAATTGATGCACAATAGGGCATATAACGCCAAGTTCGAAGCATATGCTTAATATTATACAAATATTAGCGTAAATACTAATTAATGCTGTATTATAAATATAAATAATTGTACAACATGAATAAAAATAACAATATTACGAGTTCATCTCCGCAATTTTCTGGAAGAATAAAAAAAACAAAGTAGATATATGCGAGCATTAAGTTTAAAAACAATTTTCAGTTCTCTACTTACTTTCGCAACGATTGTTCTTTATATGCAATTGGCTTTACATTTCTCCTGACTCGTTGAGATTTCGGTGAATCGCCACTGAAACTAAAATATTAAAATACAGAAAATGTAAAAGTATGTTTACTACAAGGAGAAATTAAAACTTACTACGATGTGTCTGAATTGCTTCTTTTACGATTGCTTTTAGTTAATTGTGCACTACTGAAAATACAAAAAATATATATATGTGTAAAGTTTAAAACCTTATTTCATGTATACAGGATGTTCTAGAGTTAAGTGGCCAAATGTACGGTAGAAGTACTTGACATAATTCTGAGAAAAATATTTTAATGAAACTTGATTGGCAAACGATAATTCGACCTATGTCGATATTAGATCTTGAATGGTCGGCAAGACTTCAAATCTACACCCTCCTCTCTGGCCTAATTGGTAGGGCACTCGTCCGGTTTTTTTAAGGTCAGCTGTAAAACGGCAAAAATAAGGGACACGATAAATCATCTAATGTCCACTCCATAATTAATATTTATTTAAAAATCGAAGCGAGGCTCTATCTGTATAGAGCCTCGCTTTGAGTTCTTGAGTAGTAGTAGTAGTTCTTGAGAGTTAAGTCTTGTCTTGTCTTCACTTTACAGAAAGTGAATCATTTGTGGACCCAGTTTCATTCAGCACAGAGGTTCAGCAAGACAAAAAAAGTCAGCCTATGGGTGCCTTTGATATGTCTTCAAAAAAATTACTGCTAATTTAAATCAAAATCAACGGCAGAACAGTTACTAAAGTGTCCCTCTCTATGTAAATTGACTCTCATTGTAAATTGCTGCCAGGACGACAAACACATGCATGCGGACTCGCTAAAAACGGCAGGTGACCGTTCTTGGCTTATCTCCTCGCTGATTCATTAAGGTATTTAATTCAGCATTACATATGCCAACTACTTCTACTCTAAATGTGGCCATCTAATTGTGGAACAACTGTCTATGTAACTACATATTCAACTACCTTCTTCGCGATCTCTCTAAAACTGTGGGAGAATCATGTCTTTCCTTCACGTTTGCGGTATTGTCGCGCGTCGGAGAACTCTCACTCTCCCAGTTGTAGGTTTTCAAAGTTTTGGGCGACAATTTGTTTAGTATCACCGAACAGTTCGAGAGCTTAGACGACAATGTACGCGTCCTCCTTGAATTGCTGAAAGATAAAAGAGGTGATGGAATCCGGAAAGATATCGTATACCGCTAAAAATACCCTCTTCTCCTTGTTACGTTCTTTGGAATCGGTGTTGTTGTACCGTCAAGAGTGCTAGAATTATTTAATTTTTCTGCTTTGGATTCTGGCAGATATGGGGTTGATCTGAAATAAGCTGGGTAATTATCTATACAAATGAAATGGATAAATTGCTAACGTTTCATTCGGGCACGGCCTGAAATATTCAGCAATTTCCCGGATGCTATGGCTGCGTTACTTGGACCTTCCATTGGATCATAATCATCAACTGCGGTTCTAGAGCACGTAGAAATCCCCTGAGTTTGGTCGATTCTCTCATGCTAAACGATGTAAGGAGAAAAAAAGATAATATTGAGAATAGAACGACACATAAGAGGTCATTGCTATTAAAAAAAGGTTCTTTAAAAACATAGTATTTACAATATAGATAAAATAACTTTAAATTGCTATATTAAGTTATAATGTAAGAGAAGTTGTCCTTTAGGACTGTCACTACCGTTTCTCGGTGATAAAGTTAATCGTTCTTTCCAATAAAAAAAAAATGCAACTTCTCATACGTGCACATATAAAAGTTGCAGGCGGCGGAGTGATTCATTCATTATTTAGTTGTTGACGCGGTCTGGCAAGAAACAAATAAAATGTCACTGAGCTGTCGCTTAGTTAATAAAGTGTAAAACAGTGTTTCACAAGTTGTGTTTCGTACGATTTTCAAGAATGGAAAACCGCGCAAGAGACTGTAAACATTCTCCGGACAGTTTTTGTTATGATCGTGAATTATATGTTATAAACTCGTAAAAGACGCCTTTAAGTGAATAAATCAAAGATGTTATGAACAATATTTTGGCTTCAAAATGAAAAACCAAGACAAAACATACTATATGTTGTATGTCGTATCATGTCAAATAAACTCAGCGGAACAAAATCAAGAATTGTTCTGAAGTCCTGTCAGAAGAAAGGCCGATGATTTGGCGTGAGCCAACAAATCATGTCATGGATTGTTACTTCTGTCTTGTAAAAATTGAAGAGTTTTCAAAAAGAAATAAAAAATACAAGGTAAAGTATCCAAACATTCCATTTGTAAGTAAACCGTTGAAAAGAATTCATTGTGAGCTTCCAATTCTAGAAAGTTGAAAGAAATTTCTGTTACTGCAGTGTTGTAAATGGATTTTTGTATAAAATGAGTATTGAATATAATCCTGCAGAATGACGATTATTTATCGACTCGTCTGTTTTCGACAGTCTCAAAGACGTTTTTTTTTTATAATGGTAAAATCTCAGTGGAGGAATTGTTTTTTGTGTGTAAGGGATAGCCGAGCAGTTCAGCAACATACCAAATAAAAGAATGTAAAATAGCATGGCCAGCAAGATCCCCCGATATTAATTCTCTGGACTTTTTCGTTTGGGGTTTTTTAAAGGAAAATTGCTATAGAACGCCTCCAGTTAACGAACAGGATGAAATTAATAAAATTACGGCAGCAGTTCAACTAATCACCCCCAATATGTTGAAGGGCGTTTTCAATTCGCTTCCTCGCAGACTATAATTATCTCTGGAAATTGATGGCTACCAATTTGAACAGTTGTTATAATTTTTTCATATTATCTTTATATTTGAATAAAACTTTTATCAAACTTAACATAATTTTTTTGCTAATTTGCGTATTTACCAAATTCATAATAAATAACTAAATGATTACTGCCATAGATAAGTACTGTTATCTGATTAGGTGTTGCCAAATTTTACTTCTTTTGAGCTGCTCGTGTGACTTAAGAAAGCGCTGTACAACTTTTCTCAATTAAGATTATCGACTCAGAATTAAACAGAGATTTGCACTACGTGGCGTTTGTCCGCGTTTTTCTGGCCACCGTGTGTACATGATTGTTAATTTTGTATATTTTAATCACAGATGGCTCCGAATAACATGTATGCTTGGACTGAGAAACTAACCACCTTGTTATTCTTTTTTCTAAATTTGTGAAAGCATTAGAAAAAGAAGGCAACTGATTTAAATAATAATATTCGTTGTTCCACAAGATTGGAAGCTGTTCAAAGATAAACATTTTGAACGTATTGCTGTGGTTAGACAACCCATTTTCGCTGTGTGTATTTTAAGTTGCATATTTTGGTTGTTTTGATTTCTCCGATCAGCTGTTTTTCAATTTACCGAAAATTTTCACAATTTTATTTTGTTTTGATTAATTTTAGTTTAAGAGTTTATTGTATGATTTAATTATGTAGTGTTACGATCTTTAATTATTCCATCTCTAAATTGTCTATTGTGCTGATTTAATGCGTATTCTACTTAATATTGTCGTTGTAATGTTATACGTCTGCGTTGTACGATTTTGTGAGAGGGATTTTTGTAAGAAAAACAATTGTTGTATTTTGTTAAGGACTTCCTTGTTCGACTATTGACGTGAGTAGACGTATTTTTAAATCTTTGTTGCCATTTTGTAATTCATTTTGAATTTGAAAGTTTTATTTTATTCTGTAATTATTTAGTCAATCAAGGAATTCTTATTGTGATAATTGTTATTATATTGAAGTGTGCACTTTATAGTGCACAGCAGTATGTATCAATAATTTAGAGCTGGCAACATGGACTTTTTTTTAAAATGCTTGCAAACATTTTCTGAGAAATCGAATGAGTAAAAACCATCAAGACATTAGGGAATGATTATAAATCTATATCTCTATAGAAAGATTTGGGTTTTAGTTCAGTTAAAGACTGTAACAACTTACACCCGTTTCTACAAAAACTATTCTAAAAAAAAAAAAAATCGGCTAGTATAATTCAATCTTTCCTTTTTCTGTTAGCATTGGTTTCAAACAATTTGGAGCATTAGAAGTGACTCAAATAATTTGTTGAAATTTCCACTTTAACAGCGCTACACGTAACTTTCAGAAATAACGGACGACTAATACAAAGTTACAAAGAATAGAAAATATGAACCAATGAGAGTAAAAGGTAAAGTAAAATATTCTAGACTAACAGTATTATCGTTTTCGGTTTGTGACATTAAAATAAGCGTAAAAAATCGGGAAGTATAATTTTTTTTTCATAGACTCAACACTCCTAAAAAATATGTCGTTTTCAGTGATATCAACACCGAATGAGGTAGATATTGGATTGTCGCAATTGTTATAACAATGTTTTTTTTTCTTTCATAATATATTAAGAGCCGGCAGTACGGCTGAGAAGGAACGGTGCATCTTTGCCAATCTTGAAAGTTGGTTGATGGTTGGGTGATCATTCGGACAGCACTTCTCAGTGGCTCGGTTATTATTATAGTTATAATTATAATACATTAAGATAGTGAAATTGGGGATAGAAAAGCTACTATGCACCCAATTTATGGCAAATTTAGTTTACTTAAAAAAAAGGAAATTCTCCAGAAGTTCTTCAAACTTTTGTGATATGTATTTATAGTCATAATTCGTTTGCAATATCGTAGATCACTGGATAAAAAAAAAACCAACAAAATATATGTAAAAAAAGAACTTACTTTTGCTTGAACTACATTACTGTCATTAGCATCGCTATCAATTGACCTTGAAGAATCATTACTCCTTTGGGTTAATGTCCGGCTTCCACTAGAATTCAATAGAGAGTTCCGTGCAGATAATGAATGATTACTTTTATTAAAAGCTTTAGAGTCAAGTCTTCTGGAGGTTCCACTTTTAAATTGAATGACATGTTGATTAGCCAATGGTGAAATATATACCTTTACCTACAAATTAAATTAAAAAATATTTGTGCTAAATAGATATTTGCATTTTCAACTTACATCTTAAAAACACCTGATAATAACGCCTGTGAACTAATATCACTTTGCCCTTCCTCATCCTCATTTTCTTCCTGCATCGTTTCTAATCTGAAAATTTATATAAAATACAAGATAATACAAGTAAATACTATTGTGGATTCAAGAATTCTGCTGGACGATGGATGAAATATTTGCATTTAAACAAATGCAGTGCAATCAAATGAAAAGCTAATTTGGTAAATATGACAAGCAATTTTGAAATCCTTTGCAAATAATTTTACTACCTGCATACCATGTACCAAAGCGCATGTTTTTTTTTTTTATAGAACGCTTTACCAATGGCTGAAAAAGTCTAAAGTGCCCAATTTTTACAAATATGAGTGACTATATTGTTATAATTTTATATTGGTTGTTTTTCAGTATTATTCTAATCATATGTGGTATGTTTTGGATCATTGATATACTGTTTATTCTAAAATGATTTTTTTAATAAAAATACGTAAATGAATATAACAATTATCACTGCTTATTAAACGTTAAAACTATATCAGAATATAACAGCAATTTATTTTCTGGATATTAAAAGTAGATTAAATCTAAAATTTTCTGCAAAATAAACAAACACATATAGCCAGGATACGAGAAAGGATGCTGAACAAAATTTAAAGATAACATATCACTGAGGCAAACGGTTTTATTCTGGAAAAACTTTCAGCTCATACTCTGATGGAAGCTGTGTTACAAACTGATTCATAAGCCCACACTTACCTGTTATTTTGCGGCTCATTGGCAGTTTCTGAATCATTCTCCAAAAGATATTCATCATTTGGTGAAACCTGCAATGTATGTTCGAAAGCATTACCAAAATAGATATCTAAACAATAATCGCGTGCAGTACATCTACATTATCTGGAAATTCGACCTCATCGGGTGCAATTTCATGAGAGCTGGCTGCTTCATCACCATGACTGCTCTCTGCCATATCGACGAGCTGCCTCACCGACACTCTTGGCAAATTAACTTTCGGGCTTAAAATGGTATGTCCACTGATCATCGGCATAACTGCCATCATAGTTTTATTGTTTTGATTATTGGGTGTTTTTAAGCTTTGTGATGTGTTATTATTGATAATCAATCGATCTATGAAAAAAGATATGTCAATTATTGTGTAATTTACAATAAATAAAAACATACCTAAAGCTTCCGGAGATCGGATTACAGTATTTACTTTGTTGAGCATATTTGTCATTTGTTCCGTCATTGATATAAACTGTTGTATATACATTTGCATATCTAAACTGAATGTATTGATAAACTCTTTGTATTTCTAAAAAGATCACTGAAACTGATTGTAAAATTTTCTTTGTGCATACTCACGATTCTTTGAACGTCAGTCGCATATAAGCGTTCATGCAATTGTAAACTATTTTGTATTAATTTCTGGTGTTCAATTTTCGTTTCTGATAAGGCTTTTGCTAGATCTTCGTTCTTCTTCCTTAGGAAATAATTTTCTAAAATAACAGGTTTTATTACATCTTCGGAAATTGTTTCTCATTTATTTACCGGATTTTAAAAAACTATCTTCGCCTGGTTTAGAAAAGTACTTCGTTCCACGCTTATTTGCCATTTTGATATTTTAAATTTTGAGAATACTTAACCGTATTTTATATACCAGGTCACAACTGTCAAACATAACCTATTTAATAATACCAGATAATACTTAAACATTTGAAGTAAAATTAGGAGTTAAAAGAGTTAGCAGCAGTTAAAAAGTGGTCAAATAGAAATTATTTTCTCTATATATTTGTGTGGAATTTTGTACATTTACTTACGAACTAGCATAAATTATAACACGTTATTTAAGCTTCTATTTTGTTTACGACTTCAAAAGGGCAGAGATACACCCGCTAACCGTTAATTTAAAATCACGCTTTCTCTCTGTTTCTGTACTTCAATGTCACAGGCATATCCAGTATATCACAGTCACTTCTTGTTTATTATTTCTTACCATCTTATTTATTCATAAATAGTTTAGCCACGAATATTTGTAAAAAAAAAATATTTTCAGCTCAAACTAATAAACTGATTTACATATGTAAACTATTTCAAATAAACGGTTTAGATAACTATAATCACTTGTTGTCACTTTATGAACGATACAGTCATTTCCCATCACTAGCCAATCACATTTATATATATACGTATGCGCAGTGCCACCTCACTTTAAAATTTCTTTTAAAAATTAAATTGCAGAATAAAATATTCTAACGGAAAAATGTGTGAATAACGTGAACGTATACTTTCATGAGCATTAAGCATTATTTAGATATGTATACATATCGTATATATAAATTTTATTACCCGAACGAATTTTCCCTCTAAATTTGCTACAATTATAGAAAAAAAAAAAACTGTTGCAATCTGCAATGTCCTACCAAGGAGGATGTAATGTCCTACCAAGGAGGATGTATAGTCCTACTACTTGCTGTTATTTTAGAACACTGTAGGACTTCCATTGAAGCAAATTTGAGCAATTATTTTGATTTACCTTTAACATTGAAGTACTCAACTCAGATCTTCAATAACATTGATAGCTATTTTAATATTTGGAAAAATAAGGAAAATTTAAATATTATTGAAATTGATTGTAGAATTGTATCTATCATAGATAGTTGTGAATTTTAAAAACTGCGGTACTAAAAAGTAATTTGCAGGTCGATTTAAATATATTTTATATATATCTGCCCAGTAAACCAAATTCAAATTTCCCGCAATTATTTTAAGTAACTGCAACTTAAAGGTATTCAAATAACTACTAATGTAATTCAAAATCGTAGGTAACTTCGTGCTTTAATGTTGAAGTTACTGAAAATAATTGAGGGAAATTTGAATTTGGTTTACTGGGTGTTATTTATATATATATCTATAGTAAATTAAAAAAAAAATAAGGGTGCAAGTGCAATTCTTTTTTCAATAAGATTATTTTGCAAATATTTATTTCTATTTCAGTACTTCTACAGTTACCTGTGCTTCTATATTATATTATTATATTAAAAATATATGTTTTGAAGCTAATAAGGAATTCATATCACAGATTATTTTAATGATGCTTTAACTCCTTTTACGAAAGGCATTTTTTGCAATTAGCGTTTTTAGCAAGCGAAAGTAAATGTATAATATATATTGTTATTATTATATCCCTGTTGGTGAGGTGTATTAATTTTAATTTTTAAGATCATGTAATAAATTCTTGTTAAGTTTTATTAAATATCTATAAAATCTGAATATATAAAAAAGGAATAGGTAAGTCCATTATAAAAGGTAATAGGCGAAAATGATCCTCAATTTAATCATAACCTTAAATTATCACATGGACTCATTAAATTATCACACAATAAAGATTTGCGTGTGTGTTATTAAGGTGGTGAATAAATCCAGTTAATTAATTTATGAACTTCGGGGTACTCATAGCGATGATCTCAACGTATTTCAATTATTTTATATATTTAATATTTGAAAAGCGATCGAAGTGTAAGGAAGGATAGATTAAGGTTTTTGATGTTCATTTCATATACTATTTTATCAAAATAGGGACTTTACAAAGATAACATCGAAGTTAAAAAAAAATTTAAACAGCTGAGATATTTACCTATATAACCTTTTGGTAGGTTCTTGGGTAAAATTTTCATAAACTTCCAAAATATGACAATTTTTATAATTATTTGATTATAAAAACACTCGTATTAGTCCTTCTATATATATTTGTCTTTCTTTAGGTTGACTGGGTAGTAATTAAAAACACTTTAACTTTTTTAATCATTTTATTACACCAACAATCATATCATAATATATTCATAAGTTTAAATAACAAAAGTTATTCATAATAATAATAATAAAATTTAAATAAAAAAATAATTCCTAAAAATAACATGGAAGCATTTTGTATATTCGTAGCTGAACTAAGAATCCCGCAAGCTTCTAGTATGCAAAATATTATCAGTTTTATATCTATTTCTATTTACAATAATGAATCTAATGAACGGAAGATGAGGAAATAAAGACAGAAATAGTAGGTAGTTGTGTGTATGTATGTATGTATATAACGCCATCATAACCGAAACTCTCAAAGTTATAAAAAATATACAGTTTTGTTTCATTAGAGCAACGTCCATCTTATTTCCGAATGCTCGACTCCTTCTATTTATATTTACTGAATGGCAGTTTTGTCGTTTCAACACTAGGAACTCTACAATGTAATACATAAAGAAAAAATACTCTAAGGACTGCAGTAAAGCTGCAAAATATAAATAATAAAAAAAAAGCTAATGTACTTATTTATAAGTGTAGATAACACTTTATTTATGAGGCAGTTTGTTATAAATCGTATGTAATATGGAAACTTATGGTGAAATTTTGCAATACAGCGAGCAACAATAAGTTGGGAACATTAACATAAAATTGTTGTATAACTTATATGACTAGAAAATATTCTGTTCTTATATATTTTAAATAATTTTGATTAAACGGGGGTCAGGTGTATCATACTTTGCTTCTTTTATGGTGCAGTTAATATAACTAAATGATGAAGTATACATAGCATATATAACGCCAAACATTTCGGAAATCCGACGGACTCACAATAATTAAATATACAAGCATGATCTAAAAGCTAACGTCTCATGTTTATTTGTATTATTTTTTATTTGTTCTTACAGTCTAGGTACGATATAATATAAGTACATCTGTGGGCATCTGAGTATTGAGGTATAACAGTAATTTTTCTTACTCACTTGTAGTTTTTTATTATTTTTTTTTTTAATATTAATAAACGGTATGTTGTACTGTATCAAGGCATCTTGTTGCGATTGTAGGGGGGCCGGAACTAAAATGCGATGACGATGCGGGAGCAATGCGATGTATACACTCTGGCCGTTTTTGTACAAAACTGATTGTTTAAGATTCAACTATTTCCTTTTTTTTTAGTTTATTATCCAATAATGGAAAATTGACATTTGTTTAAATAATATTTTTTTTTTAAATACACATCCTTTTTGCAATGTTTCCTGTATTTTATTGATTAAATAAGTTTTTACTAATAAATTTAAATATTTTAAATTTACTGAAACTATAATTACTACCCGGAGGTTTTAGGCTGAGAACGTAAAGATATCTACACACTAAATTTTCATTTAAAACTACATATTTAGTGAAGAAGGAAGAGAAATTGAGATGATGAAAGTCCATCAGAACCTAAAATGTCTGGGCAATAATCATAGTATTTAGATAACTTAATGAAACGTTTCTTTTTGTTAGTTTTTTTTGATTAACTTAATAAAATAAACAATTTTGGACCATACTGCGTTCTTTAACAAGTTGAAAAAACAGTATACTTCGTTTAGAAAATTAAATATCATCCACGATAAAATAATTTTGAAAATTGGGTATAGTTCATCTTAAAGATATGTTAATGATATGTTTTTTTTTTCCATTTTCTAAGCTCCTCCAAGCAAATATGTGTGTTATATTTAATTTTTGAAAGTTCGCAAAAATCTGAATTGTTTTCCCTCGAAAAGACATTTTTATTACAGAGATTTTTTTTAACTATTTATTTGAATGAAACTTGTTGGTATGTATGAGCCTATGGTGTTGAGAAATAGGGATTGAAGGTTACAATTCTTATTATAAATGTATTGTTTTACTGCAAGTACTTTAAAATCATAAAAAAAGATGTTATTTTAAGCAGTACATAATTAAAATAATTGTCGGTCGAAAACTGACCGAATAACTTTAGTCCTAAGAAAATCAAAGAAAAAGTAGAACAAAACGTTTTGTTATGTAGCAGTTAATTTTTCTAAATTATACACCGAATAATCTAAATTACCGGATATATTAATTTCATCCTTTACATCACAATTTTCTTTTAAAGTTTTGTCAGTATTACTAGATCAGTTTTCTAATCGATCCATTCAAATTATAAATTTTGAATTCTCTTTTCTTTAAGTTACGTAAAAGTGTTTCATTTACTTATCATTTAATGATATCCTTGATACTATTATTAGGTGTAAGGTCACAAAAACTAGTTCAAAAATGATTAAAATTTCAAAAACATTATTTTAAACTTGAATTTATCAGAAATTAAACTCGTTATGTATAATCTAATAAAAACTGCGTGTGTTATTTATATATATTTCTGATATTAACACCTTTTTATAATAATTAAAGGTCTGTTTTCGTTCTCACTTCGGACGGTTCTATTGCTGTTCAGAGCAATAGATCAGCATAGATCATGACTTCTCGTGTAGTGGGAAACTTTTTACGACGCATGTGAGCGTTTGTTTTGAACCGTAATAGAACTGTCCAAAGTTGGCATGAAAACAGACCTTAGATAGTACATTATATATAATATGTAATGCTGATATGTATCAATCATTATCTTTTGTCCTTCCACATGTATTTTAGTTATTATACGTAAGACGTGCCTACAATTAGTAAATTCGAAATATATTACATGAATAAAAAAAAGGGTTGGTTTGAACTGCCGAACGAATCAGTTTTGTACAAAATCTAAATTACATTGTAATACGATACGGATACTCTACACTTATTCACGCCAATGATGTAACAAAATCTACTGTCTCTCGTCATTTACTTTATTTTTGCCATTTTATTATGTTATTTTTACACAGACCGAAATATCGATTAATTGTTTCAGAAAGATAAAATTTTTAAAATGTATATAATTCCTTCAATAATCTTATAAAATATCTAAACCGCTACCATAGGTACAAATTTTAATACTGCTCAATATTCCTTTTTTTTATAATTACAATAATATATATACTATGATTTTTTATTTTATTTTTTTATTATTTAAATTCTTAAATCGATAATTTCTCTTTTTTTCATTTTCGTTTACTTGGCATGATGAGTAAAGTAGTAGATATGCAAGAGATAATAATAAAAACCACTGAAATTTCATTTTTTTTTTATCTTACTTAATTCTAGATTTCATTTTTTATCTAATTCTACGCACTTATTACATAATCGATCAAAATATATATAACACAATCTTTTCGACATTTTAAATGTCGTTCGACGTTATCTGCCTTTTCATTCATATACCACCGATAATTTTTTTTCCTTTTAATCCTCTTTTATGGCACGAATAAAAAAATATCTTTTCACTTTGTTTTGTTCCTTTTACTTTCCTGAAACTATTTTTCAGTCAACTAAAAAAAAAACCGCGATAATTTTCATTCACTTTTAAAAAATCTAATTTTAATTTAAGAACGCATCAATGTGTCTCTTTGGTTGGACCTTATCACAAATTAAAGTACAAAAAAATGTCGAAAAATTTGAAACAAAATTAAAATGATAATAATAAAAATAACACGAATAAAACAAACAATCTATAAATAATAATCGTTCCGATCTTTACTTTTAATTCTTTTTTTGTCTCTAAAAATATTAAACCTAATCAGACGTTTTAAAAATTTGTGCTCACAGCACTAAAAATACAGTCGAATGTTTTTTTTTTAAATGTAATCCAGCCGAAATCACAAAATCCGTGCCCAGATCCGAAATGGAAAAATTAAAATTGTTACCGAAGAAAAACGCAAACAGAAAAACAAAAACTTTCCCTTTTTTTAATAAATAATGAAATGTAAGTAAGTCGTTCTAACTAATCTGTATTTTATTTTAAAAATCTTAATTATCTTCTTCATTTTGATTAACATATTTAAGTAATTCTGCAATTTTGTGAATTTAAACACCTGATGGTAACGGCAAAGCCGAAACAGGTGTAAAAACTTTTGAAGTAAAATACAAATTGGTTAGAACCATTTACATTTCATTATTTATTTGGATTTTATAGAATTTTCTTTTTTTATTTCTCCAAATTTTAAAGTTTTTAGCTGTCTTAAACTGGCGTGAATCAAACGTAAAGGAAAGCCCTTGTTAATCGAAACGTTAACCATTCATTCCTGTGGATTGTAAAACCTTTACCTCGTTTATTATTTTTGTTTTGTTTCAATTATGATTGATATTAATTTATGTTCTTCGAAAAGGCACATTGCAACCAGTGAGTTGATTCTGCGCATTGTATTTCTGACTTGAAACCGTCTTTTCAAGTAGCACGTGATGACCAAGAATAAACAGTTTTCGTATATGCGTTTTTCGTACTATCCCGTGTGAACTAATATGGCAAATAATAAAAAAAAAAAAAACTAACATTCTGCTACTATCAGAGTGTGGCTATTTGAAAAATAAGGTGATGAAATAAAGAAATAATAATAATAATAAAGGAAAACAAAAACAATTAATAAGTGTAAACGAAAAAAATATCGATAAAATATAAAATTGTGGTTGGCACATATTATATACAATTTAACCCTGGAAAGATATGTGTACTTCATGATATTCACAGCTATATCCTTTCTCTCGCGTTCTCTTTCTCTCTCTCCCTCTCTCACAATTATCCCTTTCTCTCTCATAATATTAGCTACACTAGCGAAAAAGTTTTAAATAACATTATAACATAAATAGAACATACAAGTCAACACTAAAATTCCTTCGTCCATCTTTTCTTGGTTCTTTTTCTATCCGTTTAAACGTCCATCCCTTTTTTTAAGTTAAATATTCTTTTCTTTTTATTTATTTTAACTTTGTGTTGCTCACACCATTCCATTTATATCATGCTTTTGTTTTCTGTTTTATCTTGACGGGGCTTACATTCGGTTTGCTAGACCGTATTATATTTTTTGAAAGGGCACCCCCACCGCTTTATTATTATTATTTTTGATATCTCTTTCTCTGGAGGTAGACATACGTACATTTAAATTGCATGCAAATACCACTATGAACAATTTGAGGTAGAGAGGCGTGTTGGAAATTATTCAAAATAGTGTTTCTGTTACTACTATTTTTTTTTTTTAATTTTTGTGGTGGGTATTTTGAAAATCAGTGCACTCCTATTGTCTGCTTTTTTTTTAACCCTATCTTGCCTTAACCATATTATAACATTTTATTCACCACAACATTTAAGTATTTTTGAAACTTCAACATTCAATGGTTATTAACAACGCCTTAACATCAAACATTAACTTTTATTACCACACTGCTAAAAATAAAGAAATTGTTAGAGATCTATTAAGTTAAAAATGTTTTGGAATCTACATAAATTACGATTATATACCAAACATTACCATGCAACATAACCTTTCCAACACGCCTGCACTCCCCATCAAACAACACACCTTACATCGACAACCACGAGGAAATCCCTCCGAACGTTTTACGTCAAGAATGCAGTGAGGTCATTACTTATTACAATCGATGTGTGCTAGTTTTAGAAACATCAAGACATGAACCGTATTCTTATTGATTTAAACAACACCGAAACAAGTCCCCAAAAATTACCGTTTTCAAAATTGGTGAGGTCTAACGTTGGCCTCCCACTCCAACTACAACAATAGATATTTTTTTTATATCGTATATGTATGTGTAAATATCTTATTATACATTATGTATGTATATATCATTTGTCTTATTAAAATTTATATATATTATACAATAATAATTATCATATATATTAATAAACTTCATTTGTACATTAAGATTGGTGCTGTTTTTTTTTTGTTTGTTTGTTTGTTTGCACTAAGACGCGAGGGGGCCATCGTTGACCGTGCGCGCCACACACGTACGGGGGTGCCCCGGGTGTTTCGTCTGGGGGTTAAAATGGGAATCACAGAATATATATCTATATAATATATATCTATAATATGTATTTATAACACTGGGAATGATGTCGAATTGATGTATTTTATACTTTATTTGAAGTTGGTGGTTTTTGGTTGCAAACAAGTAATGTAGGAAACCTCTTTTATGTATTACCACCTCGATTATAGCCTGCTGTATAGACTCTAGAACGGCGCAATTTAGGAAAGAATGAATAACAAAGAAAAACAACAACATGTCTTGCATACTTTATGTCAAACATTTTATATGCTAAGGTCATGATTTTAACTGAAAGTAATTATAATCCACTTTAAATGCTAAGCAAATTAAGCAAATATCAAATTTTCGGAAATTATTTCTAGTAACCTGATAGATACCTGAAGTATCTACATATTGAAGAACAATATTATGAAAGTGAAAAATTTGTTCCCTTGCTGCTGTATGTTAAGGTTAATATACTAATATTGCATCCGTTATATTTATTTAATTGTAGTAATGATTAGCATTATAAAAAATGAATTTTTCACTTTTATTATTTTAATTTTAACGATTTTGGATTTTCTTATGAAAAGTCTTATGGCTATAGCCGAGGCATGAATGATTCATTTGCTTATATGGCGTCCAATCACAGGAATTGTGTATTTTTCCTGGTAATATTAAAGAAAGTAAGTTCAAAAAACTATCGAACCAATCACAAACTAGTCATTTCTGTGGGACCATTCTAGTCATGTCAAGAATATATCTAAGCAACCGTGATTTACTTTGCTGGTTGTAGTTTATTACATTATTATTATCTGGGCATGCTGTTATTCACTAATAACCAGTTGGAAGCTATCAGCGATTGCTTTTATGAACAATCCCTTCCATGAACAGACGCGACACAACGAAACTCACTGGTCTAAATTAAAATTCGGAGAAAGCTTTTGTGTTCTTTAGTATAGACACAGAAGATTCATTCCGGTGATTAAATGGACAGATATTCCATCCTTTTTCAATTCAATTCTGGCGATGTTTATATCCTTTTTCAATCAATTCTTGGCGTTCTTTCGGAGCGATTACCCACTGCTTATTTCTATACGCAGATTCGCGGCGTCGTATAAAGAACAACGAAAAATAAAATTGTGACCATAGAGAATAACATTGGAGTGAAATTTCTGGTTATTCTCTATTCTGTGGTGTAGATAAACAAGCTGTAGTAAATGTAATTGGTTTAGAGTAGTAATAACACAAACATTAATGAAAATATGCATTCGTAGGATGGTTTTCTTTTGATATTTTCTTATTAATTGAAATGATAAAATGAAATCACTTTAGGATTTCAAAACTAATCGCTGTCATAGATTCTATTTTCTTTAGTAGACACTAACTCGATCTAAGAGACCTCCCTATATAATTTGCTTAGAAACCTACTTTTTGTTAATGCCTGTCAGTGATGCCAAATTAGGGATTTTTTAATCAGATAGGGAAACAGCGAATTTTTCAAATTATCTGGGGAATTCTCGATAAAGCTTCTTCAAAGAAAATTATAACAAAACGAAAGATAATAAATAAGTTACCATACTGTAATTTATTAATTATTTTTTTCCTTTTTATATTACAAAATATTTATTTTCTTTATTTCCTGTCATCTAATAATATAATATGGGAAGTAATATAATAGGGGAAGCACTGCGTTAAACTATCAAAATTGCAATATTAAAAAGCAACGCGTATGCGTTTCACCACCTTGCGAACTTTATATTTATTTAAAAGAATGATGTTTGTAATTTATATTGTATTGTGTGCATTCTATAATATGTTATTTGCAAAATGTCAATATATATTTAATAAATTATTTAAATATTTTGTCTTTGAATGTTTATTATTCATAAAAAAAGCATGTAGGGCATTTCAGGGAATTTTCATCTAGGAAATTCTACCTATATTCATCTGGCATTACTGATTCATACAATAGTTTTTAAATTTGTCACCATGCAGGACTATATTTTTTTTTTTTTGGGTTCATATCTAGTTTATATAAATTGCAGCAAACTGCAGACCCTGGACATGAACATTCACCATAGATATTGTAATAATAAAAATAATCACGTATGTTGCTGATAGTCCCTGTATAAAAATTAATTATACCCAGTTAAATCATGAAAATTGTAGATTTCGTGACAAAGCAGTTCTGATTATACTCACATTACCGGAAAAAATGCGACAAATTTTTGCGTCAGATCGGTAGTTTTTGTTGTGCGCGGCTGCATACAAATAAAATTGTTGTAAGACACCTGATTATCCACAAAATCTTACCGCATAACCCGAATAAAAGTTAGTATGTGTAAATACATATTAAAATACGCAATGCACGTATGATTGCACGCCACTGACAGCAAATATGCTGCATAACGAAGTAAGATAGATCTAAAAAGAGAGGATAGGGGAAGAGAAATGCTCTGCTCTGGCGATGGCAATATCAAAAGGATTCGAAACAAAATAATAGTTCGTGACAAAATCACAGAAAATTCACAGATTACTTATAATTAGAGCTGCTATTTTTCACTGGGTTCTGCGTAGAAAGCAGCTAATTAATTATGTTAAACATGTGTACGAACAGAAAACGACGATTTGTTGATCAACTACGTAAAGCATAACATTTATGAATGCACCTACTTGTTCTTATTTCCTTTTATTTTAGTTATTATAAAGTCGTGAACGGTACTCCTTTGGTGCCCCAATGAAATTCAGCTTTACTTGTAAGCAACCTATTCATCGTCTGTTGATTTTTGTATTACCTTTCGTAAATTATTTTCTCATTTTGTGACCGCCATGCTCTACTTTTACCGCGTTAGATGACATTTTAAAGTTATGTTAAGGTTACTCAAAATGAATTATTATTATATTATTAACAACCTAAGTGTTCCATCATATGTTATTTGTTTTGTTTGGAAATTTTCGCAATGTGACTACCAAATGACCACAGTTGTCGTCATCATTTCTCTTCCTTATTTTAGTGGAAAATCGTAGATCATGTCTCAATGTACCAGTTACCAAAAATATTTTAGGAAAATTTGAATTCGTTTAGTGATTGGCTTTTAAATTTTGGGATTTCTCCAACTCCTTCTGATATCGTGGTTTCATTTGATCCTGAAAGTCACGTGATCAGCGATTTGAAAACATTGACGTCAGAACACAAAATCGCAATTATTGTAACCAATTTAATAATATCTTACTAAATTTGTGTCAGAATGCCTAATATTAAATTTGTTCTTTTTGTACCTTTGGGTTACAATGCAAAACGCATGAACATGCGCAGTAGAAATTCCGTATTCTCTTTATTTTGCGGCAAATTGGTTATGTGTTTTCGACTCGTGTACATTGCTTCATGGCGCAAGAGCTGTTTGCGTTCGAAAATTTTAATTCATCACTGGAGGTAGATTTTCGTTGATGAGGAAGTTAAGTTAGGCGCGAATATAGTCGCAATCGTAATAAAAAAAATATTTGGCTCTTGCGTTACGACATAAAATTTGTTTTAATTTTATAAAACATTAGCTTTGTTCTTTTTGTCGGCGGACATGCGCCGTAGAGATTTTGTGTTCTATTTGTGTTGCCGTAGGATGGATGACGCAAGATGGATCAGCGAAAACATAAGACAAGAAGCGACACTTATTATTTTTGACGGGTCCGCCTGCACGACTTTAGCGTTCTGACAGTACTGTCAATTTATAGAGAGGACGCCACTGCAGTCATTATATTTAATAATGGCCGCGTTCAGAGTACGAATATGAAACATATCAGTAGCGATTTCCGCTACACAAAATGGCGATCGCTCCATTGTATGTTATAGATGTAGCACAAATGTAGCGTTCCGTTTTTGAGACGAATTCTCAACAGTTTACAAACCGTTCGGGAGCAGCTACGTACTCTGAACACGGCCAATAGCTTTGTTTGCGGAGCAATCATAAATCTGTCAGATGTAATTTAATTGGTTGAAATTGAAATCACCAACTTCAATCCAAGCCATTTAATTGGCTCTGACTGATTTGTGATTGCTCCGCGAACAAAGCTATTATGTCTTTATTACTAATCAAATTTCATAAAAGATGTACTTACACAGGCAGCGAATGAGAACAGATGACAAATACCGGCCATTTTGAGTTGAAATTGTATTTCTCTCTCTGACATGCATTCTTTATGATTGGTGTAAAAGAAAAGGAAGACAACTGGGGCACCTCGTGCTAAAATAATCAAGTAGCGCTGGAAGTCATATTTCTAGCGACAAAACATCAAAGGTGTCGATAACATGCGGCGCTTCTTCTCTTATCTGTTCGCTGGACGGTTGTTCTTTTTGATTCAAGCAATATTGCTTCATGACGCAAGTAGCTGCTTACGTTGAAAATCTTAAATCATCAGTGGAGGTAGATTTTTGCTGAAGGCGCTTAAGTTCGTCGTGAATATAGTCGCAGATATGACGTAAGCTGTTTGTGGGTTTTCTAAACTCATCATTTTTGCGTCACAACGCAAATGGTTTGTAATTTGTTATAAATTTTTGCGTTTAGGGGTTGCAACACAAAGGGTCGAAAAGAACGAAGCTATTGCGCTGCATCTAAACTCATCATTTTTGCGTCACAATGCAAAATTTTGTTTCATAAAATATTGCGTTGTGTCGAAAATTTTGGGTTTTGGGTAGCAACACAAAGAATCGACAAGAACAAATCTATTGCCCTGCATCGCAAATTTTTGCATTTCGCGTTATAACGCAAAGGGATAAAAGGAACAAAGTTATTGAAGAAATTAGGCGCAATCCAAGGGGTCATTGCGGTTGCCTATATTTCTGCCACGTGACTTTCGCGATAAAATGAAGGCACAGTATCTCCGATATTTGCTAAATTAAATATATTACCAGTGATTACTTTATAATAATGTGGACGTGGAAATTGAGAGGAGCTAGTGTTAATTGGCTATAAAATTAAATTAGCGCTTGTATGGAATTACCCCACAGCCTAAGGCTTTAGTAAAGTTGGCTCATACATAAAAGAGGTTCTGAGAAACTGTGACAACGTATTTTCCGTTTATTTTTTGTTTTGTTTTCGTTTTGGTTGCTGTCCAAGCGATCGCCGTGTGGAATAAACAATGTAATGGTCACCTAATAGTAGGTCATATCGCGGTGATACGGTGCAGCAACACCAGGAGGTCGTCACTGCAGACGAGGGGGAGGCGGTGGTCCGAGGACGCTCTTGATGGCCGTAGTCTTGAGCAGGCGCTTGAGCATGCCGCTCGATCCACGATGCTGCAGGCTCTTGTGCGTAGTGAGTGAGTTTTTGGTGCGGTACCTCCTGTGACAGAACTCGCACACGTACAGCGTGTCCGACTGTTCGTGTTTGTCCTGGAAGTGGCGCTTGAGCGAGTAGTAGCAGCTGAAGGTCCGGCGGCAGTACGGACACTCCTGGGGCTCGTTGATGCCTCCCGACGTGGGGGGCGGCATCCGCACGGCGCCTGCAACAGCGGACGGTCAGAGTGCGACTGAGGGGTGGTACCCGGGGGACTGTCTTTTTATTTTGTTAATTAATCGTATTTTTTGTCTTTTGTATTGTATTCTTTTGAGTGTAGAGTACAGTGTAGCAGCAGCAGAGCAGCAGCAATCATGCGCCATCAGCCAGAGCCAACCAACCCATACACATAGACAGAAGCAAGAACTTAAGATCGATCAAAAGAGATTATTAATTAATATCAGATTAAAATTATAGAGTAAATGATAAGAGTAATAAAAAAAAAGAAATAAAAACAAGCGAGAATGAAAAAATAGTACATAAACAAAACAGTACAGTAAACAAAATAATAATCGAGCGGGAAAAGGTTTGGTACCTGGGGAGCGGGGAGGCTAAAAGAACTTAATGTCGATGTCTCCGGGTCGGGACTTGTGGTAGGTGTAGATATGCGTCATGAGCGAGTTCCGGGAGCAGTACACGCGCTCGCAGATGACGCAGCGGTACTCCTCCTGCCGCTCGGCGTGCTTGTCCGCGATGTGCCGCTTGAGGGACGCCTTTGAGCACAACACCTTACCGCACAGCTGGCACGTGAACACCTTCTTTGGCGACGCCCCTGCAACAGCAAAACCAAGCTCTCTGTGGTGGGTGTCCGCTGATGATGGTGTTTTGTATTTGCCGCGCGCGCGCGGTAGCGAGCCCCCTCCCCTACACCGGAAATACTACTCTAACGTACTTAAATTTACATTACGCTTACACTTGCTCGGTGTCTGTGTGGTGGTGTATGTCTATATGTTAAGGAAAACGTTCCATGTAAAGGAGTGTGTTCAGTGAGGAAAGGAACAACGTAAGTATCTCACGAACGAATAAAAATTTTACAATAAATCTCGGACAGAGGCCCAACTTATATGTCATTCCTCCATCAGGAGGCCGTACCTAACTTTCTAATAACGAAATACCCATTTTTTATTCGATTTTTTTGTAAAATATGGCGCATTTGTGACTCTTCACATGAGTGTTACCAACCTATCTGTCGCATTTTGCGAGACAGTGATAACTTTCAGAAGACCAATACTACTACAGCTGCTTCATATCTTGGCATCTGCTTATTAAATTCAAATCAACTCGGATGAATGAATAAACCTTACATCAAACTAATATAATAAATACATCGCCGTGATTAGATTAGATTAGGGTTGGGGTAGCCTACGGACTTCACCGCGACCTTTTCAGATCTATTGTGATCCCCTTTTCCTAGAAGACGCTCTCTAATTTTGCTCTCTTAATTAGGCCTATCATCTTTGAAAGCAACTTCTTGGTGTAACTGCTAGCTGTGTGAATTCTCAACGCGCAGTTCTAGAAACCATGTCTTCGCCAGGCTGTCACATTGGCACAGCATAAGAACTGGTGTTTGTTCCTCCTCTTGGCAGAATCTGCAAGTATCTACCAGTATAGTCTCTAGTGACCAGTCAGCAGATCTATGATTTTAATGTTACTTCTTCCTAATGTTACTCAGTATATTCACAGCAAATTCACGTCTCGGTTCCTTTAGAAACTCGTTTCCTATCTCTGTCCCGGTAATTTTTGCCACCACCCTCTGGACTAGTATGTATCCATTCATTGATGTATTTTTTAATTTGCGATTTGGTAGTGCCAAAAGAAGGGCCAGCTCCCACGAATGACCTTGACGAACCTCGCCTGGTCAGCTCATGTTCCGCCTCATTTTCCCTCACGCCCAGGCCAATGTTAATTCCCTTTCGGTGCCCACTTCATCTGGGGCGCTTATGGCGTCCTAAATCAACTCAGAGTTCAACTAATCGCTTTAAGTTTGGACTGACTGTCACAAAAGACAGCGACGCTTCATCTGGCTCGGTCCACTTTCTACTGAATTGCAGCAACCTCAGCCTGATACACCGGCGTGTCTTTGCTTGCTTATCGAATGAGCTTTTGTGGGCTTCTTAGCGCATATTGCTGCTGCAACGCTGTGGTCCCTTTTACAGCTGTCTGTATGACAGTTTGAGTTTGCTCTTAGTAAATTGCCTGTCCCCCAATCCTTCTTATGCGGTATTATAATTTGATATTTGCTATCCAGGTTGAATTTTTGAACCATGGCATCACATGGCACTCCCAAAAGGGGTGCCATCTTAAATTCATCTAATAGTTTTTGATAGCGAGCCCCGTGCGATTTACTTATCGGTGTTTGACTATGCATAAGTCTATATACTACAGACCTGGCAGTTCCTTGTATGTAAATATGTAGCGGTGGCAGGTCTGGAATTACTTCCATTGCAGTGGTAAGGGTCGACCTCATCGCACATGTAATTACCCTTGTGTATAACCACAGAGTCATCTTGGGGCTACGGCCCCAATTTCTTCCACACAGCTTCCTGCACCTACCTAGAATGAGAGTGGCTTTGCTGGTTCTGTTTTGGATATGTGGGTTCCATGTAATTCCAGTCTTTTATCAAACCATACCCCAAAGCATATCGCCTCTTTGACATATGGAATCCTTTCACCTCCTACCACTATTGGTTGTAGGCCTTCGAGCGTTCTTTTTCTTGTGAACCTGACAACTTGTGTGTTCTGAGCATTGACTGATAGTCGCTCGTGTTTACATCTTTTGTCGACCGTATTTAGAGTGATTTCACCAATTTTGGATGTAATTATCCTTCTTTCCAGGCTGGACCTACTGCAGACGCTTCGGCGCGGCGCCTTTTTTTCCATAAAGCCCGTACATCATAGTGAACAAACTTCTCAACTAAAGTGGGAATCTGAGATATGTTATCCATTCATCTCTGATAAATAAACAAAGGCGGGAGGGTTGTGAAAGAAATCAAATTAACGACTCTGCAGGGATTTGGATGATAGTTTTGCTAGAGTAAGAACAGAATTTTGACTTTATCTCACTTTCGTTTAAAGAAGGCATTAGGCGTGAGCTGCTACTCCAGGAAAACCACTATCCTGATACCAGATTAATGGAAGTTGACTATCCTGAGGACCAGCTGAATGCAGCGGTTCATGATGTTTTAGGAAGGAGTTCAGACAAGCTGCTTGTTCCGAACAAATCAAGAGATCTTTACTAACAGCCTTACCAAGGTTCTGAATCGGCTCGAGAAGACAATCGAAGCCCACGTGAAAAGGCCACTACGAAGGTTCTCCAGAACAAAATGTTGAAGGAGCTTGGAAACGTATGGTTAGAAACAACACCGTTGAAGGTTTCTTCAAAACCCTTGTTGGTTGATGTCGTTGGTCCTCAAGATCAGCCTCCATCAAGTCCTTGTTAGAAATTCTGTGGTGCATACGAGAGCACTGGTAAGCGTAGGAAGCCAAGCAAAGGTAGGAAAATAATGAACACCAAAATGGCAACAATTATCAGCCCTCTGCGTAAATAAATCACAAAACTATTTAACGGAATTATCTAAAATGTTCCGAATAGATAAGATACTTTTACCTTATAAACACACTTACAATTAGTTTAGCATTGGGACAGGCATGAGGATCAACTGATGAAAGCACCGTAAGAGCGGGGGAACTTTTCCGCCCCAGCAACAAATTTCGAGCAAGTTCTGACCTTGGTATATTCCTTCACCCAGATAAGACGTTTGTTGAAGTGGATTTAGTATTTAGGATATTAGCTCTACAGTAAGCAGACGTTTTCCACGATACGATTCCTGGAATCACTTTCCTTGAAAGTCTGCGACGCATTTGGATTTATTAAAATTTAGTCTCGAACGTGATGCTTTGTTGGTATCTAGCGCCCTGGCGGCGTCTACCAACCAACTCTTTCCTCCTATAAGCCGCGTATACTGAAAATTTCGTGCCAAGCTCCCAAGGAAGATCTGTCAATAACAGCAAGAAGAGACGTGGTCCTAGTGCAGATCCTTGCGGTACTCCGCGTAAAATATCACGGAAGCAGGATCGGAATAACGCTGAAAGTTCTGCGTGAAATGTAAGATACTGCCCTAATCAGAGAGGGATTTATAGTAGAAAACAATCAACTGGTAGATCAGCCTTTTGTGCCAGACAGAATCACAGTTAGACAATAAAAACTGCACCTTCTTCGTATCTCGTGATTGTTCCTAATCGGCTTAGTGAATCTGAGGAACTAGAGTTTCTTAGTAATCTCAACTCGGAAACCGAACTGTTTGTCCTGGATCGTTTGAAGTTCGTTTCTGAAAGGTTCAAGGATAACCGACTTTTTCGAAGCATTAGATAAAAAAAAGAATAGATCGTGCGGTAACTTAATTATGTATTTGCAATAAAATTGCTCAGAAACTTTTAATAAAATTTGAAGATATGCATTAAATTATATTGAGGCTTAAATATCATTGAAATTTAGCTAATTAGCTAGACAGAAATGTAGACAGAATATAATAACTCGTGGAAAACGTGCGCACAAAATGCAAGAACTGCTAGATTGAAAGGAAGTATTGAATTGTTTTAGGAATTCACTTTGTGTAAATAATATGAACCATGTTGTAATTACAACTTCTATTTCAAACTAAGTTTTGATAACTAGAAGTCTGTTACTTCGTCTGCAGATTATCTTTTTTATCATTCACTTGATGTGAGATTTCATTCAGGTTTGATCAGCATTCTGGTGCTTAGATTTGAAGAATCTTTATTACTTCAAAGATTATCCTGCGTCGAAAAGTAGAACAGGTTGTAGCAAATAGCTGCCATATCAAGAGTATACGCAGATTCTAAAAAATCGAATAAAAAGTAGGGTATTCAATTAACAAAAAAAATATATATATAGCGCCCTCTATCGGTGATGCATTTTATCTTAAACACAATTATCACAGTACGGGACGCTACCGAAGATTCATTATAAAATTTTCATTAAATCCCGAGATGACGCAATGTCTTATTCCTCACTGAACACACTCTATGTATCTTTGTAGAACGTGCAGGTCTTCTCGTGTAAGATGATTCTGTAGAAATAAAAATATCCCAACCCCGTATCACAGACTCGAAAGAAACATTTCCTCTAAAAGGATAGGAGAAATTAGTTTACCGCCACACCACATCACATTCTTCGAAAGACTTCATTCGATTGGAGTTGATGAACACACATTTGAGAATTCTATTCGGCATTATTAAGAATATATGCTCACCAGAATCAGATAATACTATATAATTGGACCAAAGTACACACAATAAACTCGTTCATTTCCTGATTTCAGATCGGCAGAATTTGTTCCAGAAATTATAGGATGCATATCGTTAGGGAATATCTAATGAATATTACAAGGAATACAAACAATTCTCAAACCGGATCGGAGGTTGCATGGGATGAACTTGAAGGATTATTGGCAGCTATACGTTCCTTCCAGAACCCTGATATTCCGAAATCTAAGGTTATTCGATTGTGTGATACCGGGTTGAGATACTTTAGTTGGAAATTAATTGGGACGATAAGACTACATTCAACAAACAAATTCACACAGCAAAAAAAAATATTTGAAAATTCTGAAAAGACGTATAATAACATGTAACAACAAAGTATGAATGAAATGGCACCCAAAAGAATTGAGGAGTATAAGATTTTGTTCGTTGAACATAGTGATTATGTAAATGGAAGATGTATATGTCAATGTATGCAGGTATACCAACCATAAGAGAATCAGCATCGCAAAAAAGAACATATAATACAAAATGAATTCTTTCTGCTTCTTCTCTCAGGAGTTTGGTTCTTTCTGTCTCTTTCTTTCTACCTTTCTCTCTCGCATAATTTCTTATGTTGTACAGGTATTCTAAAAGCTATACAGCTACTTTATTAAAATGTATAATTAATATTTTCATAATGTTTCAAACAAATTTGGGTTTATTTTATTATTTACTTTTTTTGATTACAAGGTAAATTATGAATGAAGGCATTGTCTTATTCTTTTCTGCTGAGCTATTTGTATTTTCTTTTTAATTCTGTGATACTTTTAATTTTTATAGTTTTTAGTTCTTAGAAATCGTTTTTGATACCTTAGTGTTTACTTGCAATTTGCCTCTATCACACCAAAATTCATATCGAGCCAGCTGTAACGATTTTAGATACTTGTACATAATATGGCGTTTTTGATATATGTATGTATATAGAAAAAAACAAAACAAAATATAGATAGAAATAAAATGAACGAAAAACTAAAAATTAAGGGATTGTAACAAGCAAATAAAACCCAAGCTGCTGCCGTATGTAAAAATATATTTCAACATAAATACAACAGTACATAAAATATCAGATATATATATTATATATATATGTAATGTAATATTGCATCAAACAACACGAACATGCGCAATGCAACTAATAACTACACAGGACGAATTTATCAATATTATCAATTATATTGTATGTAATGTAATCAATCAACCAATTTGTGTTAGGGGTTGCCAATCGTGACTCATCGTTTATGACCATTCTCTAAAGACACTTCCTAATTATTATTTTTTTTTCTTACTCATTTAGACTTCCTTATCTTTTATCTGTTTTTCTAAACTTTTTCTTTTGCATCGGCCGGAACATAAAGCAAAAAGAAAAACACTATGTTTCAGTCTTTAACAATACTTTTTAGATTCGTTTACAGTTACGATGATGTTTTGGGACTGGTCGGCAATGATAAAAAAAATGGAAAGCAAGGATCAACATAGACAAAAACAATTGCATAGAATAAAATACCACACCACTCCTTAACGAATATTCCTTTGTATGCTAACATTTTCAGTTTGTAACCAATCTGTCTTAGTTCTCGCTTTATTTGCAACTAGACACGCGATTTTTTTTTAAAATACCCAAATATGTATAAAAGCAGGCTAACAATATCAATACATCTAACCGCCAATTAGCTATAGGAACATACTGTAGCTAACATTGACAAAAAAATTCACTAAAACTCCGTGATTTTTGCACCAGATTTGTTACGGCATTTTAAGGCAACTGGTCGAAACATGCGCACTCAAAGCAATAGAAACATACATCTAAAAAAAAAAGCGAAACCGATGTAATGACCATAGAGCAACCAACCCAAGTGTCTAAGGTATTGCTTGTCCATGGCAAGCGTATAAGCGATCTGAAGTTTGCTATGGTAAAGAACCGGCTTTCTTATTGATTTACTTTTGCAGATCACAAGCAATGTCCTTAAAACCTTGGTTCTCTGATAATATCTAAAAAAAAATTGGGGAGTGACTACGTAAAGCTCTATAAATTTTTTTTTATCTTTTTAAAGAATATTGATTTTTATATTTCCATATATATAATAAATCTATGTTTTGGTACAATGAGAAAGAACAAGTACAGTTATATCCACGGATCATTCAAAAATCGACAATTATTCTGATTACTGATTAAATAGGAGTTCTTATTTCCAAAATTGTTTTCAGCAAAGCTTGATAAATCCGTTTTCGAATTTTTCTGCTAGATGGAAGATTGGTAATATATGAAGGATCTAATGTAAATAATTTTATCTCTATAAAAAAAAGCTGAGATATAAAAATTGAAATTGAAAAAGATTGTCTGGAAGAAAAGTAAGTATATATTACGAAGTCCCAAATATTTAAAAATCGAGTAAATGCTGTTTATAATGAATTGGAAATGTTGGAAGAAGTACCAGAATGGTCGTCATTTTATTTCTATATGCATGACGCATTCTATATGTAGCAGATAAGCTTATCACCTATGTGGATTTATTGTCCAAACATTCAGTATTTTGTGTGTGGATCACAGATTTAACAGATTGACGTTTCGTGGGCTAATCTGGTTCAAACTCTTTGAAGCAAAAAAACTTTTTGCAAAACAAGAAATCATACACAAAAGACAAAATAAGATGAAGCACAACAGAATAAGACAATGAACGACAAAATAAGACAACGCACAACAGAATAAGAAAATGCAAAAAAAAAACAGTGTAAAAGATTTTTATATCATTCTGTACATTTTATTGTCGTTTCAAACACCTTTTCTATCGGTAACTCAATGTTTTCTGTGGGGGCAATAAATCTAACTCAATAAAAGCATTCGATTTTTCTGTGGTAGTTGTGGGTGCCCAGATAAAACTCTTTTATCATTGGGTAAAACATCAATCCTCTAATATTTTGCAGGCAATTTTACTTGCATTTCTAGCGAGACGACACACTGTCCTGCTCATTTTTCAATAAGATCTAAAAAATACTTTCAATACAAGAGGAGTTACGAGGAAATTTGGATCTTTACTTTACGCTTTTGAGAAACTAAGTGCCATTTTAAAAAGTAGATAGTATAGTGGAAATAAAAATAATATATCTTCAACAAAACCATATGCTTTTAATTCCATTACTTGTTTGCAGAATATTTCGGTTATGAAGACTAACAGAGAAATATAATATCTAAAATATTTTCTCAAGATAGGAAAGAAAATCTAGTTGAAGCTAGATCTGCTAGGATTTGGACGTCTTATTAAAGATAAAAAGGAAAAATCTTCAGTGCAGCAAAAAAAAATTGGAGAGTGATGAGAAAACAAACAAAGCTTAGGGCAGAAATATTTTAACACTTAGGAGGAAGAACTAAATGGATATGACTGTTTTGGAAGACGATTGAATTCACACGTAATAGCTGCTTGCTACAGTTTCATAAAAGATTACCAGCAGAATAGCAATCATTTTTCAGATCTTGTTTATATGTTTTATAATAAACGATATTTGCGCCAAACCTTTTTCATTTCTAAACGTCCCTGTTATGAAATAATAGCAATAGTAGGGAAGAACGTTGATCACTTAATTCAAGGATTCAAAAATATGTAGAAAGAAACCCGAAGCATTTTTACATTTAATTGTTTATTGACAAACTTTCGACACAGCTTTAGCTTCAGTGAAGTATTTCAATCCTATACCTAGTGAGTTGGGGATTATAACTTAAGTTCAACAGAGAATAGATGTTATGAGGTCTGGGATTCCCCTCATTATCAGCAGCATTTTAACACTTGAATAACACTGAATTTTGGAATGAAGGATAAATGTAAAAATGTTTCGGTTTTCTTTTACTTAAAGCTGAATTCTTAAATTAAAGTAGTCATTAGTGTTATATTAGTTTATTAGAAGCAAGAAGCTTGTATTAAACTATTTTTTTTGAATTGCTGTAATAATATTAAATAAATTTAGAAAACCAAAAATCGGTAAATTAATTTTGTAAAATATCGAGAAACTTTTTTTTGGAATTAAGATATTACAGGGCATTGCTTTAGTATTAATTAAAGGTATGTTGTTTTTAAGTACTTATTTGAAAACAAAAAATACCAATTTGGCACTCATATGAAATTCGAAGTAGCGGAATTATCGAGGTTTTTTATAGTCACTCCTCAATTGAACAAATATTTGCAGTTTTATTTTAAAATCATTTAAAAAATGTTTTGGATCAATTACTTTTTTAAATTAAGTGATAAAAAAAAGAACAGAAAAATTAAATTTCCTTAAATATTTTTAATGACAAACTGAATATCAAAATAACCTTCAGATTTTCTCAAAATTGCATTACAAACAGATGCTCACCTAAGGGCACGCACATACCATAATAGCCAAATTTAAATTTCCCGCCACTATTTTTAGTAACTTCAACGTAAAGGCATTAAAATAACTAACAATGTAGTAGTGCAAAATAGTAGGTAATTTTATGTTTCAACGTTGAAGTTACTAAGAATAATTACGGACAACTTAAATTTGGGGGGGTAGTAGAGTTTTAACTTTATAAATTTCAATTTTTCCGATGCACAAGCATTTGACAATTCCATGCCAACTCAAACGCTTCAAATACTAATCAGCATTTTTTCCAA
This sequence comes from Protaetia brevitarsis, assembly GCA_004143645.1. Classification (NCBI taxonomy): domain Eukaryota; kingdom Metazoa; phylum Arthropoda; class Insecta; order Coleoptera; family Scarabaeidae; genus Protaetia; species Protaetia brevitarsis. The sequence goes on along the minus strand of RXPK01000191.1, from coordinate 2,155,153 downwards.
GAGCAGATTGATATTTTAAAACGGAAAAATTTGAGATTTCTCTATACTAAGAAATAAAATTAATTCAAATAAAATATCTTCGAATTCTAATACTGAAGTAGTCTCTTGAAAATCGCAGTAAATGAGATCCATTCTACTGAAATACACAACGCCACTACCACACCATCACCTTATCATTTATTTATTTTTTTAAAAAAACATTTATACTAGTATAAAACTCCCAATTCTAAGATTAATTTTATAACAGCCAATATAATTAAGTACATGATTAGACGAATTACTTCGAGATCAATGATACTAGCGATAAATATATGCAATTGTTAATTTAATATTTTCAAGGGTATCAAAACGTTCAGTCCCAAAATTACCATCGCGAACTGTTTCCAATTTCTCTATTCCCATTTCTTTCCAATGGTACACCGCGAATTGTTAACAAAAAAAAAAAAAAATTACTTTAAAACCAAAATACATTATTTCTACAAACTACATATCCGATTTCAGTCTTTTAATAAAAAACAATAACGTTAAAGTCCTGTCCTCTCCAAAATAATAATTAATAAAAGTTAATAATAATAATAATAATAATAAAAATAATCAATAAATTATAAACTATATAAGTGACAAAAAAAGGAATAATACAATTTCTATGCAATATATATATGTATATGTATGTAATGTGTTTATATAAAAAATGGAAGAATCCCTCTCACCAATTAAATATTCTTATTAATAATTATTATTTAAGAAGGCTTCGATTTTTTCTTCAACCTCTCTCATTATCAAATATTTTCCAAAAAGATCACATCCTTATAATATTTAGTATTTAAATTTTAAAGCAAAACTATCACAGAGCCAAAATGAAATTTCAGTAGTACACAGGGTGTTCCCCCAAAAACCCTCAACGGAAGAATTTCTCACCTATAGGAGATAGAACGCCATATGACAATAATGATATTGAAAATCTCCATCGGTATGAAAATATTTGATAAAATCTGTCAAAATTGTGTCCAATCACCAACAAGTACAAAAAAAAGTAATTAATAACTGTATATGATTAACTAATAAACAAAAGAACAAAACCTCTATAGCATATTAAAAGGAAAATTAGTTCATAATGATTACAGCTAAAAAAGTAAACAAGATTAAAAATAGTTTTTAAATATTTTCTTGCACAGTTTCTCTTTTCATCTCAATGTATTAGAAGTAATATTAATTAAACTAAACAAGTCTTATAAATATTCAAAGACGAAACAGATCAATGATTAGTAGATAAAATATAGATTTTGATTCTAATAGAATAAAAATTAAAATAATTATGCACATAGGGAAACTGATTACTATGATGTGGAGACGATTGCTTAATTTTTGATTTCTGTTAAGTGTAAATGTCTGTTATTATTAACTACAACAATCTTTATTATACCTAAATACGAGAGATTCCATTGTCTATATTGTATTTATACAAAAAAGGGATAAATCTCTGCTTTATAACAAGCATAATGAGGAAAGTAATGATAAGTATAATATTATGCTAATTGTAACAAATATCAAAATCAATCAATCTCCGTTATCTTTGTAAAGAAACTACGAAAAAACTATGCGTTCATAATATAAATAACTAATGTACAATTACAAGTTATAAACTATGTGGTTCTTATCTTAATAATTATATGGAAGATGTCATGTTAAATATTTTAATTATAAACAAATTATATCAAGTATGATTTGGAAAAAATGCAGACATAATTATTAAGATAAGTATTTATTTTTGACAGTGTTATGATGTTTTTATTCTTGTATAATTTATACAAGTGGTATTTCATTAACATGATTTAAAACATGCCGGCCGCATTTAATTATGTATATAAATATATTGTACTTATGCTTTGAACAAAAACAAAATTGTGACAAAACTTGCTATTTAAACAGAAGCTTTGAGATTCGATAATAGGCGACCCATCGTCTTATTGTTAGAAGAATAAAATGCAAATAAAACGAAAAATAACATAAACATGATTATAATAATAATAATATGTAATCAATGACTATCCTCTATTGAAATATATTAATATAAATCTATAATTAATATAAATATATTTTGTAAAAAGGGTTTTTTTTTTTAATATTATTATTTGCAGCGTCCTCTATGAAATGAAAAAAGAACACTTTTGTAATATCAGACAGCTTGACCACGCTTCATATTTCTCTCCAGTTATTAACATAATTTAATATGCCAGCGGTGCGGGGGGCTTACGTCTGATTCTAGGTCAGTCAGTCTATATGCGTTTATTACAAATATATATGTATAAAAAAAGAGATAACATTCCACCGAAGTCTATCTCAACCATAGCCCTCTGCGCGCGTCATTCATTATCCCGGTAGTCGACTCAATCCGCCATGGGTGCACTGTATTTCTGTCTCCTGTGATAGATACTTCTGTGGTTATTTAGGGAATTTAGTGTCCTAAATACTTTGTGACACAGCGTGCAAACTGCGGTGTTGAGCGGTTGGAGGTGCTGTTGTTCCTTATGTCTTTTCAACGTCAGCTTGGTGCTGAGCAGTTTCCCACACACATCGCAGCGGTGGCTGGCCGATAGGGGGAGCGGCAGACTCAATCTTCGTGCTGTCCAGCCCGGGAACATAACACCAATTAATTCCCCCGCACTCACTTATCATTTTGTTTTTTATTTTTAGTCAAGCATGTCTTATATTACAAGGAAAATCATAAATAAATAATAGTTTATACAATTTTAATTATATATGCATATGGTTCTTGTAGTTATCATAATATATACGCATTTGTCTCTAAAATTGAAAAAAAAAACCTAGATGATGCGTAGATATTATAGACAACACCATATATTCTATACAGTAATAAGATAAATCCTTAGACGTCTGTTGGATTCGTGTTTCGAAAAAAAGCACGTATTGTATTTATTGTTAGTCTTATGTTTGCTTGTGATCAGATACTTTAGAAGGTTTGCTAAAGATGGTTAGACAAAGAAGATATTTACATTCTTATAATTTAACAATTTTTGTGTGAATTTTATTTAAAGATTGGTGGTAAAGTCTTATATATCTAAAATAGACAATTATGGTCACCTCCACATAGCGAATTACATGAAAAGTAAATATTGTATATACATTGGATAGATGTACACTGCAATACAAAGGTCATGTCTCCCCAAAATTTCTTCGTGAGCCAATAATACATCTAATTTAAATGTAAACATATCTGAGGCAGCATTCTACGAAAACTTGGCACAAGGGCCACATTTTAAGCAAACACAGAGACCGGTTATATTTATAAAATACAAAGAAATAATACCTTAGGGAGACATGAGTTTTGAATTTGATTGTACTCGTCTGAATTTAGGCAAAAAAAAAAAAATAAATAAGGAAGAGCAGCCACAAAATTAAATACTTTAGAAAATTGGGTCAATATTTTCAGTAAAGATCTTTCAAGATAGCTACAAGCTATTTGACGTTGAATTTATATAAATTCTTTTTGTGTCAAAATGTTCCAAAATATCGGTGTCAATATTTTACGTTGAAAAATTAGCGCCAAATTATCATTTCGACTGTGGAGAACTCAGTAAAAACTTTTGACGTAGTGTGGATTCATAATGATAAAATAAGCAGGAAGTAATAACTGCGTCCACTACACAAATATCTCTGAAATAAAGAGACATTTGTAGAGTGAATCTAGTGATTACCTTTCTCCTTATTTGATTTAAAAAAAAAATTTTTTTGAACTACCATGGATGTAATTACAAAATATAGAAAGACAAAAGTAATTTTTTATCCAATCTTTAATCCAATAATTTTTAAGTTACTGCAGATTTCGTGGGGGCGAGTCGATTCTTCATTTAGATTTAGAATTGCGGCAAGTTAATTTGTGTAACTTTATTAATCATAATAATATCAACTAATTGTGTAAACATGTGGACTTGGAACGCATAAGAATGTAACATTTTTAACCAACAATGTCGAAAATTACTTGCTAAATTGAAAAACAGTTTTGATTAATTCCTAATTTCAATAAACTTATTTTAAAATTTTGTTATTGGTATTTGCTAGTTATCTAAGATCGATTTTCCAAAATTGTTTCTAAACCAAAAACCATGGTGAGGCTCGTAATCTATTATAGGAAGCACCATGCCCAACAAAAGCAATGAAATGGGAATAAGCACCATATACTGCTTACCATAAACTTGAGTCAGTTTCTAGTGCTCATTCTATAATAGATAATAAGCATCACTGATAGCATAATGGTATTTTTTTGGTTTATTGTTTAATAAATATTTTCATTTCATTTTAATATTCTTTCAATATATAATAAACATTTATAAATGTTTCCGCTATGGTAAAAATGCCTATTTTTATTTTGTGGCTGCTTTCCCATAATAACTTTTGAGTCAGATTCCCAAACTTTTTGCTTTAAATTAAACGAATACTGAATATGATAATTTACTTTGCATTAAGGTAAAAAAAAGTGACGTTCATCAAATAACTCTATCATTATGTTTGATAATAACACTGTTACTATCTTCATTTTCTTTTGCAATTAAATTTTGCTTATGATTTTTTAACTTATATTTATTCTTTAAAATCTTGTTGCTAATTTAATTGTTTTTTTACTAACGCAAAATCGTAAAGAGATTGCTGTTCCTTTTTTAGATTTATCCTCAACTGAATCAAAAGTCAACATCAGTTGATTTAATCACTAGTACTGCAATGCCAACTGCATGAAAGTTGTAAAAATAACAAAAAAGTTATCAAACACATTTAGGGCCATTATTACAATCGCGGTTTAAGGATTACATATGGCGAGCTCGAGTTTATTTATTTTTTTTATTTATATCTTATTTTTTTGAAGATAATAAGCATTAATCCAAAGTTGAAGGAAAAATTGTGTAATCTAATTGATAAATTTTTGTGCAAGCATATTTTATTAAATTTAGTTGAATCTTTTCATTCGAGACAAAGTGTGTCTACTTTTACCGTGAAAATTTGGAATTTTGCACTTCTGTCTATACACGAATAAAACCAAAGATCCACTTGAAGTCACAACTTAAATCGAAAGTGAAGTAATCTTGGGGAAACTTCAAATAACTTATTTTTTTTAATCTCACTTAATATTGAAAATTAAAAAGATATATTAGGGTGGCATGATTTTTTAATTCTTCTTTCACGATATATCATTAATTATTCAATCAAAATATACTTTGAAAGGGAGGCTAGTGGTCTAAATCTGTGATTATCCTCATAGAAAAAATAAAGTGTATCCCTTTGAATGTTTCTATTAGTTTATCGCTTATGATTTGGATTCAAAATTATTTATAAACGATTTCAATATTTGTTTTGTCAAAAAGTAATGGATTTTTTTTGAAGCACTTTTAATCGAAATTGATTCAAATCAATGAATTTTCTCCTTGGAGAGAAAGACTTTTTGTATGAATGACAAAATGAATCACATCTTCACTCGATTTGATTTCAATTTTAATTGCTAGAATATGACACCTAATAATAACGACTACATTAGCATAATTTGAACTCTATTTTTATTCGGAAGCCGCTAAATATACCTTTTTTTCTATTGTTCCTGTTTGTTTTTCACTATTGAATGCAAATATCTACTTCGTCTGAAGCCGTCTTTAACTCAATTCTTCTAGAAGAATTCCCTACATAATTGTGTAAGTATATTTTCGAATTAACCATGTATTTCGTCGCAGTACCTTTATACTTAAGTTTAATCTTTTTCTTCCTCAATAAAGGATTAAAATAAAATTGTAAAGGCAGAATGCATATTATGAAATAAAATGAAATAAATAGAAGTATAGAGGTCCAACGATCGAGAATATTTTTTTCTATACATTTTAAAGTTTCCGTACAAAATGTTTTATAAAACGACGCATTGAAATATAGGTTTATTCTCTTCTCATGTATAAAAAAAACGGCTATATCACAAAGTCTGGAACTCCGTTGCACAGGCGAAAACATGACGTCACTATATCGCCACACGCGAGAAAAACAGTTGAATTTGAATTATTTTTGCGGTAAATTATGCAGCATTAGCAATCGGTTTTCATGTAAGTGCGAGGCGAAAGACTTTTAAACAATTATTAAAAACAAAAAGGCCCATCAGATGGCGTGGTAGTCTCTATTAAACGCTTTACGTAACCTAGTTTTTGTTTTCTTTTCGTTAGATATCTTCTAGCATTGCACCTATATGAAACGGATTCTCTGAATCGTCGCGATTGCTTGTCATCTTTTCGTTCACAAATAAAAAGAGTGCGGTGATATGACGTCTTCTGTTTTTATATTCTTGACGTTTCTGTGGTAAATGCTCTTGTGGTTCCTTAGGGAGTTCAGACTGCTGTAGACCCGCTTGCAAATGTTGCACACGGGCTCCCTGGACGGTCTCATGTGTACATTTTGAATATGTCTCTTGAGTCGGGTCAGCGACGACAGGCTTTTGTTGCAGGGTTGACAACGGAATTCGTCCACACCACCTGGCGGCAGAAAGGCCCCATTAGCCTCTTGATTGCCGCTTTAGCGTTTAAAAGCTATGTACACGCGGAAAATCTAGGCCCTCATATTATTTTCTATTAAATTTTAAACACGTTTATTCTTCAATTTCTATTCTATTGGGAATTCAAACTAGAAAATAATTCAGTGATGACAGCGCTGACAGTTTTATGATGAAGTTTTGTAAAACAGAACCAAAATAAACAAACTTCCTTTTCTTATAGGATTTTGCTTAGTTAATAAGTGAATCCTCTATTGAAAAAAATGAATGCCAATTTCATTCACATATTCTCTAGGAATTATTTCTTTAAAGTTATAATCAGATTCATCTAATGATAAAATTTAAATCAGTAGTATTTCCTAATTTATTTTGTTGTAGTGTCGGAGAAGGTTCGCCTGCGGCACCACAACTACACTCTACATATAATGTTTCTCCAACAAATTGACTATTTCAGTATTCTGTACGCCCAAAGTGGGTTTTAAAAAACTAGTAGTGTATTTAATACAGAACTACTAAAATAAATTAGAAAGTACTGCTGATTTCAATTTTATAATAATTTCTTTACATCAATACTTTTAAATACAATACATTTTAGTAAATCGTCATCAATGAAATATCTTCACTGTTTGTAATATATTATGCTTTGTTTGAATCTGGTGACTTGATATTAACTGTCGTTCCCTTATAAATATCGTATGATGCGCCAAGTGGAAGAAATAAATTTTAAATTAGAAAATTGGAATTAGATCAATGAGGACTAATAAAAGATGAAACTGCAACCGCTTAACTACTGTGTGCTATCGATAAAGAAATTTCTTAAGAAGATTTCGATGCGATGACACTGACTTCCATCAACCGAAAATGCTGAATGATATTGATGAAGCAAAAATTCTCCAAAGATAATAAAAAGAAAACCATTAAATCTAAAGCATCTTGAATGAACCACTTTTAAAAAGAACTCCTAATTATAGATTTGTGTATGACTGTGATTGTAACGTGTGAGCGTTTACTGTAGCAACGTAAAAGTTGATAATGAGATATTTATACAATTCTGACTTAAATGTAACTGAAAATACTTATATCTGCAATTAATAATATTAGTAAATGATTGAAAATTCTTAATGATCAAGTATTTCGCTTAAAGCTACCCAAATCATTCTATTTAAAGTATTATTTCAGAAAATTCGGAATGATTGTGAATATAAGTAATTAATATTAAAAAAACAGAAAAAGCATTCGAAAAAATGTTTGTTTATAAAAGAACAGAAATTTCTATTCTAAATAGATTGTTCACGTTAAAGCTGACAGAGTAACTAAAATCTACATAATTTAGGTGATCCATTTAGTTATCGTGGATCCTCCCAAATGATTTGAAAGTAGATAACTTTATGCAAAAAAAAAGTTTCAAGGAAAAGTTTCTACACAACAAAAGGTCTGCGATGTCATTATCCTACTTCTAAGATGGAGGTAAGGTCAAGTCAAGTGTTTTCAATGGAACATATTCTTTTTAACATCTTGAAAAAAAAAATGTGGTAGAGGCTGTGGTAGGCTTAATATAGCCTAATATCGAACCTCTGCTGTGGTGGTGTTCATTGGTGCTTTATAGGTAGGGGAGATAGCTTTTTTAGTAATCATGAGCTTATTTTTATTATAACTAAGTTTCAAGTTATTAATGTGTAGAAAATGTAGCTAGTTTGAGATTTAGGTGTTTTATTGGCTAGCTAATCTAGCTTCACGCTAGATTCTCTTCGATTTTAAGTGTTTCCAGGTGTAACGCCCTTCAACTTGGGTAGTATTGCGTAATTTTTCATCATGTTCCGCACAGAATCTACATGTTGCTTTTTTCTGCTCGTCTAAACCTATTCAGATGTCGTTTCAGTTTGTGTCTGACAGGATCCCTAGTAGTATCTGAATGCTCCAAACTTCTCCTACGTACGTCCAGTTTAGTGCAGTTTGTGGTGAGTGGTCTAGGAGAAGTTTGCAGCATTACCAGTACCACAGTTTGGAGTATTTTTGTCATAGTATCTGAATATTGCTTTTACTTAGGTTGACACATTCTATAAATCTCTTCTGGTTTTAAGTTCTTAGAAGGATTTAGCTTCCCTCATTGCTTGGAGATTTGTGCAACAATTAGATTTTCTCTGCTCTGCTTCACTTTTTAGTTTTTCTAGCACTATGCTGCTATTTATCCCTATGAAGGGTTCAACCCTTAAAAATGGCGTTCTAGTCTCTTCTTTTTCATTTGCTTCCACTTCGAGAGTTCACAGAATCCACAGCATTACCATCTTGTTCCCTACATGACTTACATCATTCATTTTTCTTTGGGTACTCCCAAACCATTTTAATTATGTGCCTTGATGGCTGCTTGAGGATCAGGCATTATGACAATCTCTTATTTTTGGGTAGTTTCTATGGATACTAAATTGGACGCAGTATTTGCCCAAATTTCTGAAATATTTAGTTCTAAGCCCAAATATTAAATAATGATAACGGATAATTAAATTAATCATTTGTAATGTTGACTATGAAATTCGAGAAATCTTTCATTCGTCTTCGATAAAATTTGAACAATTTGGGCATACATCTATTATTCTCTGTTGGATATCTTCAGGTGTTGTTGGGACAATACGATATACGATTTTTCTTTAATTAAACTTCCAGAAACCACAATAATTAAGTGGGATGCATGAGTAATCTAAGAAATATCATCCAGCGATCAACATAGTCTCTTAGTGTTTCTTGAGTCATAGGTATGTAATGCCATACTGGATACTGGTCATGTCTTCTTTTTTTTTCAATGGGACAAGACGAAATTAAAAGTTTTACTTGATAATGTTACTAAACTAGTAACGAAACGTAGTGTCATTAAGTAAACGACGTTGGTTGTCTCCCAAATTACCAGGATTATTCATTAAGTGCTATTAATAAAATCCTACTCTGTCTTCAAAATCAATCCTATGAAAATCTTCGTGGATTTAATATGTGTTATGGATGAAGTTTCTGTTGTTCCAGTATTTGAACAATATTAGTGCTAATTTGCGGACATGAGTTACCGTTTTTAGTATTGCGATTTGCAATTTTTACTCGGAAACACACTTTTGCACATTATTCTCATTCGAAAAACCACCTGCTGCAGAAAACTGCCGTGTAACAAATAACAATAATGTGTTACGCGGCTCTTTCATATACTTAGTACAGCAAGAGAAAAAAGTGTCCGCGTAGCTTTGCAGTAAAAAAAATATGACGTGAATACAATTTTTACGGAATATATTGTAGGATCCGGTTCTACTCAATAAACTAAATAAAAAGAATTTAGATATTTCTTTTCAGCTGCCGGTAATAGACACCGCTAGCTAACCGGTAGCTGTTATGTAACTTTACTTTTAATTTAAATATACACAGAATTTTTTTTATCTAAAATCAATACCTCACTGTCATTATCTATTGGTAAAAAGACACGCTTTCAAAAATTTCAGAGAAAAAATACATTTAATTATTACAATTGTTATCAATATCACTACCAATATTTAGCAGTGACAGAGCAGTGAGTAATGAGTTTGCAGCGTTGTATAAAATATTTCCAAACTTATCCAATGAAAATGTCTTAATTTTTATAATTCCTCTAATAAATACATAAACACTAATGAAATAATTTTCATTCTCATTTAATATTTCTACATTTAACCATTGAATAGTTCGATTTCATACGAAGTTTTTTGAAAGTTTATCTCTTTACCAATAAATAAGATATTGATTTTAGAAACTTTTTTTTTTTCTGTTGTAGGTATTTAAATTAAAACTAAGTTATTTAAGTAATCACGACAATTAAATTTTATATTAATTTATAACAATCTTAACTCGCCTAATTATAGTAAAAAATTTGTGACAAATCGGATCTTTCATTTGTTTCCTTATCCTCTTCTTTACATAGGTAATTTAACTTAATATTTAATAATCCAGAATGTAAAAATACTTCGACCAAGTAACGGTAAATAGATATATTTTAACCTTTTCCATACTCGGGTGTTTACATCTCTTTACGATCTTATCTTAATACCCCAAACAAACATAACAGCTAGCGGTGTCTATTGCCGGCAGCCGAAAAGAAGTATCTAAATTCTTTTCATTTATTTTATTGAGTAGAGCCGGATGTTACAATATATCCCGTAAAAATAGTGGTTCACGTCATGTTTTTCCTTACTACCAAATTACGCGGAAACTTTTTTCTGTTGCTGTACATATTTCTTTTTTTCGTTTTTTTTTTTTAAGTATCCCATTTAATGTTAACTTGAGGCCATACGCATTTTTACTGTAATTGGATGCTTTTTGATGAACATGATCTATTTAAAAATATAGATTTGACTTTTCTGTAGTCTAGAAGTGACCGCCTGAAACTTATACAATATCATCATTGCATGTATCTCTGGCGCTAAAACTTTAAGTTGAAACTTCTTTTCACAAACCTAACTAACATCTTATTCGTGGCAAAAAAATGGATCAGCTGTCTCTTACAAGCTCTGCATTTTCAACAGCAATGGAATGATCTATAGACTAAAATGTTGCGATAAAAATTTAAAACAGACTGTGGTTAATTGACAAAGCAAATATGCAGCATATGTATTGGAGTTGATGGCGTAATGCGGTTAAGTTCTTTTTTTATGATCTAATGTCATTACCAATACAGTAGTCTTGGTGGATTATTTTTGTTTGAAAATCTCGAAACTCTACGTTGAGAATATTTTTTAACATAAAAAAAAATAAGCAACAAATAATTTCAAAATTGACATTGAGATACTTGAGAGCCTTCGATCCTTTCCAGATGTAAATAAATTACTTTTTCAAAAAAATTAACTATGCCTAATAATGTATATTTTTCAGCTGTTCATGTAGCTTGAAGAAATAAAATTACTGGTTATTACAATCACAATTACATCCAAATCATAACGAGAAACGATTTAGGAATAGAGAGATGAAATGATGATCGATTTCTTAAAGGCTAGTTAAACGTTAAAGACGATCTTAATAACACCTTTACATTTAGAAGAATTAATGGAAAAAAAAAACGGATTCATAAATCAATTCTATCAACTTTAAATTAAAACTAGAATACAATATTCATTTGGGAATGCTATCAGAAAAAATAGTACAAACTGGAAATTCTATGTAAGGAAGTATAAATTACCTAAGTCGAACTTACAAATCTAAATTCTTTATGTCATTTTAAACCAAATAATGTCTACAATGAAATAAATTTACAATTATTTATAGTGATGTGTTTGCTTGTCTATGTATGGAATATTTATGTCAATAAGCAACAAGAATATTGTTATTTTCTTATTATTTATTGATTGTATGAAACTGTGTATTAAAATATTACACGCGAGCAAGATATTATTGTTTTGTCTAGTGCCTATTGAAATAAATATTATTATATAATAAATCATTAATTATTGCAGTGGAGATTATACTGACTTAATTTTATATATTATGTCAATTGAAAGTATTATCATCTTTTCACATAGTTTTTGTTGGTGTGCATACGAATTGTTTTCCTAAATAATTTAACAGCATCTAGCATAATCTACTTGAGTGTAATGTAAAAGCTTGGATGATAGGCAAATATTTTGTCTAGGAATAAACATTTGCATTAAAGATTTTACCGATCATCCATCAGTTCACTGAGCGAGTTTAATTCAACAGGTAAAAGACTAAAAGGAAACTGAACAAATAAACTAAACAAAATAAAAACCGATGTACAGATATTAGTTGCATCGTAGCATGGTTCATTTCTCGGGAAAAAAATAAAATAAAAAAAAAACCAAAATCTGAATGCTTGTTTTTGGAAAATAAAAGTCGTGTCAGTGCCATCGATTGAAATATACGCCAGTTTTTGCAAACGATAATAAAACTTGTATACCAAAAGTATTGGGACACTGTTTGCTATAAAATAGAAGAAAAATGCCATCTGATCAAATCTACTATTCTATTTCTTTCTGTTTTATTTTTTTTTGGTAAGCTCTCAGCTTTTCTTCCTGTATGCGAATAAACTTTTGGCAAAACTGAATGTTGGCTTCCCCCAAGTTCAAAAATTCAAAGTAGATGTGTATATTATGTGTGTCAAAGGACGTATATATATAGTATGTTGTATATATATATATAGATAAAAATAAAAAACAAACGAACACAAAAACGACAAGGGACAACTGATAACGAACAAACACAACAACACAATATTATTTGTTAATCATTCCGAAAAAACACGACATTAATATTTATAGATATTAGTTTGGAAATACTTGGAGATTTCAGATTCAGGAGCAAAATAAAAAAGTCAAATAAAACCAAAACTAAATCTATGGTAAAAGCGAAAAACAAGCGCTGAACATAAGCACAATATTATACGTATTATGTATATGTAAAACAAAAACCGAAAATCTGAAATTTCCACACCTAGCTACTTAAAAATCCATATACAGACGCAACTTGTGCCTCAAAAAAACTCGGAAAAATTGGTTAAAATTATGTTGGAGATCAATGGGAATAGATACTATCAATCTAACTAAGAACTACTATCAGTACATCGATTTTTTTTTAAGATAACTTAATTTTATTGTTTGGTGAAAAGAAAACATCCGTCCTTAAATTATAATAAATAAATAAATTATTTAATAAAAGATAAATATTTTAATAACTCACTTAAAGTAACTACTAATTGATTTTTTTCGAATATTTTTCCTATAACTTACATAATAGATATTTTTTTCTTTAAACAGTTTTTAATCAATATTTTTTGTTTCAAATTTATGATTAAATAATGGTTTATATGCACTCATATAGCTGAAAAGAGGCACTATCCAATTTTTTTTTATAAAAGTTTTTTGAATTGTTGTAAAATAACATAGTTTTCTGAAATGTCCCAAATCCTAACAGAATTCTTTCTCATTTAATTAATAATATTAGTTCAATATTTTGATGAAAATATCTATGAATTATGGTTATTTGTTGATTATGGACAACAGGTATAAATGCAAAATTGTTTTAATTTAATTTTTTTTTTAATTCTACCAAACAATTCTAACAGCATTAAAATTTAACGTCAATCTTGCAATTGAATATTTCAAAATTTGTGTATCACAGCATCAATGATGTGTCGATATCAAATATTGACAATGATTATAAACAAAATATATTTTAAATTTAAGTACTATTTTGTCATCTTAAGTTCTATTTTTTTTTATAAGATTTGGACTAGATAAAAATAACAAATCAATCAGAGAATAACAAATCTAAATATATTTTACTTTCAAATTCATATGTATCTGCATCTACACAGATTCGCTCTTTTAACTATAAAAAATCTTCTGTCCCTTTTCTAGCAAAAACTATTTGAATTAAACTATTATTACTAAACTACTATCATATTTCGCTTTTTATATTTGCATTAAAACAAAACGACTATAAAGAACGATTCTTTAGCTCAATGACAAACCTTTGCAGATGAACCTAGATCATCTCCCTTTATTCAAGTTACAGCATCATTAAAAAAGTTAACTTCGAGCATGAAGCAACCATATCTGTTTCTCTATAATGAAATTTATTTGTCATAGAGACCTATAAAATAAGTGCAGATTGATAATGATTGTCAACAATTACAAGTTCATACAACATTTAGAAGAAAGTTTGTCATCAAGTTAAAAAATTATATTTATTTGGATAGAACAAGACCTAAAACAATTGAGTGCTCTGTTCTAGGTTTAATAACAAATACCATTGATCAACTTCTTTTATATTCTAGAAAACTAGGTGAACCTTTTTTTTTATAATTTAGGTAGCAAAATAATCGAATTAAGTGAGACTTAGGTATTAAAAAAAAATAATCAAAAATCTTTGTTTTAAAATAATAATATGAACGTGTAAAAATAATAAAAACAACTAAAATAAAGATTGAAAGTGAACTTCTTCATTTTCAAAGGCTCTATGTTATTAAAAGCATTTTTTTTTAATTTCGAGGTGTAATTACCCCCTAAACATTTAGGGTAGCTTAGGAAAGTTGTTCTACCTAATACACCAAATTGTTAATGATAAATGTAAAAATTCTTTTGTTTTGTGGATTCTTCTGTTGGAAATGTCTTTCAGATTTTTAGTCCCAATAAGAAATAGCATAGGGGGGATGTGGAATTACATAGTATCTTCATGACTCTCAGTTTTTGCCATTCAGTCGATGAATTACAATAGATAGCCGTTTCACTGCAACGGGTTAGCCGATCAATTATAACCGATAGCCGTACTATCGCAACGGGTAGCCGATCACTTATAGCGGATAGCCGTTCAACAGCAACTGGTAACCCGATCAATTACAACCGATAGCTTTTCCGTCGCAATGAGCTCGCCGATCAATTATAACCGATAATCGTTCCGTGTGAGCGTGGCTAAAAGGTAGGAGGGTGGGAATACCATGTAATTTTAGACTCCTATGCAATTTCTTGCGGGGTTTTTGTGCATATATTCGTGAAGAAATAATTGTATATAGCTTTCTAGAAAGTAAAAGGCTTCGATCATATGGTACTTAAGCATTTATCTCCGTATACAATTGCCCTCCTGTCTATGCTTACAAAATACTTAAGTTTTCATTTTTACAGAAAAACTCACTGTTTACAAAAAGTTTTGCTGATCCTGTAGTTTTTTGTGAAAACCAAACACTTATAAAGCAGTTAAAAAATTATTGAATGGTAAAATTAAAAATAGTACAGGTAAAACTTGTTTGGATTTTTAGCAGAAATAATGCAATGGACTTCTTCACACATTCATAATTTGAGATCTGATTTTTGAGCGCCATTAGTAGTGAATATAGAGCTGCTGAAAGCCAGATTGTTCCTATAAGCGGATCTTTTATAATTATAATATTTTCTTCGCCGAGAGCTTATGACTTTATAGTACCTGCAATTTTTATGTACGATAAAATGCATTCTGTCTTTAAAATTAGATTTGCGAGTGAGTTTTTTTCTGTAACAATGATTAGATTAGGTGATATGGTTAGGTCCATTTGCAGTCACACTGCGTATTTCTCGGAAATATAAAGCCAATTTAACATGGTTCCTGATTTATTTCTAATCACTACTAGCAACTACTTAGTTTTATATGTAAATATTTAATGAATTTAAACCATGTTATATGTAAAAACTTTGCATATAATAGGGATAAAACTTATCTGATCACTACGAGTGAAATTTAAAAAAATGTCAGAACGATTTTCTACACAAGAAGTGTTCGGATCTTTTTACCCAAACGCTGTAAGTTGCTTATTTTCCCCAAACAAATTTAATTGTGATTAAATAATGATATTTACGGATAAAAATACTTAATTTGCTTGATAAATGATTAATATAAATAAAGTTAATCGTTCTTATGAATATCTGAGGCTAGAGTGTCTACGTGTTAAGTAATTACCAATTTTAAACGATGTTTATGGGAAGCATTAGTGCAAAGTACAAATCACATTTATATTGTAAGATATAAGAATATCGCTTTTAACGTCTATAATGGTTTTACTATACTTTCTGTGGAGGTAACTAATAAAGGGTATATTTAGCTATTAGCATATGAATCCAGGGGCTGTATTGACTATGAATTACTGCCCTTTAATATAATAGTAAAACGTTATTTTAATTTTAAGTATACAGGGTGTTACGAAATTCGCGGACATCGACTATGGGATGACGTTAAGCATCAAAAACTAAAACAAATATTCCTCTCTTGTTTTTTAATATGACCAATATTTTTTTGTATAATTAATTACGGTAAAAATGATGTTCTTAAATTTTCAAATGTACTTTAGTTATAACAAGGGGCATGTGATTTATACTTAAAACTGTATGCATTGATAATGTGTGCTATAATCATCAATTAATATAAAATAAAATTAAATAATAAAAACAAAAATAAAATACAGCAGCAGCTATATTTGCTTATTATATTCCCATAATCAATATTCTTCTTTTTTAAAAAAAGAAAAAAAAACAAGTACCGTCAATTATTATGTATGGATTTTTAAGTATATAAAATCTATCTCGTATAGACAAAATCAAAACGAAGATAGATTTAAGATATCGTTGAATCTTTCTTTTTTTATATATATCTTACATTCCTAATTTTTTCCATTAATAATGCCATTTACAGTTGTATAGAATCTCGATGATGAATAACGGAAAGTTTCAACGACACCTTTGATTGTAAAAAGCAAACGAAAACGCGCTGACTGAACTGCTGATACACGTCTCGACTTTTTTTTGTTAACAACACAACAAAAATCAGCGCGTTTTCGTTTGAGAAAGAATTTCACTAAGTAAATCGACTTGTGCTCTCTTACCTTGCGATGTTCCTGCCAAAGTGTCAGCGTTCGTCAGTGACTGGTTCAGACCTGGAAGAAAGAGGACTTCAGTTTAAACGCAGTTAACTGACCGTTAACTGCCATGCCCTGATATCAATGGATTTTATAATTGCTGATCATTTTACGTATAATATATTAAATAGTCATATTTCATTCGTGTTACACTTTTTAATACGGTTAAAATAAACAAATTGGTGACGAAACTCAAATACCAGGAAGAGAAAGCAGTAAATTTCAAAGAAATGTGAAAAATAGAAGAGTAAGAATATGTTTTTATTGTTATGTACATATGTTCAAGAATTCTTTAGTAATAAGTCATCATCATAACCCAGTAAAAGCAAGATGATATACATGTATTCGCAATTTATTTTTTACCTTTAGATAAAAAGAATGAAATTTAAGATGGTTAATATGGTTCGTCCGGTATTATGTTAGATATTGAAGTGTAGATAAAAGTGCAATAATTTTATAATATGAATAATTATAAAATGATTTTATAATGTGAATCTAATAAGATGATTTGTAAAAATTCAAGAGACAGAAATAATTGGGGAATACAGAAGTATGAACGATTACTGAAAGTCATAAAGTTTATTAAAAATTCTAATTGTTAAAAACATTAATGTAATTGTTTGCAGATTCTTCCAGCCAAACGTATGTCCAAAGTAATGTAATCTAAGTTCGTTGTTAACGTTTTCTTTTTCATTTAAAGAGAAACTGGTATAAGATCCGAAAATCTTTCGTAACACATATAACCCCATCTGGGGGCTGGATCCCATTTCGGTTTCAGAAATATATAGCTTTACAATTCTTTCACTCAAAAGTCACACCAAGAAGGAGGATTGGTGGATGTTATAATTTATTGTTTTTTGTTTCATACACATAAGGTCAAAGGCTACGATTTTCCAATGTTCCACTGTGTTTATTGTATCAAAATAAATATGCTGTTTAAATCAGTTTCAATTAAATGCTCTTCCTGAAGACATGCTGATTGGTTTTTCATCTCCCGTTGCGAATTAAAATAGAATATTACAAATAAAAAACATGACTCTGTTTGCAACTTAAAAAAAATTAAGTTTTATTTTCACTATAGAAGATGCAGTTTATTAACCCTTCGTTAGTGTGGTGGGGGTATGCCATACCCCAGTATGTAGGCAAACATACTGGGGTATGGCATACCCCACCACACTAACGAAGGGTTAAATTGTTTTCCAATATCTAATTATTTTTGACAACACCAAAAGGTGAGTTAATATTAATAAAAAAGAATAACAAAATTATTTTTATGGATAGGGTGCACTAACTTTTAGCAATAGCTAAGGAAGAGCGTAGGGGTACCAAAAAAACCTAAATTGATTTTTAAATATATTTTTTTTAACAGCCCAAGGGTGGAATCCGATTGAAAAAATATAAACATTATTTTTTCAATTAATTCAGTTAATAAGAGTTTGCAATACGCAAATTTTTGATTAAAAGCCAAAACAAAATTATCATGGCAGCCTGAAATTTTTTCACGTAAGTACCTTACAAGTAAAAACAATCCTGATTGGCGAATCAATTTGGGCATACGTTTCAAGCAAAATCTAGACTTATACATGAGTAGGGTAAAATCCCACAATGAATGAACAGTTAGCTAAGGTTATAAACTCGTTAAAATACATTTTGAAACGCATTATTAAATTTGGGTTGCATTACTAAAAAAAATAATAATATTATATAATTATATTTAATACTTTTAAAACATGTAAAGGTGGAAGTGCTTTTTTCGCCCTCATCTGCTTTCTATGCAGAAACAACTATTGTGTAGCAAGGCGAAAAAGTAACTTATTGGACCGAGCCTAATCGTAATTACAAATCACACGAGGACGGAAAAAAATGACTATGGCAGTGATGCACACAAAATTTGTAAGGCAATCTTCTCCATAAAATAATACCATAGCCTTTTACTTACTTTTTTAGTGTCCAGAATATTCATATTTAAGTAAAGTAAACTTTCTTTCCAAAGACCACAAAACTACAAAGGTGTAGGAAACGGCAGAAAAAAAAACTCATAATTGGATAACAAATGTTTAACGTTCAGCAGCCATAAGACCTTCCTCTTAAGTTCATTATATTTTATACAAGAATGATCTGAGAAGGAGAGTTTTAACATTAGCTAAAAGAACCATATTAGCATTCTCTCTCTAAAACTCGAAAGTGAAGAAATAAAGCTGTCAGAGGGAGCAAAATATCTTGGTGTCATCCTAAACTCCAAGCTTACTTGGAATTGAAAACCAAGGCGGAGACAAGACTTGCCTAGAAGAACTCATGGAAAAACATAGAAGTTAAGACTTAATATAATGTACTGGGCATGTATCACCGTGGTCAGACTCATAAAAAGTTATGCATCTCTGATATGGTGCAGCAGAAAAGTACTATAACTGAACTTAGCGATATACAGAAGCAGCGGAATGGAATGCCTGCTAGACCTCCCTCTGCTCCATTTGGTGATACTGGGCGAGGCAAGAATGGGGCATCTCAGATTGCAAGAACTACCAAGTGGCAGATATGCAGGATTGGGGCAAAATAATATCATGTGGAAGGCAATCTTTTGGGAATGAGATGAGACCATAAGATTTTGACATATCTTTCTAACAGAAATTTCGAAGTAGAAATCGTGGATCAGATAAACTGGAATCAATCCAACTACAGAGACAAGTTCGGAAAAATGATCTGGTTTACAGATGGATCATAAATCGAAAACGGCAATGGAGTTGGAATCTATAGCGGGTTGAGAAATTCAAGCATCACCTTTCCACTAGGAAAATATATCACGGTTTTTCAAGCAGAGGCATACGCAATATTGCATTGTGCAACTGAAATCAATCAGAAGGCTTATGAAAATAAGCAGATTGCCACGCGATACTGAAGGCACTAGTGAAACCCAAGATACAATCAAGTCTGGTTTGGGAATGTATAGCCTTACACACCGCAATTAAGTCACTTTGCTGTGGGTGCCTAAACATTCAGCAATCGATGAAAACGAAAAAGTCGATGTGTTAGCGCGAAAGAGATCATCTGCTTCATATATAAGCCCAGAACCTATTTTAGGAGTGTCTAAAAACACAGAACGAGAGCAGGTAAGAAGTTGGGTCAAAGAGAAACAAAAAGAACACTGAAATAATACAACCAAGTAAATTCATGGAGACCTTTATTAAGAGACCATCAAAAAGGAAGGCTGAAGAAAATCATCTTCGCTTCCTAACAATTGAAAGGACACCTATAGAAAATTGGGAGCAACATTGAAAATACCAACTGTGTAACGGGAGGACAGAGAACGTTTACCACATTCTGTGTAAATGCAAGACTCAGGACGCAAGAAGACAGACAATTTTTGGCAAGCCAAAAATTAACCCAGAATATTACTTCGATCAACAAGCCAGTTTAGTGCGGGGTATCAGGATCTTAGAATGGCTGGTGTAATTTAATGGGTAAAAGAAATGGCAAGAAAAGCATACAAAAAGCCAAGAGGCTGCAGTGTTTCTAGAGACTCCATGTCAGACGACTCCCACAAACAAAAAGCGCAAAAATAGTGGCGTATCTTAAAAATGACATACTTAGGAGATAGCAACCATATTTTTTTGTTTTGCACATTCATTTTCAAACCTGTCAAGGTTCTACAAGGTCAGTTAAAAGCACTGGCTAAAATAAAATGATGTAATTAATAACACATTCCTCATATTCAATCCATTGAATGCACATGCGTTATTTTTATTGCATGCAATTTTTTATTGCACGCAATAAAACGTGAACTGTAAAGCGGCTTTGAGAGAGAAAAGAACCTTCTTGGGACACAATATGGCGGAATCAGGGTCCAGCTGATTCGGCTGTAGGCGGTTGGCTACAAAAGTCACTATATTCAGCCCATTCTAGCTGTCAGTGCTGGTATTCTGAACTGTTGGAGTTAGAAATAACGTTTGATTAGAGTTATTGTTGTATACACTTTAATGTATCGTAGTACCACTGTTGTTTAATTAATTGTACTGACATGGCACCAGGCCTATTAATGTTATATAGCAAAACCGTAGTCACGTCCGTCATGTCACTTTGTTAGTTCATAGGACTGTCTCCTTGACGCTAAAATCGCCGTCGTATGTCGCCTACAAAAAAACTGACGATAAAACCATGATAACTGAGGCAACCGTGTAGGGTAACTAACCACAATTGTTGCCAATTGATAAATACAGAAAATTGACAATTATAATTGTAATTCGTACAACTTATTAGTTGTCTTTACTTCCACCTTTACATGCATATGTCAAAAAAATTTGAAAGGTGATCAGTAAGTAAGATTTCCCGCTCGTAAGGACTTACGCTATATAACTAAAATTTGTACTAACATTGCCATCTATGTCTATACAACGTATTTATTATGTATGCATGGTAGTGACAGTTGACAACATATTGATTGATGCTTGCATCTCGCGTTTTCTATCTTTTATTATATTCTTCACATGTTTCCATCTGGTTATGGGGCCAGGAGAGAAAAAAAAAGTGGAGTTATGGCAGTAGAAAAACGCGCAGTTAAGTTTTCATTACATCATGGCGGCGTCGTGGTTACCTTCAATGGAAAAATTGAAAGGACTACTGTGGTTAGACAACCCAATTTGCTGGTTATTGGTTGTGTTGCTGTTCTAAATCAGCTGTAGTTCAATTTATCGAGAATTTTTCACAATTTTAATTTTGTTTGTATAAATTTAGTTAAAGAGTTTATTGAATCATTTTAATTAATTAATTCCATTCATTTATACGTCTATTGTTTGCTTGTGTAGATTTAATGCGGATACTATTGAATATTGGCGTATTGTTTATACGACTGTGTTGTACGATTTTGAGGGAGGGATTTTTGTAAGAAATACAATTGTAGAGTTTTGTTAAGGACTTCATTGTCCGACTATTGACGTGAGTAGATGTGTTTTTGTATATCGTTGTTGCCATTTTGCAATTCATTTGATATTGAAAAATAATTCTGTAAGAATTTAGTCAATCAAGAATTTCTTTCCGTAATAATTGTTAATATATTGACGTGTACACGTATTAGATATAAGATCAATTATTATTTTTTGTTTAGGAAGATATAGTTTAGTTTTTTTTTCTCTCATTATATTTTAAAGAGTTAATTTTCTGTTTTCCAATTGTGCTGTTTCATTTTAATTTGTCAATCACCTTGTTTGGGTGAGAAGAAGCATTGTTCGTGCATTTAGTTTTTTTTCTTTTTTTGTAAATTTCTAGTAATTGTCCACGTTTAGTTTATTTTAATTTGAAAGCACGTGGATTGAAATTGAAATATTTTGGATAATCTTCCTGAACAAACAAAACTTTTGCTTTGTATAGGACATACCATTATCGTATTTTAATTTAGAGTCAAGTGCAGTTTTTTATTTTAGGCCAGAACCTTCAGTTCAAGGATTTTTTCTGCAAAAGTTGTAATTTAACCCATTTTGAAAAATAAATTTGATTGTTAATTAACGTCGTTGGGTTAAAAATTCTGTTTTTTTTATTTTTATTTTAAAAATTTTCAAATTTTCGGGTAATTAAGAAAGTCAGATTTCTTTCACTCACATTTTATTTTTCGTGGTTAGATTCAAGTTTTAATTCGCGAGGGTAACTCTGAGGTTATTAGTTCTTTTGTGTTCTTTAAGATCTTATCCATTGAGCTAGCTAATTTTATTTTTATTTTTCATTTTAAAATTCATTTAGCATTTTCAATTAATTTAATCAGTACACAGCAACAATATACAAACTACAATGATTAAATTTAGATTTGGCGCCTAAGCTGCATACAATATGGCGGCCAATTACTGTACTTTATATATCTAGTGACTTTGGGTGATTTTCATAATGTCACTTTAAGGGCCGGTTTCATAATAAATGTCACTTTAGCACTTTAACAAAAGTCTGTGCATTATTTATGGGAACTTTAATTTAAAGTAACTTTAGAGCTTTAAAGTGACATTATGAAACTCACCCTAAAGCTTTCAAATTACTTTAATTTAAAGTTGTTATAAATAATACACAGGCTTTTGTTAAAGTGCCAAAGTGACATTTATTATGAAACCCGCCCTTATTATTATTATTATTATTTAAAGTCAGTAAGTTATGCGCGCCATCTATGAAAAATCTTTGCAATAATCTACAATGTGCGGGAAATTTAATTGAGTCCAGTACAAATCTTAATATTTAATCAAAATGGTATGTGTATTAATTCATTGGGAGTCGTTCATTCATCGGATTCACCCTAATCTCCAAAGAAAAGTAGTGAAAGTGAAAGAGTTTTAGTGTGTTATTCATATGAAACCAGTTGTCATAAACGATGCTCTAGAAAATGTCTCTCCGATCATCGTTTAAGAACACCGGCCTAAGAACTAACTTACTAACCTCCGAGGCCAGTTGGATCGGCAGCTAAAGCCATATTAGCCATACTAAAATTAAAGTTCCCGAACAGTTTACTCTCCGTAGGCGTCAGGTACGGCCCGATGGGGCTGTCATGGTCTTCGTGATCTCCGCCACTGCTGCCCGAGTGCGGTCCCTGAGGTAGATTACTAGGTCCGTTGTCGTTTGGCGGGTCTGAATCGTTACTGTTGTCGTCGTGGTTGCCACCGCCACCGCTGCCTGAGCACAGCAGCTCCATGGGCTCCGACTTAACGGGATCATCGCCCATCCTCTGCGCCACACTGTTACTCGTCGGCGAGGGCGAGCAGGGTCTGCTCTCGTTCTCCGTACTGCTTATACCGTTACCCTCGATGTCCGGTTTACATATACTACTACTCGTGTTCAGATTTAACGGGGCTGCCTTCATGGCGCTGGGCGAGAAGTCGGCGGGTTGTGTCTGTGGCGGCGGCGGCGGCTGGTGCGTGCTGAGGTTGAGCTCGTTGTTGTTATTGTTGCCGATTATGTGCTGCTCGGAACGGGCTCGCTTGTGTTCGCTCTCCGGGTCGGTAGAGATGCGACGGTCGCGCCGGTGCTGCATGGCCGCCCTGCGCAACAGCTGGTTCACCGTTGCGCCGTGCGGTGGCGACGTCGGCGACGTGAACATGCTATCCTCTACTAACTTTTCGGGGAAACCCGCCCAGCGGATGGTGGTGGTGGTGGTGATTTGGGGTTGGGGTCTGTTGATGCGATCGCACCAGACTTTGTACTTGAGCCAGCTGAAAAGAAATAAAATAATCGATTAAAAATGATGACATGTATAATTACTATAAAATATTGATTAATCACATTTATCATCCCTATATCAGAAAGGCGTGAACACAAAATTACGGAAGTTTATATAATGTCACAAGAAAATATGCCAGAGTGGAAAATCTACACTCAGATGAATTTATAACAAAGGAGTGACTACGGCAAGGAGGAATATTGAGCCCAATGCTTTTGATGTTGTACTGGATGAAATAATTAAAGACGTAGGGGAGGGTGGGGCAAGATGGGGCCACGAGGCATGATGGGGACATCGTCTTATCTACAAAACGGCAGTAAGCATCTGTCAAATAATAGCAGACCTAATATTCACAAGTGCTATTTTATGTTTGTTGTAATGTAGGAAACTTTACTAGTCATAATAAGTTATTGCTGTTTGTGCGTGAACTTTGCAATTTCCAGAATTTTCTTTATTGTTTTGATGGTGAGTTCAATGGCCAGTATCGGAAGTATAAGTAAATTATTTACAATTATACTTTTTTGTGCTTATTAATTGACATGTATTTTCTATAATGCGTTATTTGTTTATTTCAAATATTTAATTGACATGTATTTTCTATAGTGTGTTATTTGTTTATTTCAAATATTTAACATGTTATTATAACATAACCAGAAAATGCCTAGAAAAAGCAAGATGGGGCTATTGGTATGGGGCAACATGAAGACATCACTATCTTACTCTTCAGTCTGGTCTGTTGTGACTAAATATAGTTGGATATTTAAATATAGAATTAAATCGCAACAGGGTTATCGTGGGTATAGAAGAGAATGAAATGAGTACGAGGTACCACAAACAATTGTAGAAAGAAAAGTGGAAGAAGCGCGTCAGCTTGCTGGACCTCTCCAACCTAGAACATCATTAACACTTTTTTTCCGTAGAAGACGAGACACAGCTAGTTACATATTTGAAAAAATGCAATTGGGTCTCTCAGGATTAACAATTCAAGATTTGAGAAACCTTGCTTATCGATGGTCTGAAAAATTGGGAAAAGTTCGTTGTTAAACAAATGCAAAAATTGCAGGAAAAAATTGGCTGATAGGATATCTTTCTCGAAGACATAATGCCTATTTCAATCATCAAAAAGGTTCAATCAAAGCGTAACAAGGGAAAGACAACAATCCTTACAAGCATTACGTATAAAAATCTGCTACAAGAAAATAGAAGTTTGGAGAATCCCTAAGGCAACTAGATGTGCTGAGGGAGTGTTAAAGGGGAAACAAATGACAAAGAAGAAAACAGAAAAGACCAAGAAGCCGAACGTTGTAAGGAAAGTAAAGAGTAGATTTTTAGAAAACGTCAAGGAAATAATCAAGTTCTTCTCTTGAGGAAGATGACTATGTCTATTGTTTATATTGCCTCAGAAAGTGCGGTGAAGATACCAAAGGGGAAGTATGGATACAATGCCATGGATGGCGAGGTTGGTAAATGGTCGGTCTGCGAATAATGTGGATGAGTTCGTCTTTTAGTGTCTCAAGTGTGAAGATTAAGTTTAATATTCTTATCGTTATTATATTTTTTTTATTTTAAATAGTTCAGCTTTAAAGAGTGTTAGCGTTGTTCCTGCATTTTTTTTAAGAATAAAATCTATTTTTTTACGTATTACCCAGATTTATGTTACAATCCATTCTTAACTCACTTGGAACCCTATCTTGCCCCCATGGTGGGGCAAGATGGTGTATTTACATATTTCTTTTCAACATTTTCTCGCAACATCAGGGATACCCATTAAAAAATTGTAAATATCCATCCATCAGCAGGTAAATGTTTAAAGATTACAACAAGCCTATTTAGAATCTTGCATATCAATTTGCAATCCTGATGCAATCCTGTTTAGTGTTCCCATCTTGCCCTACCTTCCCCTACACGCTGGACCAAATGTACATAACAAGTAAACATATTTTGCAGCGGAGATAGGCAGCCCAGAACTACTTTTTCGAGATAAAAATATTGGTGAAATCAAATTTTAAATTTATTTAAAAATGACATAACTTTCATATAATTTAAATTAAAAAAAAAATGTTTGAACATTTTTCATGCAGTTTTTTATCTGGGATTTGGATAGGACATTTACTTTTTAATAATATATTTTTGGTTACATGATATTATTTTTTCTTAGATGGCATTAATTAAATAACAAATTTTGCGGGATTTACAAAAACCATTCTATGTTTATTCTAAATACTAAGGAAGATATTGCATTTTTAAATTCTAATAGAGTTCCGGCGTGCCATGGATATGACAGGTCTATGGAAAAAATCAACATAGAGCCATGACAGCCAAACAAAATAATTGATATTTCCCCAGGCCATGGGAATATTTTGGATATTGACAGAGATATTCGACTTCTATGCTTCGATAATAAAATAGTAGTATTCCATGAATGTTTAGGATTACGTCAGAACCTTCATAAGGTTAGTTGTGAATTAAAGGCAAAAACTGTAAGGCGTTTTCAGTAAAAATAATTTAATATCCTACAAAAAAAAAAAAAAAACAAAGAAAAAAGGAATCAAACAAAACAACTTATATAATTAAAAAGTAAAACTTTAATTATTGTCGTTCAGCATTTGCAATACATTTCTGACATATTTTTGCTATAGCATTTATACTATTTATTATATACAGCGGTGTTAATTTATGAAAAGCATTAGCCACATTTTCATGCAGTTGTTCAGCAGTGTTGCAAGTATGTTTGTAAATCTCATTTTTTTTTTAAAGAACCCACAGAAAAAAAAAATCCTATGGAGTTAAATCTGGAATTCTTGCCGGCCATCATTTGAGTCCATAAGTGCCAATCCCTTTATTTGGGAAACCATGATCTAAATGATTTCTGGTATCTAGAGAATTGTGTGCAGGTGCACCAACTAATTTAAAATAAATTTGAATTCGTTCACTGTATGTAACGACATCTAGAAATTCTATCAAATGAGCATTTAACAATTGAAGACACGAGTGGATGAAGGTGTTATGTTACAAAATCAAACATTTTCAGAAATTAAGTTTTTTTATGTAATTTTTCTCAAAAGTAGTGTAACATAACCCCTTCATACATTCACAAGACTCGAGTGTTCTTGAATTTCTGGATTTTTCGATGGTGCTATGTGAAAGATGGGTATAAAACACATTGATTCATGCAAAAAAGACAGTTTTTAAAATGCGACAAATGCATTCATCCAGTCGTATCTTCAATTCAATGTATCGCCTAGCTGTCAAATTATCAGCATATATTAAATAATAAGAGCTTTTAAAAAGCATTCTATATTAAAACCAAATCGTCCTTGTCTCAGAATGGGTCTGTTTATATGGGGATTTGTGTCACTCCAATAGTGGTTATCGTTCCTATTAAACACAGATGAAGCTCAACTTATTAACATAATACGTTCTATAAAAATGGTTCGTAAGTTAAAATGTTCGCAAGTTGAATTCGTAATGTCTCTTGTAAATTATATTTTAAATTATCTATCTCATTACCGGTTTCAGCATAAAATGTGCCTCCTTCAGATGCATAAATAGAAATAGCTAAATGTAATAGTCAATTAAAAACTATATTGAAAAATCGGATCCAGGCATAACTGAAGCATTTTTTTTTTATATCTTCTGGTGCCTGACCTTAGGTCCTTTGTTATATCTTGACATAAACTAATCGCTTTTTATTGAATCGTGTGAGTACTTAAACATTGATTTTCTGAATTCATGCTATCAGACATTGTATCATTTTTTCAAGAGCGACATGCTGTTTTTTCGAAATAATTATAGATTTAACAGAATTGCATTTTCTATGTAATTGTAATTTTTATTTTTCCTTTAATATTGTCGGTATTGTAGAAATAAATAAATAAATAAAGCAAAAGATTTCTCATTTCCACATCGTCTGTTAATGTCCATTTTTGTTTCAATATCATTTTTTCGACGTTTTATAACACCTGCCTTACCAACTCCATGTTTACGTTTTTCCATGCTTTTTTAATTGATGTTTTATCAATTAAAAAAGCATTGAATTATTAAGAGGGTTCGTTACCGTTGACCACACGTAGAGAAACTGAGATTATGTGTAAAAATGTAAGCATGTATTATGGATGCTTACAGACTTACAGATAACCTTAGACATCTCACCGTAACATCTAATATATCGGGTATATGCGCACGGATGTACGTGCATGTTTCAGCTAAAACGGGGAACTACCAAGTACTCGTTCGTAAGAGCAAGTTGCTATGTTCGTTAGTTCTGGTGTTCGTTACTTCTAATGTTCGTTAGTTACGACGTTAGCATGTTGAGGTTCGCCTGTATGCCAGCGCTAGTAATGTCAGCTTCATCACTGCATATTATACAGTTTTTAAAACTAGGATTTCGTTAGACACGTTCGTATATTCGAGTATAGAAAGCAAATAAATTGAAGTTCTATATCCAACCCTCAATTATTTTTTTTATTATATTTACGACCGGTTTCAGACTAGGTCATCATCAGGTGTAAAACGTCTATATAGAATGTTGAAGCTACATCACTCATAATTTAATTTGTCACTATTTAATATACAATAATAAGAATTAAAATAAAACATTACAAAATAATACAATTTGTTATAAAGTTAAAATTTTTAATTTTGATTTAAAACCGTGTTGTGTACTTTAAATCTCAAAAAAAAAAGATTCAAACTCGAACAATTTTGTTCTCATTTCTAAATCGATTTGGAGAACCAATACTACAACTTTTGTTTTTCAAAATTTATTGCTAATCGAAACCAATTTCCTCTTTAACGAATCCATAAATCGGATACAAAATTACAGAAGAAAAAAAAAGCTACGGAATAGCCAAAATCAATACCGTTATTATTAGAATGTTTGAAGAGGCATTGTTTTATGGCACTCCAATAAAACGAAGTGCCTAATATTTTTATTCGCTCACGTTTAAACCAGTTAGATCGATTTCATTTGTTTGTCGTGTATGGACATATGCGAAGTTATTGCGAATTTTATTTGCGTACATGCCTATAGCAACGTCCTTGCCCAATACCCTTACAGAATGGAATCGCAATGAAGAATGTGATACAGAGAAAACTATTATTCGCGAACGTATTTAGTGGAAGTCCTCGCAACTTTATGGGGAATATGTAAATAGGTGGCGGGACAATTTAATAAAGTCGGATAATAAAACCAACAATTATAA
The DNA here is from genome assembly GCA_004143645.1 of Protaetia brevitarsis. NCBI lineage: Eukaryota > Metazoa > Arthropoda > Insecta > Coleoptera > Scarabaeidae > Protaetia > Protaetia brevitarsis. The sequence continues at coordinate 2,125,835 of RXPK01000191.1, read as the reverse complement.
TTTCATTATTTACTTACTCCGAAAATTGACGAAAAACTAGTCAGAACAGACTTACATAATGTCTTAACGATTACTCATCAAATGAGGATGTTAAGTGACAAAATGTGAAAATCTAAAGAGTGTTTGGGTGATTATTTGTGGTTAGACAGTGCAGACTTCAATGGAAGTTTCAATTTCAATGTAAGAGAAGTTCAATGACATTCCACGTATTTTCTAAAATATGAGATGTAAGTATTCGCTTTTTCTTATTCGCCGAAATAGCTGACGCGTGGTAGTTCGTAAGCAACCGAAATAATCAACAAAAAAAAAAACGCAATACTATTAACTTTAATAGTATTGCGTTGTTTACGTTATGACTAGTGCACATGACCACCTAAAAATATTTAGAAGTGTCACCACAGTTTTCGATAAATTTAAATGATGGCGTCCTAACAAACTTTGATGTCATCGCAGAAAAAATAAATTCTTTAACTAAATTTAAAATTTAAATTACTTTCAATAATGATGAAAGAAACTCGTCATAAGTAAATATTATTTGCATGCTAGGAGGAAAGGATAGTGTTTACTTAAAAAAAAAGTTTAATGCAGTGTTATGTATGTAGATAAGAAATTTCGTCCAACGAAACTTGTGGGGAGCCTTGCTAAAAGATTTATTACCTATTTGGAAATAGTGGAAATGCCCCATCTTGAGTTTACATTTATTAAAATATTGCATACGTATTGGTTATATAACTTTTTTTTGGTAATGTATAGTACACTAATAATTTTGTAAAAAGACGGACACCTTATTTATGGAAAACTTGCTTCACTTTGCATTTACACTTATACTACAGAAATTCTTGTAGCTCTTAGAGAAATTTTTGGAAAATAAAGTAAAGATACATATGTTGAGAAAGAATAGAATTTTACACTACAAAAATAATTAAGTAGAAGCTTCTGTAATACTGCGAGATCGAATAAGACTGTCCTGATCCTACTCTACTTTCCGCGAAGTCCATATCAATAATATTACTATTAACTCCCACACAAAAATAAATTAATAAACGCTTTACAAAACACTGTATTTCTGATAACAAATACAACCAGGTTTAATTAAAAGTATAGAAAGTTTAAAAACTTTATATTAAAAAAATACACATTTATATCATATCGTAACTTATCTCAGACATTCTTCATAATTTACACAAGATACTAAATGGGCAATAAGGACCGGTGTGAACTTGGCAAGCAACTTTATTAAAAAAAAATAAACGTAGTACGGTTCGATTGTACTTCGTTTGTACCTGTTTGTACCACCTTCAGTTTCGTTTGTACCTCAAAGGTTAAAAAAATAGAAAGGGTTAAAAAAAATTTCAGCAAGCAAGTACAAGTTATTCAAAAACGGACAACGTCAATCGAAAGAACATCGTTTGTACCCGTTTGTACCTCCATTTAAATCGTTTGTACTTCCACCAAACCGGAAGTAGAAATATTTGAAAATAAGTAAGTTGGTCAGAGAAATTTCGCTAATTTTTGAAAAATATCGGAAAACGGCCAACGCTATTCGAAAGAGCATCGCTTTTACCCGTTTGTACCTCTTTTTACAGCGTTTGTACTTCAACCAAACCGGAAGTAGAGCCAATTCAAAATATAAAAATTAGCAACATTTCTCTGTCCGACATATTTTCAAATGTCTCTACTCCGCTTCCCTTTGATGCACGAACGATTTAAAAGGAGGTACAAACGAGTACAAACGATGCTTTTTCGAAAAGCCTTGGCCGTTTTTTGATAACTCAAAAAATAGCCAAATTTCTCTCTTTGACACATTTTGAATTGTCACTACTTCCGGTTCGGTTGAAGTACAAACGATCTAAAAGAGGTACAAACGGGTACAAACGATGCTCTTTCGAATAGCGTTGACCGTTTTCCAGTATCTCAAAAATTAGCGAAATTTCTCTCGCCAACTTATTTATTTTCAAATGTTTCTACTTCCGGTTTGGTGAAAGTACAAACGATTTAAATGGAGGTACAAACGGGTACAAACGATGTTCTTTCGATTGACGTTGTCCGTTTTTGAATAACTTGTACTTGCTTGCTGATTTTTTTTTAACCCATTGTATTTTTTTAACCTTTGAGGTACAAACGAAACTGAAGGTGGTACAAACGGGTACAAACGAAGTACAATCGAACCGTACTACGTTTATTTTTTTTTAATAAAGTTGCTTGCCGAGTTCACACCAGTGCAATAAGGAATAGATGCTTTTCATAGTTTATAGGTTAATCTAATATAAACTAAGAATTTTGGAAAATGTTTTCTTAACGTACCTATACAAGTTTAAAACGTAGTAATTCCTTAAATTTGTATTCAACTAATTTCATACGTTTCCCAAACTTTAGTGATAGTTGCTGCACAATCTTTTATAGAGATGTTAATGATGAGTTTCTGTTTTATTGCTTTCTGAACTGATCCATAAAATAAACCTACAAAAATCAACCTCTCTTTACTAACTAATAAAGCAATAACATTTGGAGCTTACGATCACAAAGGTTTGGGAGGCAATTTACCTATTTATAGGACCAATTAAGTCCTAATCCTTTCTCCTACCACCTCTGGAGGGGGGAGGGGCAAGTTGCCAACACCCGTTAGGTGTGGATGGGAATAATTGATAACAAATTAATCGGTCGTCATTTTTTGCCTGATGTGCTAAATGAGGTAGTCTATGAAGAATTTTTACGCCATAATTTGATGGAGTTGCTGAACGATTAGCAAACAGAAGTAATGACGGATGACCTGCACACTAACGTTGAAGTATATGAGACTTATGCCTGGGAAATCAACACGCGGGATGAAATAATTCATAAAATTCAAAACGCAACAGCAATTTACGAAATAATCTTACAATTTCTATTTTAATTCATCGAAGCATAACATGTGTTGTGTAGCCAGGAAAATGGAAATATTGATAAATGATTCTTTATTTTCTTTAATTTTCAATATACATATGTGAGGGTATGCCATGGTCTGGTTTAAAAAACAAACTTGTGAATATCTCACAAACTACTGACTTTTGGCTAAATCAGTTACAATTGAAGTCTACTAAGGAGCCTTGCTAAATATATGTTTATTTTCCATGAAAAAAAGCATTATTTCTAAACAAACGTTTACAAAACAATACTTTGTAGGTGAAGAACCAGTTTCAATTAAATATTTACATCTACATATGACCATCCATATGAATAAGATTTATTTCCAACATGCAAAATAATTTGGTCTGGGAATTTCCTAAAATGTATGTTATGATCGCCTTTAATAGACTTTATATTCTATTTTTAACTGCATAGATAATTAACTAAGCAAGATTACATATAATAATCTAATTAGAACTGATGAAGAGCAAAAAGTGAAACTATTAGTAGATTATCTTCAACTAATTAATACTTGCTTGATAAACTTACAATGTACCTATAGTACAAAAATAAATGTCATTGAAACAGTTTTGATTTATTCGAAGATCAACGTAATATTTACCTGTTCCCTGTCATCTCCGTGCTGCTGCGTAAGCCCGCTAACTCGCAGTACTTCAGCTGTCTTAAGGAAAGACGATAAGGAACGCTGATGAACGTTAACTTCCCCGTGGTAAATGAACTCCACGAGGGCGTGTAAGTCCGTCCATGCCACGTCTTGCAGGACTATCACAGGATGTTTGCAGGGAGTCGACTGAAACAATAAGAAAAAAAAAATTAATTGGATCTCATATAGCGAATGATAAACATGTAGTAACTATCCAAATATATGAATTTATTAACCGTAAAACTAACAGCGTGCAAACGATGCAATCGCAAATAGTAAACATCGAAAATTCATGTAAATAGAAGTTTAATTTGTTAGTTATAGTATAAACAATTTCGAAATGAGACGGAATAACAATTTATTTTGCTACTTTGCTGCTTAGAGTCTAGACTCCATAGAAGTTGGAATGTAATTGATTGCATAATTATGTTATTTTAGATATATCTAAATTCCAATCTTTTGTTTTTGTAAAGAAAGTTCGTTAATATTTATATTTCACAGAGATGCCCGCAGTCAAGTGCCCAAACTTAAGGTGGATATCTGGCGTAATTCTAAAAAAAATATCTTAATCAACCTCATCTTGGGAAGCATACAAGGCGCAGATTCTGTTAAATGGAAGAAAAGTTTCGTACTTTAGAGAAGTTTCGAAGATATCCGAAAAAAAATGTAAAGCTGTTATTGTATCTTCGACTCTATATCACGCCCATCCATTCTTTTCGAAAATCATTTACATCTTAGTATTTGGCCTTTCTTTATATGCCTCAATTTGTCAGCTTGAAGTCCTATGGAGTCATATTTAATAAAGCGTAGTGCAAAGGAAAACCAGATAACGCATAAAAGTTGAGGAGTTGAATAATGGCTAATAATACTACATGCAAATACGTGAAGATTTGTTATATATCTCTGTGACCTACTTTCGAAGTTCTGTATCTTATTTTCTGGTTATAAATGGAGTTCAGTTTGAACAATGTTTACATCTTTTATTAATTTTTTTTTTGTTTGCGATGTTTTTTTCTTCTTCCATATTATCTTTTGTTATAAACGTACGAACAAATTGATTTTTATAATTTTACGATAGGAGAACTACTAGCTTCTAATAGATGAAAGTATCTTATAATGGAAATACCCCGTTAGAATTCTAATGCAGGGGAATTTCCTAAGGTCCTGGAATTACGTTTAGTTGGTTCACGCTCTGACTTATACATATTTAGCTTAATATATTTACAGTTACTGCTTCTATAATAGTTTCACCATGAGTCACATTAGTGAGAGGAAATGATAGAAATTCCATATTTTGTCACGTAATATTACGTTATAATAGTTAATATAAATATCTATCTTGTTTTCGTCGAAGTCGAAAATAGATGTTGTCTTAGGAAGATAAAAATACTAGATACACTGAGAAAAGAGATTGCATTAAATGAAAAGTTTTATAACTTTTAGTTTTTATCATGTTCAACGAAAAGAATACATTTTCTCAGAGTGTTTATTTTAATTGAAAGTAGCGTGTTGTTTTGCCGGAAGATTATTTTCTTCTTAAGTACATGCTTTTTGACGAAAAGTAACCGTAATTAAACGGAATGCATCTTAGTTTTGATTAATATTTTATGTCTGTATAACTTCTGTTTAAGTAAGACAATACACATTACATATTATATTGTTATTATTATGTACATATTTAACATAGTTATCGTATTATTGAATTATAAACAGTATTTTAAATAAAAAAGCCGAACGTCTTGATTTATTTGCATGGACATGCATGCATACAATGATTTAAAACTTTTGCATTTTAACGGAAAATGCAGGCACCTGTATTCAAGCTGAGTGCTTTTTTACGCGGAAGTATTTTTAGTTGTATTCATGTTCCCACATGCATAACTCTCAGATACATAAACAATAATGAACAAAGGTGAATATTTTTCGCGCGAGGTTAAAGAAATTTCAGAGATAATTGAAATCTTTTCAGTTAATGCTGATTTACTTATAAGCCAGGGAACTTTACAACAGTATATAGTGCTTGAAAGTTTTAAAACTGTTATACACAGGGAAAAACGATTTGTGGTTTTCACCATTTTTCATGCATTTGGTTACAGTTACTAAATTATTACTTGATGTAGGAATATTAAAAATATTCCTGTATTCAATCAAACAAATAATTGGGTTAGTAGATTTATTTGAAGCTAGGGCAGTATTTATCAATTTAACTAAATATTTACGTGGAAGTAAAAATAAATATCGCATTTTATTTTCGTATAGCAGTTTTCTCCTCATATAGTACAGTAGATGAGCAAATATACTTATGTGTAGTAGAGAAATTGTCGCATAGATGGCGCATCTCCTATTTCATTCAAGTAATAGATAATATTTCGCACAAAATAGGCTGGAAACTACGATCGTAACATACTAATTTGGTATATTTACCAGATCAACATCTGATAGGAGTCATCGCCATTGAAAGGACGATTTTCTTTAACGGCACACTAGAGCGCTTTAGGATGATGGTCACTGTGACCAACTCCCCCAATATTAACTAGGATTTACAACATTCTAACGGCAAATCCCTCCTTAGTGCATGGGTTTTTAGAGATAATTCATTTTCATTTCGATTAAAAATGATCACGGCATTTTGTTGTGTTTACAGTTAAATCTAAAATGAATAAATGTTATAAGAACAGGAAAAACCTCTTGAATCAAAATGCTTACGATTTTCTGCCAATCTGCATGGTTTTCAAGTTCAAAATAAAGGGGACTTGAAGCAACTATCAATATCTTTCACTTAAAAGAATAAACTGTTTCAACGAAAAATATATTATTTACGAAGAAATGTGTGAATTTAAAATTATATTCCTTTTCAAGGAAACACCAAATCATGTCGGCCATATAGAAAACGCAAAAACTTCTAGTTTAGTGCAATTCCTTTTAAATGAAAAGGATATTTCTCTCAGTGTATATAAAACTTCATTTTTCGACAAAAATATTCGACTTATGGAATATGTCGAGTAGGGAAGTAGGGAAGTTGTAGTATTTTTCAAAAATGAAAAATTTTGTGGCCTTGGAAATGTTGTCTTTATCTATAGTTACTTCTTTGCTGTGTGAAGTTTGACCAAAAAATAAATAATAACAGTTAATAATAATTGTAAAAATAACACATTTAACTGAAACAGAACAGATTTTAATAGAAGGAAGCTCAAACAAGAAATTACATAATTTTTATGTTACAAAAGATGTTCGAAATGATTTCCATTTACTTCCTGGCAATAATGAACACGTTGAGCAAAATTTTGCAAAGAATCAATCAAAATATTTGGAGAAATACTGACAATTTCGTTTCTTATACGTTCTTGTAGGTCTTCGATTTGTAATGGTCTGTTGACATACACTCGATTTTTTACATGACCCCACAGGAAAAAATCAAGTGGAGACAGATCAGGAGACCTAGCTGGCCAATCAATAGCCCCCCTATCGCCCGATCCATCCACCGGGTAAAAATTTTCATCCAAATATTTCGCGCACTTGACGACCAAATAGCGGCGGTGCTCCGTCTTGTTTGAAACCATATTGGTTTCTGTTGGTATAAGATACAATTTCGATTGCCGTGGTTTGAAATATTTCCCTAAGTCGTGAGAACAATATGTTGTTGTAAAAGTTGCAAATATCTTTCAGAATGTTAAATTGCCGTTAATGAAAAAGGACCTTACGATATTCCGACCAATAATGCCACACCAAACATTAATTTTCTGTCGATTGCTGCGTATGAACCTGCTCCATCCAATGCGGATTTCTGTCAGAACACAAATATCGACATTATGGCGGGTTAACATATCCATTTAGACAAAAAGTTGACTCCATCAGAAAAGAGGACTCCGATTAAGAAAGTTACCATCCTGATGTATTCTGTCTGCACCAGATTTCGCAAAATTTCGGATTCTGCGGTCAAAATCGTCGTCGTCACTTAATTCTTGCTAGCAAGTGAATTTTATAAGGATAATATTTTTCGCGTTTCATTATTTTTTGCATGGATCCTCTACTCACGTTGTGGTTCAACGCCAACTTAGTGAATAGAATTTTGGATTTTCTACCACACACACCAACATAACATTCAAAGAAAATTTCTGTCGTTGGTATAATTCGAGTCGCACATCTGCACGGTCTTTAACGCTACCAGTTTCTGGAAATCTTTGTAAGTTTTTGAAACGTGTCCTGGAGATCGGTTCCCGGTTGGATAATTTCATTAAAAAGAGTCACTACTTGAGCACAACTTCGTTTTCTGTCCCATAACCACATCCAGAGAATCTATACGCTCAGCTTCGCTTTATATGTACATTGTTAAACAAATTATCGCACACAAGTTAATTTTGGCGATATGCAGTAACACATCGTCAATAACGCATTTTCAAAGCTAACTGTTTTATTTCCCAGAATGAAATTTTTCGAATTTAATTTTTTTTTCGCATTTTAATAAAAAAAAAAGGTGGCATGTGTTTCATACTGAATTCAGAAAAAAATGCTCTTTTTACACCGAGAGAAAAAAAAGTGTTGTATTAACTATAAAATTGTATTGAACAACTTTTTTTCTTGCAATATGAGCAATAACGTAAAAATGTTAAATTGCCTTAGTAATGATATAAAATGTTAAAAGAAACGACTACCGTGATTCTTGAAGTGTACTTAATTCCAATTAAAATTTCCACCTGCTAATTGAATAATACAAAACAAACATTATCCCAACCAGTTACTTGTAGACACACGAAGTAATAAATTGTCTCATAATTTTATAATATTGGTTTAGCACTATAAAATATCGAGTGTCAAAAATATAGTTTCATTTAAACCTACCTTAGTAATCATCGAAAGACTATTTGCATGTATTCACACTAGTTAGGTGGGTTATAGAAAAAGATTTTCTGTTAGTGAATATTTTCGATTTTGCTTAAAATCAGTTAATGATCGGCAAGTTTTTATTTCATCGAGAATCCATCGATTACTTATCATTAATGTAATAAAACAGGATCACGTATCAATGATCTATCGATGAAAATAAAAATCCGCCCACACATTCATCAATAGTCCATGATAGCACGATAGCTATATATTCCTAATTACAAGACATAGTAGGTAGTGGAAGGAACACAATTGATATCAACGGTGTAACTCATGGAAATTATAACTGTTAAGACAACTACAATGTAATCGTAATATTTTCGTACGAACTAATCAACTTCAGTAGTCACAAAAAAACGTTTACAATGAATATATTCAATATAATGTATACCAAACATTTAGGCATTATATACTAAACTTATATTAGCTTAAAAATACTAAAAATTATAAAGGTTTTATTCATACATTGAAATAAAGTACAATTTAACGTTCAAATAATCATTAATAACAACAACTTAACCAAAATCCGTTATCAGATTTACCGATTTGTATACATCCACAAATAATCATTATTTTTCAACAGAATTGGTTTTATCATATTAATCGATTTACTTAAACAATTAGAGGCAAATGATTTAATTTACCATAAGCTGGACACTGTTTTGCGCATGCGTAAATACAACGTGTACACGACCGTTCTAGATTGTTCGAATCCGTTACAAACGATCTTATTTGAATTTGCCGGACACTCTTTCCAATGATCCTCCAAATCCCCTGTACGGCCTTGCCTGAACCGGCTTCTGTGTTTTTCCAGTTAATTCAATATTATTTAAAATTTCTCGACTTCCTTTCTTATACAGTGTAAAGCGTGCTGCTTGTATTTCGGCTGGTTTCCCATGAACCACTCGCGGTAGATATAATTTCCAATTTTTGCTAGGTCGCACTTCATTTTCATACTTCTCGGGTTGAGATATATTCCCCATTTGTTTTGTTCATGTTCTGACAATTTTTTTTTATAATTTGTTGCACGTTTTTCTTCCTTTACTGATTTTTTTTTTGTATGGTTTTATTTTTTTATTCTGACTGCGCCTTGTTATATATATACTCCGCGATGGGTTTTTATTATCTTTATTTAAATATTAATTGTTACAGAAGCTTACAAACATAGTCTTACTGCTACGAGGTTGAACATGATGACTATACGCATGTGCGATCCTCATAATGTAATAGTATTAAATATTACATTTCATGAGTTAACACCGATAGTAAATGTTTAAAGAACACCTTTTCAAACAATCAATCTACAATTTGTGGGATTAACCAACAAGATAAAATATTGGTTACGCCTGAACACATATAATCTTGTTAAATTAACTCAAAAGTGTGCAACAATATAAATAAGTTTGTTTTCAAATAGGAGCATATGAATTCACTGAATGCAACATGGTTAAATCAACGCTCATATTCGTGACACCACGAAAAATGTTAAAATAATCATTTCAATTCTCTCAGTGCGTGCCATTTAAAAAAAATCAAGTTAGCCTTGTATTTTCAAAATAGATGATGGTAGAAAATTGAAAGAAATCTCAGATGAATTTAAACACTTCTAACTGTATTCCAAATTACAAACAGCTGCTAAAACATTCGAAAGAGTTCTGTATACCATATTTTTACAACCCTGTATATATCAAGAAAAGCTTTAAAATTGGATGAACATATCAAATAAGGCAAAATTTGATTTTAAAATTTGTTAAATAACTCGTATTTATTTATCTTCACAAAATTACTTCTCAAATACCGCAATCTTGAAATGAAGTTTTAAGATATCCATCGCGAGGATTCCTTTCCTCGTCGTATCCGTTTTCACGCCGCTTTCGCCAGACATAAAGCGTTCCGGCGTTTACCATTACGACAGTCAGCGACGTCATCGCATAAACGAGACGTGTATGTACATATGTACGTATGTATGTAGTACACTACCTACATTATTCGGTTTCTCTTGGCTCCATCCGCTCTCCCAGATCGCATGCGAAGGACAAACAACAACAATCGAAAACAATAAGAACAAAAGCGCAATGCGACAAACGAAAGAGCAACGCCACAAAGCATGGTTATAGAAAAAAAAAGAGAAAAGAACCACTAAAAAAGACATATCGTCTGGCGATATTCAATGCAAAATGTAAACTCACACACACAGGCTGTTTGGCTGTTATACACTAGTGTGCAAAATAATAGGCGTGAAATATGCCATTACTGTGACAAAGCTACACATTTTGCGGACAATTGCAGATCATGACGTGGTATGTAGTAGAGCAACCACGATTTATATCAGATATCGTTACGTTTTTATTCAGTGTACTATACTAATGGTTTTTATATACAATAAAATTGTTGTTCAAAAGATACTTCACAAACATTACAACCAGGAGATTCGAATAGGAGGTTGGCTTTCAGCGAATGGTTTATTAATTTTTGTGATGAAAATTTGAATGGAGCGATCAATATATTTTATAGCGTGATGAAATAAATTTCTCCAATAGAGGAATGATTAATAAGAAGAATGAACACCACTGGTAGCAAGAAAATTTATGAATAATGCGCCACAAGTTCGATTTAGTTTTAATGTCTTGTGCGGATTAATTGGTTCGACAGTCGTTGGTCCAGCGTTCTACAATGGTACATTGACAGGAGAGAGATATCTGGAGTTTATTCGTACCCTCCTAGAGGATTTCAATTACCTGATGCGCCAAAATTTGTACTTTCAGCAGGACGGTGCTCCGGCACACAACTGCCATATAGTTCACAACTATCTGGACATCGTCTTTGCCGATAAGTGGATTGGCACAAATGGGCCAATTTGATGGCCAACATATTTAAAAGATCAGATATATAGAAACTGGTACAACAACGTGAACGAACTGCAAAATAAGGTTAGGGAGGTTTTCCGCCAATTGGATGGAAGGACAATCTTAAGAGCTACCCAGAGTGTCCTCAAGCCGGCATGAAAATGTATTGAGAATGAAGGTGATACCTTTGGGCAGTATTTATAAATTATGTTACTGCTTTTTCCTTTTCAATTTAATTTCAACGACATTATTTTAAGAGGTAATATGTTAAAATAAACATCAACCACAAAGACATGTATCTGTTTTTTGTTAAAAGTTGATTCTTTATACTACTCTACATTTTACAATATAAAAACCATTATAACTTCTTTGTTATTCGTTTTAAGACAATCTTGTATTGATACTTTTGCATCATAAATTAAAATATCTTTCATTTTGTTAAACAATCTACAGGCTGTTCAATTTAAAAAAATATAAATGTCAAAATTTCTTGGAAATGCGTCATTCAAATGTTTTTTTCGTATATTGCTTATAAATCAGCGTTAAAAACCCTAATACTTTGCTAATTTAACCTACTTTCTAGAATCAATAATAAGAGATAGCAATGGTGCGCACTTAATTTGAATCAGCCTGTATACAGCGTAGAACGAAAGTATATTAATTAAGTAATATTAACTTTTTGGAAAGGAAAAAAAAAAACTTGCAGAGATCTAGCAATTATTACATGGTATTAAACTACACCAGTTTCATCTAGTTACTTTATATGTTTCTAAAGTTACGACTTCATCGATATTTTCTTCCGGGTACAACAAAATGGCTTCATAGTTCAATGGTTCATCCTGGGCACAGTATTACATAGAAATAGTGCTACATTCAAATACGCATAATAATATGTTGATTTATTAATTGTGCTCAGGATGTCATATTTGATTGAGTAATAGTGATATTTGTTTACATTCAGAATTAGATTTTGTGCAATTACAAACCAATAAATTCGCTGATCTCTTAAATTATAATAGCCTAATTGTATACACACAAGTTTTGGGCACGTGGTTTCTTTAAATTAGGGAACATAACTTAAAATAAGTAACGTGCTGTGGCTATACGGAAGATTTGTGGATAGTAGGAACAGTGTTACAATTTATCAAGGAGTACAGGGTTACAGTACATAACATTTAATTTTCAGTATATAACGTATTGTGATAGAATCGTATTAGATCCATTTATTCTGTATTTGAATCTCAGCTAACGGAGAAAGATTCAAAAGACATTTAAGATTTTTTTTCATGTTAAATTTTTTTTTTATAATTTCTATAACATAAATGTAATCGAATATGTCTGTATGTAGCCGCGTTAAAGTTCAGACGTTGCGTTAAGAAACTAAAGTCAATTCAATTCCTGTGACAGAAAAATTATACGGTTAATGATTAGAAAAAAAATTCTACGTTTAATTCACAAAAATAATTTACGCGTTGAAGTTGAGCACTTTTTCCCAAATGCTTCGGTTGTATTTGGCGATAAAACAAAAGAAGTTAGTCAAAAGATGCGCATTCTAACGGTTTAAAGGAAAAGTGTGTTGATGTGACTAAAACATCCTACCTTAATAACGCTTTGGTTGTATGTATCATCAGTAGGCCCCGAATATCTGTACTTTTACGAAAGCACAAGGAACTAACATTAATCAAAATGCGTATTGATGAATAGTATTTTGTAGCCAAATATAAAAAAGCTAGATCCAAATGAAGGCTCTTACAATTTTATGCACAACCGTGCACCTTATCAAACAGCAATATCAATCAATGTAAAATGGTGGAGGTGCCGGTATTGTCATGGTTAGAGATTTGAACACAAAAGTGTGTTGACATGACTAAAACATCCTACCTTAATCACGCTTTGGTTGTATGTATCATCAGTAGGCCCCGAATATCTGTACTTTTACGAAAGCACAAGGAACTAACATTAATCAAAATGCGTATTGATGAATGGTATTTTGTAGCCAAATATAAAAGAGCTAGATCCAAATGAAGGCTCTTACAATTTTATGCACAACCGTGCACCTTATCAAACAGCAATATCAATCAATGCAAAATGGTGAAGGTGCCGGTATTCTCATGGTTAGAGATTTGAACACAAAAGTGTGTTGACGTGACTAAAACATCCTACCTTAATCACGCTTTGGTTGTATGTATCATCAGTAGGCCCCAAATATCTATACTTTTACGAAAGCACAAGGAACTAACATTAATCAAAATGCGTATTGATGAATGGTATTTTGTAGCCAAATATAAAAGAGCTAAATCCAAATGAAGGCTCTTACAATTTTATGCACAACCGTGGCACCTTATCAAACAGCAATATCAATCAATGTAAAATGGTGGAGGTGCCGGTATTGTCGTGGTTAGAGATTTGAACACAATATAAGTATATTATAAGGAATGTTTTAAAGCACATATCTATTCAAACAGAACACTAATAAAGGGCAATTAATAAAAGTAATTTCAAAATTCAAAGCTTATATGGATGATATATCGACAAGACCAAATGTGCTATTGAAGGCAAGCGCTGGTAATAATGTTAATAAAATATTTGTTTAAGTTCTTTCAACATATTCTGTACAATTTGTGTGTACAATAACAATTATTGATTTATTTTATTATAGTACTAAAATCGTGGATGGCCTTAATATTGTGGCGGGGACTATATATTATAATATCTATACCATGTTTCCCTTACTTTGTGTCAAATGTTCCCTGCAGCATTGTAAGCCATATAGTTGGGAATAATGCTACATATGTTACAAATATTGTTTTATATCAATGCTTGCCACACTTTTGTCTATAATAAAAAGAAATATTTATTTTAGAATCTGTATACGTTAGTCAATCGTGCATGCTAGTTCCAGAGGTAAGGAAATATATGTTCCAATAGTAACTCTAATCAAAACATAAACTAATTGAAAACAAGTCTATATTCGCACATCCGTTTGGGTATACGTCCGCTGAAATCGTCAATTATTCAATGTTAATTAGTGAAGCCAAAGAGGTGTAAGTTCTCATATTTTATTCACCATTCCGTCTACACCAATACCCAGTTCCCGACCGTAGAGAAATTTACAATTCATAAGTGGTTACGGCGGCAATGACAACACGTTTAATGCTAAATTCAATTGTTTTCCTGAAGTTGACAACTCTGTTATTAGATGTAAGTTGTCTATCTGAACAGGTGAGATACTTGCTTGCTAAATGTACTGTTTGCATCAATTTTGTCTTTTCCTTTGCACAAAGATTTGATGATTCAACCAATAATTGGCTTCCTTAACAAACTTTTGCATTTAATATAGATACTTAAACCACTCGAATACTTAAATGAATTATACAGAATTAGTTGCACGAATATTATTGACTCAATCTGCAATGATAGTTCATACAATAATCTTTCAAATTTTGTTTGGGGAAATAAACCCTTTTTAGTCAAAATTGGAAGTATATTAGTGTATAAACAATCCATAGATATTGGGTTGGTTATGTGTTATTCCGAAATATTTTTTTTTTGTATTATATAGCTAAACTATATTGAACTGTTTTTTCATTGTTACATTGTTACAGCAAGCCATATGAGCGTTTAAATTCACTTTACAAGAGATGGGACAGCCGGACGAGACAGTTCAGGCGTCATGATAGTATTCATTTCTCACTTTGGATTAAAGACGTGAACGATATTTCAATACCAATCGATATTATAGTGGCGATATTAGCTGCTTTTGGGCAACTATAAATTACTAATAACGATACTAGGTTTCTTATTTAGCTCTTTTTATTAGCATGAAAAAATAAACATAGGCTATAAGAAAAAATATACGAACGATGGCAAACCTGCGCGAATAGGGGAGAAAATATAAGTTCCTATACTCTATTTTTTTAATTCGGAAGAGTAAAATGAAAAGACGCGTTTACACAATGGAATTTTTCAAAGCTACTTTTTGGTGGCAGTTTTAAAACTAGATAGGATTTTATATGAGTTGTAGTTACTTAATTAATTGCATACATCGTTACAAAAAAAAAAAATTAATTAATTAAATATACAGGGTGATTCTCAATATATGCGACAAATTTTAAGCGCTGATTCCTGGGGTTATTTTGATCATAAAAGTTCAAAAGAATATATGTCCAAAATCGCTTAGTTCTAAAGTTGTACAATGTTTAATAGTAAGTTATCATAATTAATGTTTTTATTATAAATTAACAAAATAATTAGTAAAACAAAATTGACTTATACTAACTGTTGAAAATGACCCCCTAACTGCAATACAAGCTTCTATTCTCCGTCGTATTGACTGGCGAGTCCGTTCTAAAATACCAGGGGTATTTGCAATTGTTTGAAAAGCTGCGATAATACGATTTCTCAGATCATCGACATTTTCAATGGGAGTCGTATAAACTAATGATTTAAGGTGACCCCAGAAAAAAAAAAGTCCAAAGAATTTAAGTCTGGAGACCGAGGAGGCCACGGTTGTGGACCTCCCCGTCCTATCCACCGATCTGGATACGTATTGTCCAAAAACTCGCGAGCAACTAAACTAAAATGAGCTGGAGCACAAATGCATAAAATATATTTGTAATCTTAATTGCAACGGAACTTTTTCCAGCAGTAGGGGTAGCTCTTCTTCAAGAAAATTGCGGTATACCTCGCCATTTAACCGCAACGGTAAATATCAAGTGATATCCAACAATTCCGGACCACACATTAACAGAGAATTGATGTTGATGACGGGCATTCACTAGTTAGTGCGGATTTTCTTCGGCCCATATGTGATTATTATGAAAATTAATAATCGCGTTTCTAGAGAAAGTAGCCTCGTCGGTGAAGAATATTTGAGCCAAATAGTCAGGATTTTGTGCGATTTTGTGTTACATCCATTGACAAAAAGCCACTCTTTGCGAAAAATCCGCCAGCAAAAATGCCTGCACCCGTTGAATGTGATATGGATACAACAATTGATCTTTCAATATTCTCCAAACTGTGGCCTGACTAATGTTTAAAGCAAACGCAATTTTTCTGGTGCTTGTAGTAGGATGTTCCTCAATTCCATTTAGTATCATTTCTTCAACTTGTGGAGTTCTCACTGTAGATGGGTGTCCGTTATCAGTCGTCCGTTTTTTAAAATTTCCCGTTTCACTTAGACGTTGGAGAAGGCGGGCAAATATTGAATGATGCGGGATGATACGGTTCGGGTATCGTTCTTCATAAAGACGTCTAGCAGCACGCGAATTTCCATAGGCAAGACCGTAAACGAAATGCATATCACACATCTCAGCATTCGTGTAATTCATTTTAGAAAACAGAAACTGGCAATAAACTGAATGAATACTCTGACAACTATTGACAATTATTGAAATGAAAAATAAACAATTCCTTCTCAACACAATAGTTTTTGAAGAACCAACTGTGATATTATATCGTGTTGGTCATAGTTCATAATTTATTATTAAACATTCAATAACTTTAAAACCAAACCGTTTTGAACATATACTCATATGAACTTTTATGATCACAATAATCTCAGGAATCAGCTCTTAAAGTTTGTCGCATTTATTGAGAATCATCCTGTAGAATAATATTTATTGGTCAAATACACATCATATTAGATTTCAATTTTATATATAGCGCCTTTTTTAACTGAAGTCTCTGAATGTCCATTATATTATAATTTTTATATGATTATTTACAAGCGAACAACAATTTAGACTTATATTAAATGTAGGGTATACAAATTAAACAATAACTTGGGCTTAAATACACGTTATACATTATTTTGTTAATACATTCCATTACCTTTCAAAATAATTATTCACCATCACTATCCATTTTACTTGAACTACTATCTTTGTCCACAGATTTAATAAATGGATCGATTATATCATCGATTAATACATCTAACTCACATATTTTTCTTCCTTCTTTAATCTAACGTACTACACGGTTTTTCCAATTGCAAAATTGAAGTATTCTTATGGCGTACTTATAACTTGATTTATGATGAAGTTATTATTCAGCATTGAAACACAATATATTTTACCTACCGAAAAACTGCTTTTATCGGTTACTAATGTGATTCGCATTGTTTAACTAAGCCCACGTAAACCTAATAAAACACCGTATGATTTGCTATAACGAAAATCTCTAATAATAATATCGATTCCAAATAATTTACATATAATAAGTAACTTCTCTCATAATTCAGCAAACAGCACGAATTGTGAGGAAGAACTTTTTTTTATTTTGTATTTTCAAATTTTACCTTGCGCGAACATGTCTAATTCTCCTTCAAAATTTTAAAACATTCCTATTTAACTCTCCATTTATTATAAATTCTATTTGTTTATCTGTTTCTCTTATAAATTCTTGAGTACACATAAACCTCAAACAATAGAAATTATCTAATCACGGAATTCGTTGCATTAATATTTATTAAACGGCTGGTCGGCAACTGAACGTGAATTTGATATACATACGTGCAGCATACATATGTATGGATTCATATATGAGCATAATGTACTCTTAAGCTATCGACATTTTCCGTATGGTAACAGCTTAGTCGCATGTGTTTTAAGCAAACAGGCGTGGATATCTTGTGCATATTGTCTTGCTACTTTTTTTTTTTAATTTGTATTGATGTATTAAAAGCGTGTAAATATATCCAAAAAAAAAAAAGAACAGATATAAAATTATTGGCATAAATTGACAATTAAATTAGCAGAAATTTTATTACTGCCTCTAAACCTTTCATCTTAAACTTTCTATATTTGTTATTAGTCAATAATCAGAATAACCTACGAATTAGGTATATATTGTCTACATGTAGGTATACTGCTTTCAGCAATTCTTGCTTGATATGATAAAAAAAAGAATTATGTATAGCACAACTCCAATCAAGTTGGCAGTACAAGTATTTCAGCACTATTGAATGGTTGTACAGCGAACATATTAAACAACAATCTTTTTCGCCACTTTCTGCCTCTTGGATTTTTGTATTTAATCTCCCATCTTTTTTACTCGTTAAATTATACCAGCCATTCTAGGTTCCTAATATCTTGCACTAATCTGTACAGGTCACTGGCTGATTGATCGGAGTAATCCTTTGGCTTCATTTTTGCTTGTCTTCTTGCATCCAAAGCCTCGCATTCACATAGATTATGGGCAAGCGTTCTCTGTCCTCTCATTACACAGTCTGCAGTTGGTCTCTCCAGTATTGATCCCAATTTTCTGTATGTGACCATTCAATGAACACCTGTTAGAAGACCTATTACGATACGAAATTATTTCTATTGCGTTGGTGTTCTTCAGCCTTCTTTTTTGTGGTCCGGTTTAGCACAAACCATCAAAAAAAAAAGGTCAATACATCAAGGATGCATACAAATAATAACAAAACGAAATGTTGACCTAAAAAAAAAAGGTCTCTATCTTGCATATCTGGTAGATCTTCCAACCTGAGATGTTCCATTCTTGCCGCATCCGTCATCACCAAATGGAGAGGAAGGAGGTCTAGAGGTATACTCCTCATTGCTTCTGTTATTCCTAAACGCACAAGCCTCTGTATCTTGCTCAGTTCAGCTAAAGCAGTTTGCCACTGTATTCTTCTTCACCATACCAGAGATGCACAAGTGATCATGAGTTAGACCATGTGTCACTTGTACTTCAGTCCACCCATGTTCCATGCCCTATGTCATTGTCTGATGGTTACGTATTCAGCTAAGAAAATTTCGGTTTTATTTCAAAAAAAATCCGGGTTTCGATTGTCCTGGCTTAGTCAACCCATAAGCGGCAGCCCTTAGGTAAATCCCAAATACGTTATAAACGGAGTAGGAGAGACTGGGGCTGGTTGTGACAGAGGTAGATTGTTACAGCGGCAGCAGTGACTAAACAGAAAACGCCATAAAACTTTAGGAAGTGGCAAATGATCACACCATCATCGGCCAATCTTTTGCCACTACCTACGGTTCATTCATTCAATTTAGGGTGGGCAGTTGATGTCCGGGCACTTGAGCAAGGTGCTCATTGTACCATCCCTATTGATTCTCTTATTTCCACTCGAACAGCTTGGTGTTCTCTATAAAGCCCAGTATCTTGCCCAGTGGAAACTTGAGGACCTTCGAGGGCTTCAATAGATCTCTCCCGAAGTACTTCTGCCTAAGTACCTTAAGTTCCTCAAAAGTGCAGATTACATGTAAACTCGTTTCCTCCTGTAGTTCGCATCTTCTACACCACGGTTCGCTTACTCGGCCTGTGTTGTACAGATGCTTTCTCAGGGGACAGTGTCCAGTTACCAACCCAGCAATGGTTTATTTTTTTTTTTTTTGTAAACAAATAATACATCTAATTTAAATGTAAACATATCTGAGACAACACTTGAACGCTTAATGAAACAAAGAGCCACGTTTTAAGCAAACACAGAGAAACATTATATGTATAAAATAGAAATAAATAATACTTTAGGGAGACATGAGTTTTGAATTTGACTGCACTTCCAATTCTAATAATCTGTATATAAATCTATCAATTTTTTTTACCAAACCATTGCATTTCTCAACAAAATTTTCGATCCCCACTCACACACATCACGAATCCATTCACCAGTGGGTGACACCACTACAACAACAGATTCAAATGCGCTTATTAAAGCAACTCTAGGAAGGGATTATGCCTTCGTATAAGATGAGAAAAAATGTTTTCCACGTCAGTTATTGTTTGTTTAAAAAATATAGGTCTAATAATTCATCTCCTTGAAATTGCTAGCCAGACGCCTATTTTTTGCGGATGTTATGAAGTTTCTACGAATTCGTGAGGATTTTTGGCGACCATATTCTCATATTTTGCTTATTTAAATAATCAGAAATATGGAACCAAGTCTCATCAGCAAAAAAAAAAAAAACCATTTATCGAGAATGATGTCAATACCTACTGTGTTCTCGTATCAAAATATACTTGCGTGAGTTCATAAAATACTTGAATTTTATACGGAAATAGCTTTAAGTCCTAAATCGTATGGCATGTTCCCACTGACAACTGAACTTCTTGAGAAAGCTCTGGAATTGATTTTTTAGGTGAGTTATCCATTCGACGTCGAATATTCTGTACGCAATTTGTGGTTTGTTTTTTAGGTGCACAACGGATAATCTCGAAAAAAAAGAGGCTGGAATACCTTTTGTAGGGCCTGAACCCTTTTGCGGGATAAGTAGTACAATACTAAAGAAACACTGAAAAGAGAAATGAAGCAGAGAAAATCTAATTATAGGGAGAATCTCCAGGAAATGAAACAAGGCAAAATTCTTCTGGGAACCTATAACCAGAAGAAGTTTACAGAATGCAGTAACTTAAGTAAGAACAATGTTCGCATATTAACAGGAATACTTTCAGGCCATTGTAAACTGAAAAGACATCTGAGTAAGCTTGGATTCGCAAAGGAATCTGAATGTAGACTTTGTGGGGAACAGGATGAAACACTCATCCATCTTTTCTCAAATTGCGCAGCACTGTGCAACTCGAGGGCGTTGCACCTGGGAGCATGTGAAATCGAAGAGGGAGACTTACATAACCTGGGCCTTCTGACATCCTACACTTTCTGAAAGGAATAAGATTAGAGGGCCAGCTGTAAAACAGCAAGAATAGGGGACACAATTGATCTCTTAGATCACAGTGTAACATCACCCTCCTATATTTTTACATACATATTGTTGCGCAAACTTTCTTCTTACGGATTCAGTCCAGCACTTCTCTGTCTGCTGCAGTCTTATCTCAACTGCAGAGACAGTTATGTCCATTATAACGGTCTCGTAGTTTCTCACCTGTCTCTGGTGTTCTCCAAGGATCTAACTTGGGTCCACTTTTATTTATTCTTTATATAAATGATTTGCTGTCCTCACTATCATGTTCTGTTCTTGCTTATGCAGATGATTTAAAAATTTATTCTACCATCAAAACTTGGGATGATGTTACACACTTGCAACATAATTTAGATTGTATCACTGAATGGTGTTCGTCCTCAAAACTGAAGATAAACATTAGTAAATGCTTTCACGTATCATACACCCGTAGGGCTGATTGCAACAAAATTCCATCCGTTTATTTTACTCAGTGTGAAAACTTAAGCAATGTGATACTATTAAAGATCTGGGAGTGTATTTTGATAAGCGCTTTAACTTTTCCTACCACATCACTCAGCTCTGTGCGTCGGCAGCCAAAACTTTAGGTTTTGTCATGCGTTCTTGTAAATACTTCGATAACCTAACTGTTTTGAAATTACTTTATTTCACCTACGTCGTTAGTAAACTTGAATATGCGTCTCAAGTTTGGTCTACGCAGTATATTTATCAGCAATTATCGGTTGAAAAGTTACAACGTCGCTTTTTAAAATTTCTTTCATTCAAAACGACTGGTATATATCCTGAACGTGGAATTGATTACTGCTCTTTGCTGTTAGACCACAACTTCGTATCTCTGAGTCACCGGCGTGAAGTTCTTGGTGCCAAGTTTATTTGGAAATTAGTCAACGGTTGGATTGATTGCCCATACCTTCCGTCCTGTATTTCTGTTGCCATTACAAGATCCTGTTCGCGTTCCTCGTCAACTTTTCTTCTACCTCTTTGTAGGACAAATGTGTTGCACGGATCACCTTTATCCACGATGTGTCGGGCCGCCAATTTGCATTACAGTGATATATTTTTTAATAGAGTTCATGAATACCATTAATATTTAATTCTATATAATGCTTTCTTTTTTTCTGGAATGTTATGTTTATAATATATGTATGTGTACACTTTTATTATTTTTGTCTTTATTGGAGAACCCGTTGGACATAAGTATATTATTATTATTATTTTATTATTATTATTTTATTATTATTATTATATATATATATGTATGTAAAAATAAATTAGGAGAAAAATCGCAAAGTAGAAAAAGATGTCAAAATTTTGTGAATATGAATTGAAGAAAGGTCAAAGTAAAATAATGACTGTGCCTAATAAGCTTGGATAAAGGTCACTTTAATTATGGTTTTCGGTATGTTTATAAAATACTTTATTCTATTTAGAATTACTTTATGTAATACATTAAAATTTCGAATTATTATATCAAAAATTCCCCAATACGATAATTATTTTAAAACAGAGTATTGTTTGTTTGAAGGTTCAGAGTGCTACAATCTTTCGTACTTTTTTTTGCTACGTAGGTAACGATTTCCAATACAAGCAAATCTCCACAGAAAATTAATTAAATATTACTACGTGCATAATTGTGCATAAAACAGATTCTAGGTTAGATGCGATAAAAATACCACTATACAAACATAAATAAATGCACTTGTTTCTTCATATGTATAATCTTGCACCATGCTAATCAGGTCAGTTACGCAGATTAAAATAGTGCCAAGCTATATATTTTTTTTCTTTCCAGAATCATACTGATAGCGTTATGTATATTGTACAACGTACGTTTTATCATAATAACACAATAGTTTACTATGATTAATATGCATTTGCTAGATATTGTTTCTAAGCATACGCGATCACTTTTATGCGGTTTATTTTCCCTTTTCGAACTGTGTTAAGTAGTTTTCCAGCAATAAGTTGGTATTCCGGTGGGTGATTGGAGATATTGTATACATATATATATTATAAATTCTGTTGCTGATATCTTTTCACGGCACGTATATTTAGATATGCAAAGATTATGATTAAAGTCTTGAGTTTTGATATAAAATACTTTTATACTCTTATGTGTATGCTAGTTTTGCAAATCTGCAAAATTCATGGCCAAATTTCGCCGTGATTTAGTGCGATTTTGATAAGGCGAACGTTAAATATATGTGTACATAAAACGAAAATGTTTGGTCATGTCGCCTATAAGTAGATAAATATTTTACTGTTTGTTTTTTATTTAATCATCATCAAAAGTGAGATAATTTTTTCTATGGAAAAATTGTCGGCCATTAAAAATGTTTTAATATCTGCGTATAGAAAGCTGTTTCTATACGTAGATTCTTTTAAGTTAGTACAGTTGCAGGCAAAGTAGTAGTTACTTGGTTTTATACCAAAATTGTATGTGTTAATTAAAACATCCAGATTGATTGTTTTGGATTTAACCCTTGGGTAATTTACCACTGTAGGTAATTCACTATTGCGGGGATTTCATCGGCTAAAAATAACCAATCAGAAATTATATCTGGTTTCAGTTATTTTTTTTATCTTCGGGGTTGTTTGGAATAATATGTTTTGATAATTTTTATCATATCTCTGAAAATACATAGATGCAGAAGTACATGATTAGAATGACTAATTTTGTAAAGGATATGCTAATAGCGAGGGGACTCCCAGAAGAATATGCGAGCTTCATACATGTATATGAATGAAAACCCTAACTTCCTCTTTTGTCTGATATGAGATTTGAGATTATTTAATAGGGTCGGCAACCACTTTTTTTATTTTTTTTTTATTCGAAAGAAAAGTTTCAAATTACTAGGAATTTACAGGTTTTTTGTTTATGAGATTAGCATTTTTAAAGGAAAAGAAGTTTGAAGACGTATATTTTTGAAAAATGTTAGTACAACGTCACAACTGTTCGGCCCAATAAAGAATTAGAGATTCTGAGCCAATAAAAAAATAATTGGCGATTGCACGATCTACACACAAAAGAATCTATTATCAATCTGAATATCTTTATTTATTCGGAAATCGAAACTTAATATATATTTAAATGAACTAAATCTTGTTGGTTAGAACATAAGAGTAAATTCTCTGAAAACACAAGAGTATATTGTGTAGAACAAATAGTATAAATAATTGCATTGAAGTATACTTCCTCCAAATGAACATTGTTATCATAGTGAGAAAGTCTGTAGATTCAAAATAAAATCCCTTGTACGTTTGGTATAATGAATAACTATATAAAATTATTAAATGTTTTGTATTGAAAATATGAAATATCAAATTGAAATTACCATAATATTGAAACATTTGAAACGAATTTTACCCCACCATTTATTGCACTAAAACTTATCTGTCATTGGTTCCCTCTTTTTTAAGGGGGGTTTAGGGGATTTTGCATATACATACGCTTTACTTAGCGTCAATTTTTGATTGACCAGCGAACAGTGTTATTGGTTGTGAGTGTAAGTAAATCTAAATGGATACCCCAGCCGTTTCATAGCTACTTAGAGAATGGGGTGGAATGGGACTGATGCACAGGTGCTACCATTAAAATATTCGAAGGTAAGTACGTACGTGTTATCTAATATTAAAGGATTACTGGTTTAAAAAACTTTGAAATAATACTTAGACTCAGCGCCATTGTGTAGATAATATATGAACATGGTAGGTGTGTACATTAACAAACATATGTAAGTATTTACTAGTTATTAGTTTTCAGCAGGTAATACCAGCAAATTATTATACTGATTGAAATTATATCAGTAACCAACATCGACTAGATACCAGGCCCAGGCAATGAGTGGGAAGTACCCCGAGAACACCGGTCGCAACGACGGATTCGCATAACATCCATACCTCCACGCATCAATATCCCGTGCGCACTCCTGGAGTACCCCGATGCGCTACCTTCTCCGTTGTAAAACTATAAAGGATGACAGTAAATTTATTTAATTTCATTGTATTTCTTTATTTATTAATTTCCCCCTACCGAGGTTTTTTGCTGTTACAGACACAAAATTAGTAGATAATTATTACCCTTGAATAGTAGAAATGCTTAGATTAAGCAGGTAAGTATTATCAGTTCAATATACTTATATTTTGGAAGCAAATAATGGCAATACTTCAAATAATACTTTTATATGCTTCTATGACATGTACATAAATTATTAAGGAATAAATATGATAGTTTCCAGTTGAGAAAATCTATTTACTCAAATCTAAAATAATTATTTTTGTGCTGAAAATATTATATGTTCATAATGATTTTAGTATATTGATTACATTTGAACTAAAAAATTGTTTCGTCTAACAAATTCACGGGTTTGGAAACTGAACAAATTTTATTCTCAATATAAATACATCATCTTCTTGCTTATCTATAGCAAGTTATGTTATATTCAATGTGATGGATTTATATTCAAATTGAGTAATTATTTTTTGTGTGTATGAAAAGAAATCCTTTAAATATTTTTTTTAATGAAACACCTTGTATATTAATCGCAATGAACGATCTGAAAAAAAACTTTTTTGTATTAGCGTAAGCCCATTGGATATACATAGACGGAAAGTTGCTACTTAAATCTGAAAGATTTATCCATGTGCAATCCTAAACTTTTCGAAATCTAGACCAATCTTAATAACGAATCATTATGTAATTTTAATCTGTGAATTATGATTGGGTTGCGAAATATCTTCACCCTTGCCAAACAACATTACAGAACACTTATCTAAAAACTGTTTAAATGGAGGTGGTATTCAATATTATAATTGGTACGATATCCAAATCTTGCTGAATCCTTTAAATTGCCTCTGTAAAATCAGCAGGGGAAGTGAATAGAATATCTGAGTATCATCAGCATACATTCTCAGTGTATAATGTTGAATTTGATCAGGAATTTTGTGAATATATGGTGAAAATGAAAGACGTCCAATTGAGGAACCGTTGAGAAGCACCCTGTTTTCATACAGAGCTTTCCAGAACCTACATCCCTAAACATTACTGTACCTTATCGTCTAAAAAAAAATTAAGTAGCTTCGTCGTGTCATTTAGAATAAAGATAAAAAAATTTTAAATGCCGAATTACTAACATTATAGTTAATCTAAAAAATAATAGTAATATAGCAAGCCTAATAACTATTGTTGAATCGTATTACAAAAAGCTATTTCTTGTTTCATATTTATTTATTTTTTAATTATTTAATATATATGTTGTAAATTCAAAAATATATATTTTCTAAATTCATATGTTTTATTGCATTATATTTATAGATATGATTCGATTTTGTCTACCCTTTCTACAAGTCACAACGTAATGAAGCTTTAAATAAAGGATTTTCCTCATCCATTTTGATCCTAATCAATTTCGTCGTTGGCGTTAATCTGTTGTATGTGAGTGGATTTAATTTTATCTAAATTGAGGCTGGTTAGGTATATAAATATATGCAACTCCTGTATGCCGATAATGTGCTAATCACCTTATACCAATATATATCCGGTAAGAACTGAACGTTTGGCCAGATATGTGAATAGTGAATAGGACCTCATGGACGTGTGTAAAAAAAAACACATATAATATACGACTGAGGAAATTCTGACTCAAAAGTATATCTAATCAACAGGATATGACATACAGTCCAAATAAATTGCAATACGAAAAAATCAAATAAAAGAATCAAATGCGTTAGATAAAGGGACTTAAAGTGCACGGCTATTTATTTCCACACACTGTTGAGTTAATGCACTCCACTGTCTGGGTGAATATTTGATAAGGAATCAGTCATATTTGTTTCTAGACAACCGCTAATCAGAAATTCGTTACGTTTCCGTATAAAAAATTGTAGTGAAATACAACACTCCAAATAAAAATGGAAAATTAAATGAGCAGTTAAAAATATTGTATTTACATTTTGGTTTGAAGAGAACAGTAATTTTTCAATCTTCAAAATCCAAATCGAACTCCATTTTGTAAAATTTGCAGTCAGATAATTCAATTATTTTTTACTCATTTCTTATTATTACTAAGCAATATATTTTCTAAATTGTTGAATCTGTAAAAGTCGCACTTATAGATGCTAAAATGTATCTTTATGCGCAAAATCAAATCACCCAGATTTACCTTTCCACATTCAGAAAAGTACCTGCATTGAGCTAACCAAAATGTAGTTACTTTAACAATGCTGTTTGGTTGTATATGGCGAACCAACATTTTTTGTTGCAGGAACGAAAAAAAAAATGGTTAGTTATTCGTTGTTAGTTGTTAGTACAACAAATTTATATTGTTATGGTAACTCTAGCAAGGGGTCAATCGAACACTTTGAAATGTATCACGTGAAAATTATTGTTGAAATAATTTAGTTATGATAACCAAAATTTAAGTCAAGTTAACCAAATCCTCTTAGTTAGTTTAAATATATATTGTGCTTCAATTTATCAAATTTAGAATATTCCACTTAGATGAATATTTAATTGAACGAACTATAATCTTTAATCTTCTTTTAACAACGTACTTATTTGAGGGAGACATGCGGTCGATATTGTAAACACGCTGTTGATCGCGAGCAGATCACTCCGCCGCTGTAGTATGCGGTTAAGAAAATCGCCCTTTCAACGATCACAGCTCCTATTAGACGTATATCTGGTAAATATACTAGATTAATATGTTATAAATGTACTTATCATCCTAGTTGTGCTAAATATGTTCTGCTACTGGAGTGAAATAGCAGAAACGCCATCTATGGGACAATTTCTGTAATACATGTACGTATTTAGCGTATTTGCTGTGCTATATAGGGCTACAAAATAGATGTACTGATATTCTTCGATTTCTACAATCCAAAACGTAATTTGATTTAATGCTTCAGAATTATCTATCTAACCGCATTTTTAGTTGAATGGAAAAAAAAACGTGTTAACTTTCTAGTAAAGGAACCATTTTTATTGTTAATTGGAACAAGTTCAAATTGTAATTTAACTAAACCAATTCAAGCTAAATTCTTTCTTTATAGAACCCGAGAAATTGCTTTGATTTAATTCAAATTTTGGTCATAATAACAAAAAAAAATTCAACAACGAGCATTTTGTTAATTTAACACAGTAACTTTTCTAAGTGTGTGGTAATAGAATTGTAGTTGATAGCAATTATCTACCTCATGACGAGAGATTGCTGACGATGGATAAATACTTGAGTTATTGTTTGGGCTATTTCCATCGTTTATAGGATTTGCCAGTTCGTCTACTGTCGTCATCAGGGTAGCCTGTAGTCTTGCCAACTAATTTGACAAATATGTTAAAATTGGTTCTCGCACATGTTTGTCAAATTAATTGCAAATAATGAGTTTGGCAAGACACAGCCCTTTTTAGGTCTGCCCTGATGACGGCAGTAGACAAACTGCCGAAACATCGGATCATGTAGGATTTTGCTACAAACGATGGAAATAGCCCAAACAACAACTCAAGAATTAGCTACCTGTTCTATTTTTTCCATATCTTATCTAATTACAGATTTCATTATTCAAAATTTGTATGATGTAGTGTGAACTATATTGAAACAGTTGTATTCATGCTTAACATTAGGATAAAATAGTTTAGTGTTTCTGCTTGCTGCGCGATCTCATCCAGTAACATGTATTAATCTACAATCTAGAGAATGAAAACAATCAAGACAGATCAGATTTACCGTTCATATATCATAGTTTGCGTTCTTAAAGATATTTATTCGTAATATTGTGTTTTATTTCTTTAACAATCTGATCAACGCCTGGTGCTTTTTAAACGATATACTTCGTGTCTTACTACATAATTTTGTTTAATCTAAAACCAACTAACGTCTAATTTCGCTTTTCATGCATAGTCCCACTGATGATATCATTTTTTCATATTAGTGCTAAAACCATTTCCTCGATAAATTGCTCAGTGTTTCAGAAATATAGGGTCTCGTTTAATTTTGACAAATTTGGAAATTACAAAGCATGTTCATTAACTTTTTCTTCCAATACATATGAAGGGTGCACGGGAATAACGATCAAAGTCCATTTTTTTGTGAAAATGAGATAAGGGTGCCATTTTGTAGGAAATTCTGAGTATTATAATAATGCGCGTTCAAACTGTTTCAAAAACGATGGTAGTCCGTAGAAATCAAAGTTGCTATAATGTAGTTTCGTTTAGAACCTTTAAGCCGCAAACTTCAAAATTCATGTATCTCTTAATGCCTGAGTACGGACTTTGATCGTTATTCCCGTGCACCCTTCATATATATTTTTTTAAATCAGAAAATTGTCATTTTCCCCTTTCCTAGTAACTTTATTATAATCAGTATTTGGTTATTGTTCCCTAGATGTTAGAAATTATGAGTTATTATTCATCAACAACAATGACAATTCATATTAATTTTGAATTATTCATAAATATATGTAGATAGTGATGGAAATAAAAGCTGTTATTTTGTATCATGCTAAAGTTTTCCATAATATACAGTATATTAAATGTCGAGAATTAAGCAAGAACGAATTATAATACAATAGTTGTTTACTGGACAAATACTCATTCGCAATAATAGTTCAGTTGGGGATCATGACGAACTTTGCTTGCGCAAGTTAGAATTCCACTAATCTATTGTAATAGTGGCGCTACATTTATGCAAATATTCACTGAGAAAAATATTTATTGTTTTAGTTTCTGAAGGAGGCAATATATATCTATATTGTGGAAACCTAAATAATAGCATGAAAAATATTTTTTCGTAAACATATATACATATATATAATTTATGTAAATCTCTGTTTTTGTTTTGCCTTTCGTAAATTTACACTTATTCTGGGAAAATTCTTAACAGTATGTAATTTTATTTCTTTAATATTCGTATACAACATAGGCGATTAGTTGATTCCACTAGTTGAACGGACGGTTGTCAATGAGCATACTGATATGAACCCTTTCACACGAAGTCAACTTGTCCGCTTGGGCCGCTTCAATAGGTCTTTAATGGCACCCTGCGCGTTAGTATTAATTCGCAGATACACCGTGGTACTAAGCAAATTACCGTTCTGATGATAACAGATAAGTATTTGGTGTATATGTCAGGCATGCACACCATTTATGCCGAATATACATTATTATTGTAATGGATTAAGAGAACTGCCATCTTTACGACATTTGCGGTACTAATACAATATATTTAACTTATTTGCTACTACATGGATAGAAAATTTAGCTATATAATAGTGTTTTAGATTAGAGCACGTGTTTAGAAGAATGAAAAGGATTAGATTTGGTAAAACGTCATTTCAACATTGTAGTTGTATTAAATTAACTGCAATTTCCTTATTTCTTAAATATGATTCCCTAAAAAGTGCATAGCTCTAACATAAAACGTATTTTCGTGTCATTCACAGACACGTGCCTTGTACATATCTATTTAGTTAGTTTTTGAGGAACATCCTTAGATAAATATGCATGTTATCGAATATACAATATTATTAGAATTATTAGTTCACAAGAATATCAGTTGTAATCAGCATGCAGTGGTTTTGTGTCAATATTTATTTATCTATGAATAGTTACCATACGTGCATGTGATATGTGTATAGTGTTTCCTATTTATTATATGCTATATTACTTTATTCCCTGCCAGTTTTTATTTCCTGTAATCTAAGCATTTTGGAGTGAACAATTTTGCCCATTGTCATTGCAATTTTACAGTAAACACTTATTTTATAATCATTTTTAGCTGGAAGATAAGTAGTTTCTACTGAAAAACGTATTTTAATCTTCTTACACTTGGCTGGGCATGAAGTAAGTTGCACCGTGCCACAAAGACTTATTTAATGTGAGCACATTGCTTGATATAATTAAGCAAGTAATAGAGTGGCTACTATGTAGCCATGCACCGACAATTGTTCAACTCACCTAAAAAAAATAGGTTTTATCACTTTTCACAAACCTTCTCGTTTATTGCTCTCTTTTAAATAACTGTCATCAAATGATCAACACGTTAAAATCGTCTTGGAGGCAGACATTATGTCTTAAATAAAAATAGGCAAGGGATGTCTGCTGCTTTGAAGATCTAACCTGCCAAAAGGCCTTAGAATATCTTGATATTAGTATACTATGACGTGATTCCCCTTCTTGCCGTAATCACGCCTGTAAACTGGCCTTCTTTTTGAGTTAATTCGTCCAGAAAGTTAAATCCGTTAAAAAATATATATAGTAATGTTCAGATTTGGAAGAGATAGAGGAAGTCTCGAAAAACAAATGGGCCAATTTTTATAGATTGAAATACTATATTAATAGCTGTGTTCGCGGAGGAGTCATAAACTAGTCAGACGCGATTCGATTGGCTCAAAGAAATCCGAAACTGTTTTCTGACTGATTTCACAGTATATAATTGGCTTGGAACATAGCTAATGTAATAAAATTAAAATTGCCGCCAATAATAACAAATTTGATTGGTCACAAGTCTATTCGGAGCAAATGTTAACTTAATGTCCAAAAATAAGAATTAAATCATGCATCAAGATCTGTAATTTGATATTTTTTTATGTATATAATATCATTTTGATCATCATTCCTTTTTTAATAAAATTATTTTTGATTTCCTCACATATTTTCCGCATATATACATATCTAACAGTTTTTGAAAAATTATTCGTTTTTCGCCAAAACTTTTTTGAGGCGCTTTTGCGTCAAAGCAAAGTATAAAAAGTGCCTACAAAGTAATAATCTAAAAGCTATAGATTGTGTTGTACAACTTTCTGGGACAAAAATTGTATTGACATAACGCAAAATCACGAGAATTATTCTAATTATAACAATGTTGCTATTAACTAGCAGTTATCACTATCACTGTGTTTCAAGTTTTATCTTAACATACTACTATTAGAGGTCAATTCAAGTTAACATAATCAAAGTCATTTACCTCAATATTATCAATTTAAACAACTAAGGAAATATAGTAACTAAATATTAAAAGATATTAAGCTTACAAAGTATTCTAAATGTGTTCAAGAAAAGTTTCAGTACATAGTTTACAATTCAATTCACTAGCATTTAAAACAATATCCATGTATTAAATAGTATGTTAGGTTTAAAAGCAATAAATGTAAATTATGTTTCAGATATCTTTAACAACAATGCAAATATGTAAAAGTAAAATATTCTAAATCTATTCCTAAAAATTTTCCTAAATTTTATAAGAAATTGATAAAACAATTAATGGTGTAAAGCCATATGTCTCTTAAAAAACAATCTTGCTCAATAAATGTGTAATATTATACTATAACTTACATCGTCTCGACAGCATTCTTTGCAATGTTTTTAATCAATGTATGTCTTATGATTAACTAGAACCAGCTGATAAGTGTTTCAGGTCAAATGTATGCCAAGCAAAATAATAAAAAAAGAAAAACAATAACCGATATCACATTGGCAATCATATATTTTTATATACAGAATATTGGTTTATTCAACACAGGAAATATTATTCATTTAATTCTATATTCAAAAAAGGCACAATTCCTACCTTCAATAACTCCCTAAAATATGGACTACAGGCTGATAAAACCACACGGTGAGCTTTCAGACTCTTCCCATCACAAGCGAGTGTCACGTCGACAAAGTCTTCATCATCCCGGAGATTCTCGAATGCTGAAGTAATACTGCTTTGGTAATTGTTCCAACGCAGGCAGAAATGTTGTGTGTCTACCATCGTAAATAGTATTCACCTGAAAGAAACAGAAAGAAAATCCGTTACGTGATTTTTGTACTATCATCTATGAGGATATTAGGCATATGGTATTTGAAGCGAATGAATTTACATTTAAAAAATAAATGCTCCTATTATAAGGTGCATTTATTAGTGAATTGGACGCGGGCGAGATAATGACAACTCAAGAGGATGTTATATTTAAACTAAGTCATAACTCTTAGATGTATTTATTACGTTAGATCGCCGGTTTGCTTGCATTTGCGGATTTTATTAAGGGAAAAACAGAATCTAACGTTCGAAGAGAGTGAGGTTAGGTCATTCACTTCACCGATTTTAACGTATCAAAACAAGCCATAGAAACTGTGAATAATTATTAAAAACGACTTACATAAATAATAATAGAGCACATTATGCGTTGATAAAGTCAGGCAGCGTATTATAGAGAGAGATTAATTGTTTATTACGTTTGTGTAGATAAAAGGATCTATTTTTAATATGTATGTAAATAAACTGCGGACGGTGTATTTCGTTTCGTAGAAGCAGACGCGCACGCCACTGCCCGCCCGCTCCTTGCACTCAACGGTGACAGCTTGGAAACTATTGCGGAAGCCGATAGAGGGATATACTGTTGCAGGACGCTGCGGACGCTGGTTCTCGTCTCGACTAGGTCGTTAAAAATAAATTGTAGAAAAAATCCGCCGGAGGGGGTAGCTAAATAATGCGCGAATATGGTCATATTGCAGCCACAAAAAAATGGGGAGAAAAAATACGCTAGCGTAGAAAGGGAAAGGCGTGATTGCCCCGGATTTTTTTTCTTTTTATGTGTTAAAGGTAAAAAAAAAGTAAATTTGAATATGAAAGAAGTTAAAACAGATAAAGTAACGCGTTTTTTTTAATACTTTATTCCTGTATCTTTTTGATTGTGTTATTTTTTTTTCTTTTGATAAAAAACGATTGATATAAAAAAGAGAGAAAAGTAAATATGAACAAATTAATCTAGAAAGAGATGGAAAGCGTGAAACAGAGTTATTTGAATTTGTTATCTTGCTTTATCAACAAATATACGTATAAGTGAATGAAAATGCAGTATAACTATATAATACCTCAATATTAATATTTTGAAAGAAATTTGGCTTAAATTACGCTTTCTTTCTGAATAATTAATTTGTTTATCAATTTGTAAATTATAAATCTCTAACAATTGTTTTTTTTTTCTCTTAGTATTAACGTAGAGAAACTACGATTTTCTTATTAAATTAAAATAAAAAAAATATCAGAAAACTATAGTATGCATACTATAGTTTGGGTATTATTTTCAAATAGGATCGGTTTAAAATTAGATCTGAAACTATATTAATTGTTTGTTAAATATTTATTTTTGTTATAATAAAATTAAAGAAAATTTTAATAAATTATTATTTTAAGAGAATTATATATTATATAAGTATGTTTGTTAATGTATTTTTGTTACTTAGAAAACTTTGTTCACATTTTTCTTTTCTACAATGGACATTAAAATGTACTTTAACAGAATTTAAGCTGTGTCAAATGCATAATATTTCTAGGTTAGAACTTATTTTTCAAATATTTCATTATCATTAGTATTTTTTATTATTAAGTATTAAAATATGGAATTGAAATAATTTTATATGCAAAGTAATAATATTTCATAACTTGTTTTTGATATTTCTTTTTTAAGTTTTGTGGGAATTGAACGCAGATTTGAAACTATATTTTAAATACCGAATAATGTATATTTTTCATTTTTTTTTTTACATTTTATTTTTTATGGGTGTTAAAATGTGGGGGTAGAGCAATTTGAAAACAGTATGTATTTTTCACTACTACTTTTTATGTTTTTTTTTTTTTTTATGAGTAATTAAAGTATATGATTCGAATTGTTTTAAATGTGAAAATAATGTAAAGTTTTGGAACATATTTTTCAACATTATTTATGATTTTTGTACATAGGTATTAAAATATAGAGTTAAACTATTTTTAATGCAAAATAATTTAGAACTTATTGTTCAATATTTTAATAGATATCATAATATATGTGTAGGGTTAAATTGGAAAAAAAAAATAATTTTTCTTCTTAAAGTTTTCTTGGGGACTTATTTTTTATTGATTATCATAAGTATTTAACTGTAATGTGAAACTAATTTAAATATAGAATAATTCTACGTTAAAACTTATTTTTAATGTTTTTTGCTTTGTATTTTTATGAGTGTATATAATTAAAATTGTTTTTAATGCAAAATAATCTTAGAACTTGTCCAATACTTTCAATGGGTTTTATATGTGGAGTTAATTGTTTTTAAATGTTAACTGTAAACAATGTCATTCTTCCGTTTTCTTGGAGACTTTAATTATCATAAGTATTTGACTGTGATGTGAAGCTAATTTAAATACAGAATAATTCTACGTTAAAACTTATTTTTAATTTTTTTTCATTTGTATTTTTATGAGTGTAGAGGATTAAAACTGTTTTAATGCAAAATAATCCTATCTTAGGACCTGTTCAATATTGATTGTGTATAATTAATGGGTATTAATGCGTAGGGTTAAATCTTTTTAAATATTAGATGCAAACAAAAAAGTTTTGTTGGGAATTATTTTTTTCTATGTTATTAAGAGATTCCTCGTTTGTACATAATACGTTTCGAAATGATTATACTTTTAAGTAATCTTTGTAGATTAATGTGTAAAGGTGGCATTTATCTTAGCATTATCAATTTAAACAACTATATAGTAACTAATCAACTATTAAAAGATATTAAGCTTACAAAGTATTCTAAATGTATTCAAGAAATCAGCAATTTAGAGTTTCAGTATGTAATTTAACAATATCCATGTGTTAAATAGTATATTAGTTTTAGGTGCAATAAATGTAAATTAAAAAAACGATTTCTTGGGAACTTCAATCATTTTTTGTATGTTATTAAGAGATTTCTCATTTGTACGTAACAAATTCGTAATATAATTAGCATCTTCCCGAAATAATTATATTTTTAAGTAATCTTGGCAGATTAACGTGTGTGGGAGGCATTATTTTCGATTATTAATAAACCACAACAATAAACATATTTTGTTGCATGCTAATTTTGGTTTGTTTACGTTCAATCGTCATGCTCTTTTGCATTTTTTTTTATTACATTTACCAATTTAAACACAGAACGATAAAACTTATTTTCTAATTTGTTTATTTGTATTTCTATGAGTGTATAGAGTTAAAGTTGTTTTTAACACAAAATAATCCTATCTTAGGACTTGTTCAATATTTATTAGGTATAATTAATGAGTATTAA
Organism: Protaetia brevitarsis; assembly: GCA_004143645.1. Taxonomy (NCBI): domain Eukaryota; kingdom Metazoa; phylum Arthropoda; class Insecta; order Coleoptera; family Scarabaeidae; genus Protaetia; species Protaetia brevitarsis. Next base: position 2,089,841 of record RXPK01000191.1, on the reverse strand, counting down.
TGTGCAGGGTTTTTTTGCATATTCTTGAGAACCTTAATAATTTTTTCTATATATTATTAATAGATTCCTGGTTTGTACGTAATAAGTTGGTAATATAATTAGCATCTTTTTGAAAATATTATATTTTTAAGTACTCTTTGCAGATGAATTAATGTGTAAGGGTGGCATTATGCTCCTCGACTATTAATAAACTGCAATAACAAAAAATATTTTAAATCAGAGAGAAAAAATCGATTTCCAATCCTATTTATTCAAGTATTTATTGCAACATGTTTCGGTGATACAACCATCATCAGGCAATAACGTCAAATCTTCGTTTTTATATAAAATGATGTCAAGATGGTGTCAAATGAAATATTATAATTTTATGAGAAAATTCTTGATTTGACATTACACTTAAAGACATAAACGTAAGTAATATAACACATTAAAATATAAGTACTATATCATTGCAAACAAACAAACAAACAAACAACGGAACATGAAACAACACGACAATTTTTTTCTCTCTGATTTAATATATACACCAATCCACTGGGAATTTACATATTATTAAAAAATATTTTGGTGAATGCTAATTTCAATTTGTTTACGTTCAATCATAGAATGGTCTTTAAATTTTTTTTTATTACCTCAGAATCTGTGATGCTCTTATTTAATAAAGCAACAATAATTGGCCAACCGTTTCTTCCTGTACGTAATAAATTTAAAATACAGTTAATATTTTCTCGAAATAATTATATTTTTAAGTAGATAATCTTTGCAGATTAATGTGTGAGGGTGTCATTAGTTTCGACTATTAATAAACTGTAACAACAAAAAAAATTATGGTGCATGCTATTTACGTCCAATCGTCGTGTGGTCTTTTACATTTTTTTTATTACCTGAGAATCTGTGATGCTCTCATTTAATGAAACAACAATAATTGGTCAATCGTCTCTTCCTGTACGTAATAAATTTGAAATACAGTTGTTAGCATTTTTTCGAAATAATTATATTTTTAAGTAATCTTTGCAGATTAATGTGTGAGGGTGTCATTATTTTCGACTATTAATAAACTGTAACAACAAAAAAATTATGGTACATGCTAATTTAAGTCCAATCGACGTGTGATCTTTTACATTTTTTTTATTACTTGAGAATCTATGATGCTCCCATTTAATAAAACAACAATAATTGGTTAATTGTCTCTTCCTATACGTAATAAGTTTAAAATACAGTTAGCATATTTTCGAAATAATTATATTTTTTAGTAATATTTGCAGATTAATGTGTAAGGGTGGCATTATTTTCGACTATTAATAAACTGTAACAACAAAAAAATTATGGTGCATGCTGATTTACGTCCAATAGTCGTGTGGTCTTTTACATTTTTTTTTTATTACATGAAAATCTATGATGCTCTCATTTAATAAAACAACACTAATTAGTTAACCGTCTCTTCCTGTGCGTAATAATTTTAAAATACAGTTAGCATCTTTTCGAAATAATTATATTTTTTAGTAATATTTGCAGATTAATGTGTAAGGGTGGCATAATTTTTGACTGTAAATAAACTAAATATCAAAAATATTTTAGTGCATGCTAATTTATGTTTGTTTACGTTCAATTTTCGTATGGTTTTTTACATTCTTTTTTATTACCTAAGAATCTGTGATGCTCTTATTTAATAAAGCAACAATAATTGGTCAGGCGTCTCTTCCTGTACGTAATAAATTTGAAATATAGTTAATTATATTATTAAAGTAATGTGTGAGGGTGGCATTATTTTCGACTAGTAATAAACTACAGTATCAAAAATATTTGGGTGCATGCTAATTTCTGTTTGTTTACATTCGATCGTCGTGGTATTTTGCATTATTTTTTATTACCTGAGAATCTGTGATGCTCTCATTTAATAAAGCAACAATAATTGGTCAACCGTCTCTTCCTAAAGTCCATGTTTTTTTAAGCGAAACGTGGTGCATTTCGTGACGCGTTCGCGGCTCCTCGGTGCATCCGTGTGCGCCTCAGCAGTGCATTCCCATTGCGACGTCGGCCGCGTACGACGTTGCAGCGTGCCGCATGGACGACACCCAAGAGAAGAACGGCACCAGAACGGCCAAGAAAGGGAGAGAGAGGCGTCCGGGCAGCGTCAGGATGCACCACGATTGTGACACGCGTCGCCGTCGCCGAACAGGATGATGTATCAAAGGAACACACAACTTGACCGCCAAATACGAAACCAGTTCGAGACCCGGGATATTCAAAATCACGCACACTGAACGACGAAACAATATTTAATAATTGCGGCACCGGCGGAATAACCCAAAACAAAAAAAAGAGCGAATCTTCGTGTTGTTGTTGTTGTTGTGTTGTGGCTTTTTTTTTTTTCTAATATTATTGTTATAATATATAACGTGCGTATAATGCGTATATATATATTTTTAAAGAGAGAAACAAATAACAGCGGCGAGTGCAACACACGTACGTACAACAGTCAGTCAGACCATCGCAACGACTACTGAGCGAATATTAAAAATTCAAACGCGCAAAAAATGACGACGGCCCGCGTTATTCTTTATTGGGACATGGCTATGAGACATCTGCCGTAATAAGCCAACACTAAAAAATAGTGCGTGCCGCCCCCTCCCCCTCGCGCCACGAATGAAAATGCGCAGAATAAAGAGTACAGGTCCGCAATTAAAAATGTCAAAATAGATGGGAAAAAATCGAAGTTTATGCCCTTCCGGCGCCGTCACAGGGCCGTTCCCGTGCAATTAACGGACGGACGGTGGACAGGCGAGTGTCCCGTACCATTCTTCGGGCGTTCTTTCGGCGCGAAACCGGCGCGAACTTGCAATAAACGAAAGATCAAAATTGCATATTCCTAAGCTAATGAGTGTCGCCCCCCGCGCGCGGGAAAACCGAGGAGAGAGGCGCGTCCCCCTTTTCGCCGAGCGTCGCCTCCTTCGAGCCCGCACCGCACGCCGCCCGCCTCTCCACCCCGAGAGCCACCGCGTTTCGGAGCGCGCCCCCCTCGTCGAATTTACCCCAAAAAATCATTACGTTCTTCTGAGGTTATATAGAGAGAGGAGCGTTGCGCGCATGAACATTTTAATTCTCTCTCATAGAGAATAAATACGCGCGAGAGTTTGAGAATCTATTTTTCTCGTTCCGTTCCGTTATTCCGGCGGCGGTGGCGGCAGCAGCGGCGGCGGTGGCGGCAACGGCGGCGGCAGCAGGCCTACAGCGCTTCTACACTCGCTCGCCGGGCCATATTTTATCGATTTTATAATCAATACCGCAATAAAACCTGCAATGTTTTCATCTTTATTTCCAGCTTCCCTCTTGTCGCCCGTCCTCGACGTAGCCCCCGTGTTGTTGTACATACGCTGCGTATGTATTGTAATTATATACAGCGCTCACCGGAGGAAAACCACCTCGTTCCTGACTTATACACACGATCTTCCCGGAACGATGATTTCCTCTACTTATACCTACATTTACGTTTAGTTCTATTTAAAAAAAAACACATTTAGTATTAATTTCGAATTGATATGACAAGTTGAATGACTGCATTCAAAGCAAATATTTCACAGATCGTGCAAACAAAATGATACCAAAGATTTATAATAGTATACATGCTATCTTTTTGAACCATGTTATAACTTTATACCTGTATGAATCAAAGTTAACTTAAGTACGGTTAAAGAAAAGTGTATGTGGACAGTTCTCTAACATGTAGGCAACACAAATTACAGCAAACGTAGGGAAATATCACACCTTTCAATACAATCGCTGTAAAGCCCAAATATTTCGCGATCGAAGAAAATCTAGGCGAAATTATTATTTTAAGATATTAAGAAAAGTTTTTCGAGATTTTGACAATTTTGACAATGACCTTCTAACTAGGGGTCATTAAACTATATTAGGACAGGGCCAGATCATAACAAAAAATAAGTTTTATACATATATACAGTGTGTGTCACGATGAGCTTCCATTAAAAGTTTATGGAGAATTAAATAAATGCGAGATTTAGATTTTTTTTTTCTAGTAAGTTTGTGGGTGTAGATCAGTTTAGCTAAAATATTTTCGACGCCCGGTAATGTTCCCTTATAGAAAATATTTTTCTATGTATTAAAAAATTACCAAAAACAGTTAAAGATTATTTACAAAATTCCTGCCTTAGACACACGATCTTCCTGGAACGATGATTTCCACTACTTATACTTATATTTACGTTTAGTTTCATTAAAAAAAAAAAAAACACATTTAGTATTAATTTTGAATCGATATAACAAGTTGAATGACTGCATTCAAAGCAAATATTTCACAGATGCAAACAAAATGATACCAAAGATTTATAATCGTATACAGGCTATTTTATTATTTTCTTTTTGAACCATGTTATGAACTTATTACCTATATGAATCAAGTTTACTTAAGTACTGTTAAGAAAAAGTGTATGTGGACAGTTCTCTAACATGTAGGCAATGCAAATTACAGCAAACGTGGGGAAATATCACCCCTTTCAATATAATCGCAGTAAAGCACAGATATTTCGTGATCGATGAAAATCTAGGCGATATTATTTTTTTAAGTTATTAAGAAAAAAATTGGAGATTTTGAACAATGAACATAATGATCTTCTAACTAGGGGTTATTAAACTATTTTAGGACAAGGCTAGATCATAACAAAAAAATAAGTTTTACACATACAGTGTCACATCAGCGTATCACGACGAACTTCCATTAAAAGTTTATGGAGAAGCAAATAAATGCGAGATTTAGATTTTTTTTGTAGTAAGTCTGTGGGTGTAGATCAGTTTAGCTAAAATATTTTCGTGTCCGGTAATGTTCCCTTATACCGGAAGTAGTTGCTAACTTTGTTATTTCAAAAAAAAAACGCAGCATCTTTACTTCAAATTTGGAGTTTACTCTGAATTCTAGATCAAGTATATCCAACATACCATGCCCTTAATCTTTATGCTTTACTAGATATACAGGGCATTCCACGTAAGTGGTTCATTAAAAGTTTATGATGTTCTATTATTTACTTATATTTGAGATTTTGGCACCATTATCTGTTCGATTGGAACTATAAATGTAAAATACTTTAACCAAAATATCACTTCCGGTTGACCGAAAATGGATCTCAACTTTGTTATTTTAAATAGAATGATATAATTTTCTATTCATTTTTTGATTCTACGATCATAGATACGTCAGTATTCATTAATTATTATTGTAGCTACATGTTGCCGTTTTCGAGTTATTTAAGTTTTTCTTTTTTTTTTATCATAATCATTGCATCATTGAGAAATTAATATCTCGGTTAATACTGCAAGTAGAGACTCCAAATTTGCTATGTTATGAACGTAGATATAACTCTAAGAAACGGTACACACACTTTACATTCTAACATACAGGGTGTTCAAAACTAAGGGACAAAGTGACATATTTTCAAATGCAGGAAACTCAATTTTTTTTAAATAAAATACTCTGTATTTTAATTCGGAATTAAGAAGTAAATATCATCCCCTATCACTTTATATCAGCATTCCCTATACCTATCTTTAAAAGATTTTGAGATATGAACGACTTTTAGTTAAACAGACTAAATAGCCCTATCTTTACGTGTTTGTAGCTGGCTCTGAATGGGATTAATGTCAAATTCATTGACTAACCATAAGTGTATATCATCGTAATTACACTTTTGTACAACGCAACATTAATAGAAATGACTATTCGAACAGCGACATTCTTGTATGGTTATTACTAAGAATAATACATAAATTTGACATTAATCCCTTCCAGAGCCAGCTACAAACATTTAAAGATAGGGCTAGTTAGTCATTTAACAAAAAGTCGCTCATATCCCAAAATTTATTAAAGATAGGTATAGAGAATGCTGATATAAAATGATAGGGGATGATATTTACTTCCTAATTACGAATTAAAATACAGGGTGTTCTATTTAAAAAAAAATGAGTTTTCTGCATTTGAAAATATGTCACTTTGTTCCTCAATTTTGAACAGCCTGTATGTTAGAATGTAAAGAGTGCGTATTGTTTCTTAGAGTTATATCTACATTCACAACATAGCAAATTTGGAGTCTCAACTTGCAGTATTAACGGAGATATTAATTTCTCAATGATGCAATGATTATGACTAAAAAAAAAAAAGAAAAACTTAAATAACTCGAAAACGGCAACATGTAGCTACAATAATAATTAATGAATACTGACGTATTTATTGTCGTATAATCCAAAAATGAATAAAAAATGGTATCATTCTATTTAAAATAACAAAGTTGACATCCATTTCCGGTCAACCGTAAGCGATATTTTGGTTAATGTATTTTACATTTATACATGGTATCAAGTAGATGGCGCTCCGCCGCATAATACCGAAGAAATATGGCGTACCCTCATAGAAATGTTCGAGGATAGATCGATGCCGAACAACGGTCCCTCCAAGTATCCTCCAAGATCTTCCGATTTAAGGCCATCAGATTTTTTCATGTAGAGTTATTTTAAAAATTCTGTTTACAAAGACCAAGTTACTACCGAAGGAAGATATATTTGACAGAGTTAGAAAAACTATAAATAAATTAGATGCGAAATCAATATGTTTACAGCAAGGCGGTAGAACTTTTGAGCAACATTTGCAAAAAAATAATATATTGGTCAACAAACACATGAAAATATATGAAATAAATATTTTTAAATTCCTAGTACTTATTTTGTGTAGATATTAAATAAGAGTAAGATACTAATGTCATGGTCTATGGTATTTATTTATTATAGGCGACAGTTATTGGCTTGAAATAAAAATAATTCAAATTTGAAATAAGTTGGCAACTACTTCGGTAAGTCTACCGGAAGTCGAAAATATATTTTCAAGTTTCTTACACTTCCGATTAACTGGCGTTAGCCATGAACTTTGTCATTTTAAATGGAACACGCTGTATATTACATTTTTTTAATTCAGCATAAGATTCCATGACGATTACAAGTGCGGTTGCTTTTAACTACCTTCGAGAGCTTCCAAGATATGACGATTTCTGTAAAAAATGTGGCTTTTACATTGTTGTTCGTAATTGATCTATTTTCACTTGCTTCAAGTTCCAAAGCCTCCCATTTGAAAACTACTAGTAGTACTACTAGTTAGTACTAATATTGTTTTGTCGAAGTGAACTAAAATGTTCCCGTGGTATTATACAGGCTGTCTAAAAATTAGTGATATAGCAAAAAACTTTGAAAGTTGCAAAACTGAATATTATTAATTTGAAAAAAATTAATATTTTAGGACGTTTTAAAATATATCCCAGTAGTTCAATATCTGCTGCTTCTGAAGGCTTGAGTATCTTGAAAACATTTGCCCATAAAATTTTGAAGTACAATGGATCCATTTTCAGGAATTATAAACCAACTCAAATCAAAAGAAATGTATTGAGAGATAATTTTTGACTTCAAGAAGTAATTTCAAGTGACAAATCAAAGCTAAGTTGAGAGGCCATAAGAAACAGAACAAATCACTACTTTTGTTACTCCAACTACGTGTATTACTTATTAATTCCTCTAATAAATAAAAAACATTTTGGAAGTATCAGCAACGCCTGTTCTCTCTCCATTAACTCAACTTCCGACGTCCTCAATTCTTCTGACAATTGTTTCAACCGAGAGGTCAACAACGTGAAACAATCCCTTTTCTCTGCCCACATTTCTTCAGCTTTTTCGCAAATCTATTCAAGAATAAATGTAAATCCAATAGTATTGCTAAATGTTTCTGTGGCTTGATGCAAGAAAGGCCAATGTCATATTTTTTGTGGTTTTACGTAAGAAAATATTGCTTTCAGAATTTTGAAAAAAATTCTTTGTCAGCTAATTATCTCAAAATCAGTGATTTTGACATTGACACCAAGATACAGATTTAATCGAATTCATTTCTTGCGACAATAGCTGATTATACGTCAATGAATGATAGATGTAGATACCACATCTAACGTTGCACGCGATGTGTGGCAAGTTGTACCGTCTTGTTAGAACCACATATCCTTAACATCAGTCTTCTTGATTTCGTGCCAAAAGCATTGCTCTTTAAAGCCCAATTTCGCTCTCTGATCACAATGGGTACCACACCGTTACCCTTTGGGCATGCAATGGTGCATGTCCCGTGTATCACGTGAGAATTTTGCTCATCCCATATACGGCAATTTTATTTATCAACACACTTCTCGCTCCTCTAATACCCAATCTGTGTAAATTCAACGTTGTTCTTGAAGTTTGACCTTTGGTTCTTGTGTTAAGTAGATCTCATAGAGGTGTAAATGCAAGTCTTTATGCAAAATACGCCAATGAGGGATATAAAAAGATTCAATGGTAAACGGCAACGAAAGGATAATTGTTGGTCCTCAGCCACACCATCACTTATAGCAGCAATATTCTTGGCTGAACGTGCGCCAAGATGATGCCCGTCCTTACGCTTCCACTCTTTCGATTTTTTTTTTACACTACCTAACTAGTTGTTCATTCAGTAGCACAATTAAATTCGCCATAATCATCTCGTAAAAGTCGATCCATCAGCAAACATTGAAGGAATGCTTGTAGGAAATCTTTATATATTTCTTATCTAGATTAGATTAGATTAGAATTGGGGTGGCCTATCGACCTGTTTCACAGCGACCTTTTCAGATCTATTGTGATCCCCTTTTTTCCGTAGAGGACGCTCTCTAATTTTGCCCTCTTAATTAGGCCTATCATCTTTGAGAGCGGCTTCTTTATGTAGCTAGTAGCTGTGGGGTTCTCCTCCCCCATTACTAGAAACCTTGTCCTCGCCAGGCCTTCACATTGGTTTTTCTTATCTAGATTCTACCATCTGTTCTCTCAAATATAGTTTAACGGAGTCCTAAAAGATCTATTATATCTCCCATAGTCTTGCTGCTGTTTTAAAGCTGGCCTTCCAGTCCTATCCTTTTAGAAAGTGCAGTATGTGAGAAGACCTCCTAAGCTGGTTACCTACCATGCTTCCAGATGCAACGCCCTCGAATTGCACAGTGCTGTGCAATTTGAGAGGAGATGGATGGGTGTTCCTGTTCGCTGATAGTCTACATTCAGATTCCTTTGCTAATCTAAGCTTCCTCATATGTGATCTGTAATGTCCCAGGGAATTGGTGTATGTGTATTGATATTGAAATAATAACAGGTTAAATTCGTATTCCAAACTCCTTTTTATTTAATATTTTTATTGCAACATGTTTCGGCTACATACCATCTTCAGACAATAAAACGTCAAGTTTGTTTTATGATTGATGTGTCAATATTTTTTGTGCAGTAAGAGAGATTCTTACGAAATAAAACTTTTAATCTGATTAACACTACATTAAAAAGACATAACGTTAATAAACTAAGAAAAAGACAAACACATTAAAACGCGTAATTTAAAACCTTTCAAACTATCACAAATTTAAAAACATATGGAAAACAACAAAACCAAAATGGCCTGAATGCTAGCCAAGGACGCACTGTGCGTCCTTGGCTAGCATTCAGCATTTCAATATCAATTCCTCATATGTGCTTTCAGTTTAGAACAGTCGGAAATGGATTCCTGTTTGTATATAAATAGTGTTTTTAATCAGGTTGATAGATTCTGTAAACCTCTTCAAGGTTATAGTTCCCAAATGTGAATGAGGCTTGCTTCATACCTTGGAGATTATCCCAATAGTTGTTTGTTCTCTGCTCTATTTAACCTTTAATTTTCTTCAGTATTGCTGCCATTCTCTACTCATCCCGTAAAAAACACAAAAAATCATTTGATCTGTCGGTCTACTCCACAATCATCAACAAGGGCATATTACTTTTGAACCGTCGTGTATCCATATGCGCCCATACGCATCTCTCGTATTCCGATCTACGTCAAACAACAACCCCATAACGCTGTACTGGTCCACCTTTTTTTCCGGTATCGTTGATGGTGCCTTGTTTCCTATCTCCACCCCCGCGCCATTGCCAACCCCTGTCCCCCTGCTCGACGTTGCGTACACGTTCGAGTACACACACGAGTGTGATTTTCACTTTTAATATCCTCGTGCAGAACGGCGGCGTATTCTCTACCCCTTCAGCGCTGACGTGTTCGCGCTCTTTAACCCCTCCGCTCTTTCTACATTTATACTACGTTCGACGGTGTAGAGGAAGAAAACTGAACTTGTACGATTATTATTATTATTACCGATTCTATCGCTATCACTATTGTAATGTTAGATTATTTTTTGATGTTTTTAACCGAAATATATAAGAACAATTGTATTTTCTTGTTAAATTATTAGTAAAACATGTAATATAAGAAAGCCAGATCAAGTATACGTACAATTGAATGATACTGCCACAAAAATATTTACGAAATATAATTTGACAATGCTTGTAATACACATGGTAGAGGATATTAAAGAAGTGGCTGTTGTACTATCTTTTTCAAATTGAATGGGAATCTAAATTCCACAGACTTTGATTGTTTATGCAACCGAAACTACACGTATCACATACTTAACGATACGTACTGCTGTAGTTAGACAACCCAAGTTTGCTGAGTGTATTTTGAGTTGCATATTTTGATTTGTTTACTTTCTTCGGAGCTGTTGTTCAATCTACCGAGAATCTTTCACAAATTTTATGTTTATTTTGTATAAATTTAGTTAAAGAGTTTGTTGTTTGATTTATTTAATTAAGTGTTAAGTTTTTTTAAATTAATTCAAGGCACTACAAAGAAAATTGATAATAAACAGAGAAAAGACGAAAGTAATGGGTATAATGCAAGATAAAGGACAAATTAACATCAAAATTAATGGAAAGAGTGTAGAACAGGTTGATGAATATAAATACTTAGGAGTAATTATACAACATGACGGAAAACAAGATAAAAACATATAGGAAAGAATAGAAAAGACCATCAGGCTATATAAGGAAGAAAGAAATAACAATGAAAACTAAAATGACCATTTCCACATTTTTCAAAACTGTCTACAGACCAACTTTGATGTATGGCAGTGAGACATGGACAGTAAGCGCGACATGGAAGAGTAAACTATAGGCGACCGAAATAAAGTTTTTACGAGGAGTTAAGGGAATTACAAAATGGGACAGGATCAGGAACGAAGCTGTGAGGGCAGAATTTGAAATAAAATCAATCTTGGAGCTGATAGAAGAAAAACAGCTGGGATGCCGGGGACACGTCCAAAAGATGGGAGAAATGAGACAAAGGAGGAGAGTATGGGAAGCAAGAGTGATTGCAAGAAGAGGAAGGAGACGACCTCCAGAGAATTGGGAGAATGAAGTGGCAAAAGCTATAAGTAGGAGAGGGGGGATGAGGCAAGAAACATCGCCTTCTGTCAAATGCAGGATTTGGAATATGTAATTGGAGATAGCAAGATATGTTAGAAGAGCTGGTCAGGATCGTATATATGCGATAACCGTTGACGCACCTAGAGGGCGCACATCTACTGTTAAAGATTAGCGGAATGACCTTAGAAGAACCACGAAGATTCATATAAAAATGCATTTGTGGCTAAAACATTAAATTTCTTCCCCTTCTAATAGACATAAAGAAAAAGTATTATTGTTTTCAGAACCTCTTTTAGGGGTCTTATATCCCACGTACACCCATCATTTTTTGCATAAATAATACTCATTTACCCTTCAATAACATTATATTACAAATTTCCCCTAAATACTGTGTTTCTGCTGATGATGATAGCTTTGCTATTGAAACGTACGTCTAGTTTAGTGCAGTTTGTGGTGAGGGATCTAGGAGAAGTTTGCAGTATTACCAGTACCACAGTTTGGAGTATTTTTGTCAACATTATATTAATTTGAAAGTAATGGAAGGGGTATAACCCATTCATATAAAGGGAAGTTTTCACACTCAGTATAATTTTAATAATAAATAAACACAAATTCGGTTTCAAACTTACAATTAGAAAACAAAACATATGTATTTAATGTAGGTATGTACCTACCATAGTTATTTTTAATTGACAATTATAAAATATATCTTTGTTGTTAAAAAGCAGTAATATGAGAATTTACTTCAATTTCCACGATTGTGGTTCTTTCCCTTTTTATTTAATCTACATTTACACACATTTTTTTTTTTAATTATGAAATACTACATACGTCTGTTTCTGAACTCTTGTCAGTTATATTGTACGTAATCTCCGATTTCAGGTAATCTGGATTCCTGAGTAACAAGAAAATGTACATGAAAAATTTCATTTAGATTGATAAAATTGGAGAGGACCACAAGTCTAACTAAAACTGTGTACTAGCACAGTAACGTATAATGTATTGTAGCTCCTCTATTTGTTGATTCGTAATGGATGTCAGATAAGCACAAATGCTGATTAGATTGCTAGAATAGATATCAGGTACTATCTTCTTCCTAAACACACCCTCACTTGTCCTCTGGATAGTGTATTTGTCTTTAGCACTTGTGTTATGGTTATTGGATTATATTGTGTGGAATAGATGCAGTTTTTCTGAATGCACATATAAATAATAACTATGAATATTATCATTATTATTCCACACAATATAATCCAATAACCACCCACCAGGGTTTATTGGTGATACTAAAACGCATTGCTCTATTTAAATAGAAGCATATATATAGATGATTTAATAAATGGTTAACTGAACATGATGATTCTTAAAAATTTTGGCAGCGCTAGAGCAAGGAAAAACTTTGGCACATCTCAAGAATGCTATTGACACGAAAAGAAAACCGAATGTTCATTCGTGAACATCAAGTAACGTCAGGTACGATTTTCGTTCAATTTGTCAAAAAATTTCCAGTTGTGAGGTTATGTTTTTATTTAGAGGTGACTGCGAAAGCACATTTAGTAAAGCAGATAAAACTGGAATTTGATATTTGGTACTATTATATACCTATAAGCTTTGATGCAAAACCGTAATATAAAAATTGTTGTTCCTTAACGTTTTATTCCGGTGATTGTTGCAAACATTTTTCTTATATATTAAAAATGAAAATCTATAGCGCCTTTATTCTGCTTCAAAACCCACGTAACTACAAAAAGGTGTGTTCATTAAACTTCTAATAATAAGTATAATATATTCAGGCGACACACTATACAGGTGAAAATAAAAATCTATACGTCAATCATCCTTTTTGGACGATGCCAAACTGTCTCCAAATTTATGGGCTGCACCTGTATAGTCAGTTTGGATAAAATCAAATTCGTTTATCTAGTCTTGATAAAATACTTTTTTATATGCTTATTCTACATTTATATCTGTATAGTACCTAATCTAATTTTATTTTGTAATTAATAATTCTTGGTGTTCCATTGATATTGCAATATTAGCATCGTTTCTTCATCTTTGGGAATCCGGATTTTTTCACCTATAACCTATTGTAGTTGCCGCAACAATTTACAATTTGTGAAAATAAGCTCAGATGACAGATGTATTGGAATCTTATCATTGCTATGGAACAGAAATATAAGCGTCTAGAAACAAAGCGCTGATGCGCTTATATGTAGTTAGCTCTAAGATGGTTTGGGGTGTCTAGGATAAACGAGTTATGCAAAAGGAATAAGGTAACCGTTCTGTGGATCCAGGGACACACAGGAGTGGAAGGAAGCGAAATAACAGATAATTTTGCAAAAAAGAGGAATGCAACACCAGCATTAGTAAGATTCAAATCCTTTTGTGGGATAAGTAGCAGAACGATATTGAAAATATTAGAAATTGAAGTAGAGTAGGGAAAATCAAACTATTAAGAGAATCTCTAGGGAATGATGCAAGTTAAAAGCCTTCTGGGAACCCATAATAAGAAGAGATCTACAAAATGCACCCACCTGAGTAGGAATAATCATCTGTATATTAGCAGGGATGATTTTAATCCATTGTAAATTAAAAGGACATCTGAGTAAACTTTGATTAGCAAAGGAATGTTAATGTAGATTTTATTTATTTTAGATCAGGATGAAACATCTGCTCCCAAACTGCGCAGCACTGTATAACTCAAAGGGGTTGCATCTGGGAGAATGTGAAATGGAAGAGGAAGATTTACTTAACCTGAGAACTTCTCATTTCCTACACTTTTTAAAAGGAATGAGATTGGCCGGCAGGTGAACAGTATAGCAAGAACAAAGAATAACACAAGAGATCTAAGAAATTTCTTATTTTGTGTTCCTATGATGAATTGTAGGATTGTACTCGTGTATCCAATTAAATTCTTATATAAAAGTATTGTTAGTGGGCACAATTAAGGAAGAATCATCGACAAAAGCTTATTTAAGGATTTGCATAATCTGCTTACATTTAGGTGTACACACATTCGTGTGAAGGTGCATACTAAGCACCTTCGCACGAATTAATGACTTTATGTCCGTCTATAATTCCTAACCAAGTTAAGCCAATTCTTCACGAATTATGAGTTTTCCAATTTGGAGAACTCTCATGTATATGTTTAACATATAGGCATATTGTGGCACGATGTGATCATATCACTTAGTACACACCTCATTGATGACCGTTGCTAAGGCGATTTTGATGAAGGCGATATTAATTCCAGGTTCAGTAGTATGTTATACAGCGTATTCCACATAAGTGGTTCATTAAAAGTTTATAATGTTCTACTGTTTACTTATATTTTAGTTTTGACACCATTATTTGTTCGATTAGAACTATAAATGTGAAATATTTGAATCAAAATATCACTTCCGGTTGCCCGGAAATGGACGTTAACTTTATTATTTTAAACAGAATGGTATAAATTTTTTTTACATTTTCGGATTCTAGGACCATAAATACGTCAGTCTTTATTAGCTATTCCTATAGCTACATGTTGCTGTTTTTGAGTTATTTAAGATTTTCTTTGGTTTTTTAATAATAATCATTCATAAATTAATATCACGGTTAATATTGCAAATTTGCTACGTTATGAACTCTAAGATACATCACGCACACTTCACATTCTAACATACATGGTAATGGAGGTAATATTTTTATTTTTATTTATATATATAACTAAAAAAAAAGATCGGCTCTTTTTCGATACAATTTGAATAGTGTCTCATCATGGGAGGGGTAATTACACAAAAAAAGGGAAAAAAAGAAGAATGAGTCTTTAAATGTAAAATTTTGATTTACAAGTAAGTTTCGCTGGCCCATGGGGAGGGGGGTGTTAATTACCTCCATTACCCCTCCCTTGTGTACGTGCGTGGATGTTCGAAACTGAGAAACAAAGTGACATTTTCGAATGCAGAAAACTATTTTTTTTTTTTAAATAGAACATTTGTATTTTAATTCAAAATAAGGAAGTTAATATCATCCCCTATTATTTTATATTAGCATCCCATATACCTATCTTTCATAGAGTTTGAGATATGAGCGACTTTTTGTTAAACAGATTAACTATTTTACATTTATAATTCCAATCGAACAGACAATGATGCCAAAATCTCAAATATGAGTAAATAGTAGGACTTCATAAACATTTAATGATGTATATTGCTTGTAGTGGTTGCTATAGTACGTCAGTTTCTCTTCAGACAACGTATTTTGTATGTTGTGGAAAACAAATCTTAGCGAAACCCAAGAAAAAGGTGTAGAATATTATGAGATAATATTATTCCAAGAACTCGTAATATTTTATTAAAATTTTTATTGTACTTATTTTAAAGTAAGAGATGGCGCTAATGTCTACAGAATTGCTATATGTATTTCATCTGAAATGAATGAATTTCGTTTAAAATTACTTAATAATGATTTATATAATCTAAAAATATCATCAATTTCATTTTAAAGCTGCGCTCAAGCTTCTAAGCAGCGTTTAGCAGCGAACAAGAATTTGTTGGCATTTCCGAGGGTATCAGTGATAAAAATGAAGAAATCAAAGGAAAAAGTGAATTTTGAATGCGTGCGAAAAGTGCAGACAGTCTTCTTTTGATTAGTTAATTGACCTGGAAATGGGTAGCGAATGAATGTCAGTAAACATAAACAAAGTAAAAGAAGGTATGAGCCGCAAAAGACAAGACAAAATAATTTGTGATAGTCGGATATAATTTTGATGAATGGGAATAATGTTCGTTTTGATTACTGATATTTATAATCACTTTGTATTTAAACTTCCTCTAAGCTAAAGACCTTCTTCGACAAATAGGATAAAACTGAAAACTGACGTCCTTTTTTTTGCTTTAATTTTTTTATTTTGCCACTAATAATCTCGGAAATGCGAATTTTCGTTCCTGTAAACGTGGCTTTAGAATTGTGTATTTTTGCAATAAATGTATATTTATGGGCATAATACTTGAAGTTTGATGGAAATAATTATTTTTTTTTGTGGATAGCTAACATACTTAACCAATATGCGAGTTAATAAATATTTTTGCAGTTGTTACATAAATCCTAAAACAAACCTATTGCGTATTGCTATTAACTCTACTCTGACCGCAAATAAAAAAAGAAGAAAAATCGAAAAAATTCTAATTAAACTTGTTGTGATCGCAAACGGTTGTTTTCCAATTTTTCCTTTTCCTATGACGTATCTTCAAGTGACACATCGTCATTGTCTAGTTGTGGATTTTTTGCTTCGCAATAGACAGTCCTTTTTTTTCTTTCACATAAATATTTAACTACAGCGTAGACGGTCTGCATCAGGATTAGCAGTGAGCGAATTATTAGCGCAAGTTAGACGAGGACAGCAGATGGATGCGTTGACCGCGCTGCAATTATACGAATTTAAGGAAAGACGTAAACAACTCTGGTAAAAAATAAACTTTAACAAACCGAATTAGAAGGTTTTTTGTAAGCGGTACACACGTAGGAATCGCCTCAATGCCATTGCACTTTGGGTGCAAAATATCGTATGATTTGGGCGTTTTATTTTTACTCGCTGTGTGTATAGTGTGGAGTTTTTGCGAATGTATGTGTGCCAAACTAAAATTAACATTTTTCTGTTTCCGTTTAGAAAGAGTGCCGATGCATATGTGCATGCAGAAAAATGAATCGTTATGCGTTCTCAGTTGGAAAATTTATAATACTTCATGTCTCTAAAAATGACCAAAAGGAAGTTGAGAACTATGAAAATAGGGGGAATTATCGACCAAATATATTTACTTAAAAGAGAAAAATAGATATTGGCTAAAGCAATTAACGATAAATTACATGTTGTTTGGTTCCTGCTGTGATTTTGGACTTTGAAATGCGCTTAAAACAACAAACTAATTGTTATTGAAATACTTCTGCATTTTTTAAAAATGTAAACAGTTCTATGTCTTTGATATAAGTTATTCAAGAATGGAAGATATTAAAATAAATTAATTGGTTATGTTCTGAACGTTTCAATAATACGTTTAGGAACATACTCTCAATTTCCTATATTTGGAGATATAATCCAATGTTTAAGGAAATTTTAAATTTTTTTTTAATGCAACCCCCATGTATAAACACATATATATTAGTTTCAGAAATTATGCATATTAAAACTACTAAAAATTTTAAGTGAATTATAAAATACTATGTTTTCTTATAACCAAATAGTTACGCTGAGAATTGCTTTAAATGATTGCATTAAATGAAAACTCTCATAACTTTTGGTTCTTCTTATCATGTTAAACGAAAAGGATCCCTTTCGCAGAAATGTTTGTTTTATTTGAAAGTACCGTCCTGTTTTACCAGAAAACTGTTTTCTTCTTAAGTACATACATGCTTTTGTACGAAAAGTAAGTGTAATTAATGGAGTGGTCAAATGTGTCTGCTTACACGGGCCGCACTCGCTTAACTTTGAATCCCGCAAAGAGTCATAAAAACCCAAAAAACTGTTTCATATAGTTAAGAAACGTATTTTTTTTATGTGCACGCCATTTTTGAGACAATTTCCCCAAATCTGGCACATAAAACCCCTAGCGGTTAGCACCACATTTTGTACATCAATCGTAAACGTAATTTTAATTTTATATTGTTTGTAATACACATAAAATTGTTTTAGTTAATCAGCTGTCATTGATGAATATGTAGTCTACATACCTTATAGACACGCGGTTACTACTTCAACTAAGCTATTAATGCATTTAAAAAATTTAAAATAAATAATAGGATATCCCTATTTTTCACACCTGCATTCTCTATTTCTTTTTCTTTAATTATTCTTAAAACCAATGTCTGTAGAACTGTTAACATGGATGTTTTGCTTGACAAAACTATTAAAAGCGTATGTGCAAAACAACAATTACAATACACCTAATATTCATCTATTTATGTTATTGCAACGTTTTTGTGGTTCAGTATTAGATAAACGGAAAATATTTTGAATCGAGGAAAGTGGGAAAGTACCTACCTTAATATTAGATTAAAGTATATACCCACTATGTAACTCAAGTGATAAAAAGTATGTTTACGTATTAAGATATATTTAGAAATATAGCTTTATCATTTTATTAACGGTATGAGGTTAAGATAAGCAACGAGCTTCTGAACTGTGGGTTGGTATGCTTGTAACACGTATCGGAACAAAAAGTTTTTGTTGCGAAATTATTATTTTTAACTATTTACACCCTTTTCGCTATTTTGCCGTTACACGATACAAATAATATCTACTTATTTATAAATATCAAAGTGTACTGCCCTTTATCTAACTTCATTTCACCTTTTTATGTTTGTATAAATCACCATTGAGGAGATTAGGTCAGGCGCTTCCATGCTAAAAAGTAGAACCATTCTGCGCCATCTACTGGGTTTGAGGAAACTAATCTTTGAAGCCTTTATTCGAATGAATTTTGTAAATTATTTCATATTTAAAAAATAATTACAGTGTTTCCTAATTTATATTTTCATCCATTCACTATAAAGTTTTCTGCTACCGGTTTCGGTTTATATTACAAACCTCCATCAGGCGTACTAAAAAGATTCCAATTAGTAAGTACGACCGTACATAAAGTGCATATTGGCCATCTCTAAACTTATGTAAAAAAGCTTTTCTATTAGGCACAAATAAATAAGCATGAAATGACAGCAAATTACACTAATACACACAAACTGTGCTTTTGGTTGTTTAATTAAGTATTATATTTGGGTCCAATATCTACCATTTTTTTTAAACACCTTTTATACTGCAAATTACCAATTTTTATAGTCAAAATGCGCAACTGTTTCTTTTGTATCTGCTATTAATAAAAGAAATTCTAAATATACATAAAACCCTAACCTAAACAACGAACTGCTTCTAATAGAACGTACAACAATTGTGATAAGAGCAATGCAAAAAATTAAATTTAAAAACTTAATATAAGTGGAATGGGTTGTAGACCATGTAAAACCAGTTGAACGAAAACTGCGGTCGCGCCTGGTGGCATCTGTCGGATTTGAAGAAACTAAAGGACACGATTCTAGATCCGCTATTTCAGTTTTCTTGGAGTGGTATAGTTAGTATAACTAATAGACATATTTATGATTCATAAATGTAAGTCTTTAGATGCAGGTAAAATAATTTAAACAAAATCTGAAGTATGAGTTGGTGTATCTTGTTTATACAGATTAATTTAGACAAACCCATTGCGAATCTTCATAAGTTACCATCTCGCATTCAAAACAGTAGGCAAGGTCCCAACAACAGAAAACAAGCGAACTCTGCAAGTTCCATAAAGAACTACTGGCTTACGTCCATTGTCGACCTTTCAGCTCAACAAAAGCGAAGCTTCTCCCTCATTAACTTATCGCGAGCAGTTTGTAAAGACGGAATTTATAATAGAGACATTGACAGTATGAGTTATTATTTTATTAACGGCTTTTGCTTTGAAAGTTCTTTTACAATTGCAGAGTATATGAAAAAACCAAAGTTTGATCTGTACATTTGATGAAGAAGATAATCGATTACATTATTGGGAGTACGTGGCATTCTGCCTTTTGATTGGTGTATTTTTTATCGATAAATGCAACAAATATTTCGCAATTACTAAAACGATAATAAATAGGTCATCTATTCAATATCTATATATGCTTTATTTGGCGATAGAAATATCTACAAAATTTTAGATAACATAGTTCTTGTTTTCTCAGAAAATCATACACTGTACTCCATAATCTATATCTGTGCATTAAATTGTAGGTATAATGTGCTAATTCTAATACTGTTGCATAATATAAATAAAACATGTCACTCAGAAGTAAGATTATTATCTTAGATACGACATTGTCAAAAAATCTCTCAGATCCGTAAATTTAAAAATGACTGTAGTTATAAATGTTGAAATATTGAGGGTACCTACATATCTTATAAATTGGGCACTAGATGAAATTGTCTATAGAAAGAAAACTTGATGTTGGAACCCATTCAAAGGAATACGGTGTACACACAAGAAAGTTTTTCTTGATGCAAATAAATCCTACTTGATCAAATAGTCCGTATGTTTAGTTAACTGGAACTCTACAAATTCTTGAAAATTTAAATGAATACGTTCTCGGCCTAAAACAGTTAAATACCGTGAGCTACTCAAGAAAACCTTTCATCCTTGGCATGATTTTTAAAAATGTTTGAAAAAAATATGGGGTATTAAAATGTAAATCAAGCAACAGTCGCAAGATTCGCTTATTGTACCCGCCTGGCTCCAAACAATAATTCCATAATTCAATGCAAAATACACAAACGTGTAATAAATATCAATTAATGAGTTAATATCCAAGATAGATTTCAGTGAACTAATGACATAATAGGCTTTTTGAAGCCTAACACGTAGTATGCTCTCTATTTGATCATCCCACGCTAAATTATTAGCCAAGATAATGCTCAAAAATTTACACCCTTGACGAGGTTAGCAATTTTTCTCCATTAAATGAAAAATTGAGTTCTGAGGAACATCCATATTTATTAAAAAATCCAACAAAGACCGTTTTTCCATCATTAGTTTGTTGGCAGAAAACCATCTCTCAAATTCACTCAAAACTGTATCAACTTTTTTCAAAATAACAGACTTGTTGTCACTACTTAGGACAATGCTAGTATCGTTGGCAAACAAAAAAAATCCTTCAGAGATACAATGTGGGAGATCATTAAGAAATAACAAAAAAAGTCAAAGGTCCCATTACGCTATCTTGTGGTGTACCTATATTGACAGTATATGGTTCAGACCTTACATTGTTATGTTTTGCAATTATCTTTCTATCACTCAAAAATGAGACAATCCATTGGTTTAGAATAACAAGAATACCCATAATTTGTTCAACTTTTCAGACACAAATGAGCATCTAACTGTGTCAAAAGCTCTTGTTAGATCAAATAAAATACAAACTACAAATCTATCAACATCCATTTGGTCATAAACATGTTGAATGCAGTCTGCCATAGCAGTTTCTATAGATTTCCAGATTTGTCAAGATAAGAATAAATTCTACTAGAGACTATTTTAAATTTAAATTTTAGAAAATACGCTTAGAAGTGCAATTGGGCGATAATTTTCAATATTCATGGGATCACCCTTTTTATGTAAATTTACCTTGCATCACAGCTCCGTTGATAAGCACACGCTGGAAATTCAGATAATTCATTACTACATTCTTTAAGCAAAGTTTTAGGTACCTCATCAAGACCAGTAGATTTTTTATTACCTAGACTGTGAATATCTCTGGATACTTCATGACAATTAATAGGAACATGAAACATTGAATTATCAACCACTTCACTAGTAGTGTAATCAGTGGAAAGCACCAAATTTATAGACTGGTGGTTCATTAATGTGTGAGGCTTATATTTAATTGGATTCTGTTTTTTTTTTGAAGGAGCTTCAAATAGTATGATGTTTCTAGATTTCTTTTTTACATCTACTTCAAGTATTATTAGGAGTCCCCTTAAACATCAGAACTATCATGCTTTTATTATTATCACGCGGTTCGATTCAATTAGTGCTTTTGTTAAAAATAAGATTGCGTTTGTGTTATGAATATTGTCGGTTAAATTATTGACGCCTAGCAGGTGGCACAATAAAGTGCTTCTTCTTGTAAGACAACGAGCCCTGAATGTCGTATCTTTCTGCAATTAAGCAATAGCAAAACGTTATTTACCCTTTTTTCTTAACGAAAGAATGCGTTCTAATAACAATACATTTGAATATTTAAATTATATTTGTTGAACATTTCAAATTTTTGTTTGTATTCTTCATTTTGTCTATAGATATACCAGTGACACTCCCAACAAACTGCTGAATAAAATTCACTACTAATGGATTGAAATCGATTAACTAAAAGGCCATGCCTTTTCGAATAGAAAAAAAAGCTCGTCTCCAGCGGAAAATACTTTTAATTTTCCACTGCGTCCAAATGAATCCTTAGAGGATAACTTACATAAATGTTTTCTGTACTAGATTGAATGGAATAAAGATTAGCCAGATATCTAATGGAATATAACTAACTATAAATGTACGCGTTGACGTCAGCATAGGTTCGTCTTATCACCGGTCATAATGTACGCATAAGTGTCATACATTAACCTAAAATAATAAAAAAAAAAACTAGCGTTAATGATTATGCATATATAAAACTTATCAGGAGGGAGATATAATTTAATTAAAAAAAAGAGCACGAAGTTACACATGGTTATGTACACACACGGATAGAGATAAGTTTTTTTCTTAATAGCTAATTATAAATAAAAATGCACATTGTAACGTTGCAAAATACGCCTAATTATGCGACTCTATCGCTATATTTGTTTTTTATTTTTCGAGAAATTCAAATCGATTATCTATTATGTAACTTTTTACAGGGACTTGAACAAATTGAAGGCGTAAAATACTGCTGGACTGCAGCCTGTTTCGACTACGATAATGATGCCATCACTACCAAAAACAGTATAGAACTTAGCACATACTTTTGTTTAACTATTATATATACGGCTATTTCTATTTTAAGCTCTATGCGTTCATCATTATTTGTTCTTACTATGTTTCTGTTATTCTTATAGTGATGGATGCAGTTTAAATGAAGCTCGAATCAGATATTATAAAAATAGAAGTAAAGGATGTTTAAAAATATGCAATATACAGCGTGTATGTAAATTTCTGGAAGAATTATAAATATATACCTAGAAATGTCCGTTGTTTACTTTTTAAAAATTGAGTCTGACAAACTAAGCAAAATAAACAACGTCATCCTTCGGATATCACACGTAAAGAAATTAACATTGCTAAAGGGATTAAAACCAAAAAAAAATTGCTTTAACTTAAAATCTGACAAAGGTAATAATGTGGTGATTTTAGATAAAAGAGATTATTTTGATCGTATCAGTACCCTTTTAACGCAAGCTTCTTACGTAATGCTAACTAAAAATCCGTTATCAAAAATGATCACAGAAACCAAGAAGACCGTATTAGAATGTAAGAATATTGTTAATGATAACTTAAGACATAGATCCAGTATTACCTAGAACGAATTGTTTACCTAGGATACATAAACCAGGGAAGAGCATGAGACCCATTGTCTCTAATATCAATAGTCCAACTTACTTATTGTCCAAATGGCTATCTGACAAATTTAATCACTTACCTGTGCAACCCCCGGATTTAGCAGTTAAAAATTCATACGTGTTTAATGAAAAGATTAAAAACATTGAACTTACTGACAATGAAGTTTTAGTTTGAAGTGAGCTCACTGTTTCCCAGCATCCCCGTTGACCTCACTTTGATTTACTCAGGAGATTTCTTGAAAGATAAAGAGTTGGGCAGTAATGAAGTTGATAGTTTCATTTCTTTGGCGAAACTCTGCATGAAACAAAATTTCTTTCAAATCAACGGTATCTTTTACCAACAAACTGAAGGAGCAGCATTGGGTAACAGCTTATCTCCCTTCATGGCTAATTTCTTTATGGGAAAATTTGAAACCGATCTTCAGAGTATTTTGGCATATTTTCCATGGGTTTGGGTTAGATACGTTGATGACATTTTTTGTATATTGACACTAGCAACTGCTCAATTTCCTTGAACAGCTAAATTCAACATTTCTTTCCATTGGGAAGGAACAAATGAAGAGGAAACAAACAAAAGGATTGCTTTTCTCGATATGTTAGTAATAAGAAATAAAAATAAAGTAGAAATAGACATATATAGAAAATCCACTACTAATAACATATTTATTTCAGAAGATTCAAACCATTCATGAAAAATTAAACTAACAGCTATTAACTTTTTGGTGTACCGCTTACTTAATTTTCCTCTATCTACAGAACGATATAATAAAGAACTTAAAGAAATTATTAAAATCTCTGCATTTAATGAATTCTCAGAAGATGTTGTATATAATACCATTAGAAAACATAAAAACAAAATAAGAATTAGAAAAGTGAGTACTTTAGAAATTAGTGACAGGAAGAAAAAGGAATATGTTAAATTATCATTTTATCCAAGTTACATGAAAAGTCTACAAAAAATTTTCTCTAAATTCAACATTGACGTAGCACCTACTTCAAATAATAGTCTTAAAAATATTTGAGTAGGTAACCCTAAAGATCAAGTAGATAATTTGGACAAATCAGGTATTTATAAAATATCTTGTAAAGATTGTGATCATGTATATATTGGGCAAACTAAAAGATCAATAAAAACGCGTTACAAGGAGCATTTGGCTCATCTTAAATTTAGGCGGTTTGCCAAATCTAGTGTAGTCCTTAGATATGCTTGAAGAAAAGCATAATGTTGACAATGTAAAGTTAGTTAAGAAGGTAAACAACTATGTGCAATTAAATTTTTATGAAGGTATGGAAATATATAAAAACAAACATATTTTAATGAATTCAGATTTAGGACCCTTAAATTCTTGTCTTTATAGTTGATTAAGTAGAATTAGTAGATCAGATGGAGTTAGGATTAGTGATTAGTTAAGCATGACTGCAGTCAGCCATAACCGTCATCATTGTACCCTGACCTTTTTTAGATATAAATTAGGGTAGTTTTACTGTAGTTATTCAGTTCAGTGTATCTGCTGATGATGATAGCGTTGCTATTGAAACGTACGTCCAGTTTAGTGCAGTTTGTGGTCAGGGGCCTAGGAGAAGTTTGCAGTATTACCAGTGCCACAGTTTGAAGTATTTTTGTCATGATTCCTTAACAATAAATATTACTCAATTTGGATATAACCAAGCATCAACATATATCTTACTTATTTTTTTTCACTTTGCTGTTTGAATATTTTAGTTTAAAATCACGATTAAATAAAGGAAATCAACGACATTATAATAGTTGCACATTGCACGTGATTAGACTGTCAAATGCTGTAAATTTTGAATTTAAATGAAAATGGCTGCATATAAATTGGTTCCGTACAGAAATCTGCACAGAATAGCTATTTTTGTAAAACTGTTATTATAAGTCACTTTAAAGTTTATTTTTTAACGTTACAGATTTATAGATTTGCTATTTTCTCAGAATTTCACCATTAAAAACTCCTATCTATAGATTATCGTAAAACGTATCTCCATGTATGTAAGTCAGTTCAATTTGCATAAGGAGCTTATATTGTAGTAATGTGTATAATATGTGACAATATTTTTCTATTTAATTTTCTTCGACTATCGGAAAAATTGAACAGCATAAAACATTACGTACATTACATGCAACTACCCTGTCTAATTTTTTATGCAGATGGAATAGTCTTGCGTTATGAGGTAATTAGAATTCGTTTTGTTTACTAAATTTTATACTATTTACGATCATTATTACCACTTTTTAATATTTTTAGTACCACAAGAACTGCAACCTCTAACGTTTTCAAATGCTGCAGTCTCAATTTTTTTTACATTTATAAGGATTTATGAAATTCTTTG
This sequence comes from Protaetia brevitarsis, assembly GCA_004143645.1. NCBI lineage: Eukaryota > Metazoa > Arthropoda > Insecta > Coleoptera > Scarabaeidae > Protaetia > Protaetia brevitarsis. The sequence goes on along the minus strand of RXPK01000191.1, from coordinate 2,064,034 downwards.
AGCTACGAAAGTATATAGAATAGCTATATCAGTTACAGATGTTTACAGCTTTTATAGAAAGTCTTATAAACGCTATAGATTTGCACAGAACCGCACCATAAGTCAGTATCGAACCCCAAGCTTCATTTCTGCAGATAAAAAAAAAGTATAAATGAAACTGTTATTGTCATTATGCCTTGTTTCCGGCGATGTCCTGCGCAGTGACTGCTAACGCGGAAAAAAGCGGGGAAAAAAGAACCAGGACATGCCTGTGCGATCGTGCTTGCTATGTACGTTGATAGAGGGCACATACAAGCCTGCTGCTGTATTCGTAAAACCTATAGGTGTACGTATGTACATTATATGTATGTGTACATATAATAGACAGTAGGCATCGACATGTAATGAAACAAATATGAAAAATCAATAGAATTACCACTCACTGAAAATAGACAACGTTCTCACTCACCCTCACGATCGTTCGGAAGCCGGCAGCCGCGTAACCGTCATAACATGATGAACCTTTTTTATTGTCCCAAATACGCACGAGGAAAAACTGGATCGCGAGAAGCAAAAACAAAATGTTAAAAAACCGCGAAACCAAAGCGCACGCACCCGCCACTATGTGTCATTGAATCGCGCGTCTATGTTCGCAATAACTAATCAATTTTTTTAGCACTACGTGCAATTTTTATGAATTCATATTTGTTTATACATTTTTATCACTAATCTTATCAGAATAGTGAGCGCGTTTTATATACATATGTATATGTATATATAATATAAAACGAACGATGTATTAACATTACTAAAAAAAGATGATATAGTATTTGCGTAGATTCCACATACTTATATGATGTAACCTAATTTACTAATCTTCTTGTATCTGTCGTTTGGTAAATTTTTGCAAGTAATAATAGCTGTAGGCTCTGAAAGTCAATGTAAATCTACAGTCGATCACGAAACTCTTCGTACACTCTGCAAATTTCGATTTTCTATGTGTATAATCATTAATCTTATTTACCTCTTAGGGTGTTACGATATTTCTAGCCACAATTTCTTTAATCACTATTGTCACTTCCTATGAATAAATGTTGCTCAAGCTTTTGTTATTTTTCGCCATTTTCGTCCCCTCATTTCATTGGACTCCACAATTCTTGAGATGATTTTCTATTATATGTAGCAATAATTTTTGAACAAGGGCATAAATTTATGTAAATATGTATTACTTACAAACTACAACTTTACGTACAAAATACTTGTATTGCTTTATTCCTAAAAAGCTAGAGAAATGGCTAATGTACGTAATACAGTACATTCCATTTGAAAAAATAGAACTGCATAACGTGCTGACAGAACAGATTATGTTAAAATAATTTTGAGTTATAGAGCACTTGAAGTAACTTTACATTTTTCTATTAAGTGATTAAGTAAAGCAGAGTGTATAAAGAATTTTTTGTGGAAAAGCGACTGTTTCACGTGCTTGAAACTAGGAGTTTTAATTTTATTTTTTTAGAATAAAGCAGTACCTATGTTTACATTCTTTGATTTTTATGCTTGCTATAACAGAAAACTGCTATTTCTTTTAATTATTCCTAAATTTAAGTCTAAAGAATTCGTATTAATTAAAATATTAACAAGCATCAATAATAGTTATTATATCTTACACAGAGAAAAATAAAGTAGTCATAATAGCTAATTGCAATTAGATAACCGAACAGTTGCTGGATCACCTGGATATTTAGTTTATTTATATATACATTATCGATGTATTAACATTTTTAAATTATGTGATGTATAAATAGTTAATTTAAATAAAAGAATATTTAAAGTGACTAAACTTTAGTTATTATACGATGGACTAATAACTTGTATTCAGAACTTCTACTACTATAGATATTTTATCCATACTCAAGTTAGGCAATCCGCCTACAAAACAGAAGGATTATCTATATAAGTCGAAAAACGTTCGGAAAGATATTTTGTTTGGATAAATCAACTAAAGTAAAGAGATAAACCATAAAAAGTCTATCTTCGAGGTTTCTACATTGTTAGGTGCATTTACTTTTTGCATGCGCGCGCAGGAACTTACTCTGCAATATCCTTCCCAAATTTTCCTTCCCTTATTAATTGTGAAGTGTTAATTGTGTATTCATGGTAAAAGTACCTACGTAATGCTATCAACAGCTAATTACAAGATTGGACTATATCATTTAATAGAAGATCTTGAAAGTAAGTGACAAAGTAGAGAGCTGAAAATTAAAATAATCTAAATAAACTGATTCTTAAAGAAAAAGTTGGATGCAAGAAGAAATATTTAACCATCGATGACCATATATGACTTTTAACCATACGCCGGCGGGTTATGGATGAAGTAGAGGAGAAGTTAAGGAAAGTTGGTAATATATTTTTTTAATTAAGTTAGGAGAAAACCTATTATAATTAAAACGTTGAAATTATCTTTTTTATATTAAATATAATCCATATTTTTTTATGATGGTTGTATTTTTTATATATATAGCATACTAATTTTACTGTTTTAGAGAGTTTGATTGAAGATACACATTTTAGGACTTGCTCTTGTTATTAAATTATATTATAATAGCGAAATTTATATTGCCACCAGTACCCAAAAGGTTTCATTGAGAAATGACAGAAATGTAATCAGAATTATAATTGCTGAATTCTGGCTTAACAGCAATGTTTCATTGACGCTCAACTTGTACGAAGAGACACAAGATGAAATTAAGAAGTTATCTCTTATTAAAAGTGAAGTAAGATATATATGGTAAACTTCTTTCTAAATAGTACAAGTAACACTAAAATTACGAATATTATACCTTGTGATGCTATAAAAGATGATATAAGGGTGGATACCCGTTAGTTTAATAGAAACCTTTTTTTATGCGAAATGCTTGAATAAATTTCTATTTAATGGCTTTATGTCTTTTATTTATTTTTAGTGTTTAGGTATCACACGTTATCATACATTTATTAATATAAGGTGTATTATGTATCTGTGCTTACAGATATTCTTAGGCGCTGTAGATATGCATAGAATCTCACCATTAGTGTTATCCCAATGGAGTAATTTTAACTAATATAATATATAAAATAAATAAATAGATATAGCAAAGTAATCGACTAGATGATATACCTAATCTTTATAGTTTTAAAAGTTTTGTTTGTGTAGCCGAATCAGTCAGAGAGAACAGTAAATATATCTAAATAAATTTGTAAAACACCTATCTGAAATAGCTAAAGAGTCGAATTATAATAAATGAAATGACTACTTTTTATATAAAATGTCTAAAAAATGCTGCTTATTTGACTATTCTTGCAGACAAGTCAAACAGTAAAAATATTAGTAAAAACAACGAATTGTAAATAGGTATTTTAACAATTTTAATTGTTTAGCTAATTTTTGACTAAATAAATTAGGTATTACATCTAACCTTTGTTTAGTTTTACCACATTATTTTTCTCTGTGTAGCAAATTTACATCATCCCTTTACTAAAGTTTGAAAATAAACCAGAATAACGAAACTCCTCATAAAATACTTAATTATATTCGACGTAAACGTCAAAAATTCAATTTTATTGAATTGCCAATATATCAAAAAAATGGTCGAATTTACAAATAAGAGACCTTAATGTAGGCAACAAGGCTGCTACAAATTCACTAGTTCGATACAAATTGTGCTATTCCGTTTGAAATAAGAAAATTTACATCAACATTTATGCCACATCTGGTTCGTACCATAAGTGCTATAAAGTTGAAAATAGTTCCCTTAAATAGATTCCCTTACTGTACAGCTTCAAAATCGAAATCATGCTAGAAGTTTGAGAAAATCTTATCAGTCAGTTCGATGGAACATGTATAAACTATATATATAAACTATATATATTGATAATTATCCAAGGGGGCGGACTTGGACTTGAGCCTAATGCGCAACTTTCCCGTCTGTGTTCGCGTTTATATCAAGTTCACGGTGCATGCTGAACCTGCAGATATGTTTTCTGAACACCTCTAGGTTCCCTACGATCTCAGTACAATACGTCAATAGATGTCAGTGCCAATAAGTCGAAAACCGTATTCCACAATTCAAAGCTTCGCCCAGCAACAAAGCAAACAAACAAGCATTATCCAAAGGTAGGTACACACTAGCACCTGCTTAAAGATAAAATTAGCTAATCACAGCCGTTCTCAGAGCTTAACTGACAGACCAGAGCGGAACCACTGTTAAAAATGTCAGATCCGAACAAACCCAGAGCCGATGAAAAGTTATCTAACTTATTTTGCATATAGTTTCCTTAAAATTACATAATTATGCAGCGATAGTTAATAATATAAAAGCAGTTGTTTTTGCCTTTTCATCATAAATGTTTAAAGTTTCATGAAGCTTTATTAATAGTTTTAAAACTCATTATAGTCAATATGCAGAAATACATACATAGTATACCATAACATGTCATTTCATTTGGAACAAAAAAGAAACAAGATCATAGGAATCTTAGTCTTAGGATTGAGAAAACTGGAAAAAGACAAGATTCTCATATTTTAGCCCCCCATGCTTTTAGAACTTCAAATATGTGTATCTTCATTATTTTATGTATGAAGCAGAACTACTAATTAATGGATATTTAAATAAGTCGAAAAAATTAAAGGCACAGTTTTTTTTAAGATAAAATTTTCTTTGCTCCGTTAAGTGATATCGGAATTACTTAATTATTTTGTCTGTCTGTGTTTAAATAAAAATACATAAAATTTTCGTTTGCTAACCTTAGATAATTTTAATGAATATTTGAACAAAGTTTTGGATTCTTGGCAAATGAATGTCAAAAATAGCAATTTTCCAAAAATCCTTTTTCTAACAGCGTTAACCAAAATTTAATAAACACATGTTCAAAATTTTATTCCAAGCAGACAAATGATATAAAAACAAAAAAAAAAAGAGTAATTGAAGTATTGAAAGCTATTTTAGAACGCTCCTATTACCTTTATTATTTGCAACAAGAATACTTTATTTTAATTTTACATGACCTTCTCACCCTTTTCTCTAAAATGAAACTTAAAAGCCAATAAATTTTCTAATGTTAATAGCATGATACTGTAGTCCATATTTCCCGTTTTGATAAGATAGCTTAGTTATTAACGTTAATACATTAGACATTCCATGATATGAGGAGATTTGAACCAAGCGGAGTGAAAAACTTATCTCAAATTTATGTGAGTCGTAAAACTACCTTACTTTCGCCCACATTTTCCTTAAAAAAAGCATCAGCCAGCAATCGAAAACTTGTGCTTAGTCGTATATAGAACCTATCTCTTCAAAATGTGTTAAATAAATTTATTTATCCGGCATCTCTATCTTGTTTATTTTTTATTGTATTGTTGTATTAATTAAAACTGCTAACTGCTATGTATTATGAAATAGACCAACTGTTTTTTTTTCATGTACATAACATAAAATCGCGCCAATTAGTAGAGCTCGCTAAAAAGGTCGTTAGAGATAAGATTTCAACGCAGATAGCTTGTTAATCATCCAATAGTATAGTAGAAATTAGATACACTATTAAGGACGTCAATGTGCCCGTCATTTATCACCGGCTTCAATTAGAACGTGATAGGTGACTGACAAAAACAATACAAAATCGGATTTGTTTCAATAAAGGCTAATGCATTAGTCTTATTGTCAGTTAATCATTTCCAGAGAAACATATGTTGGAAGTTTTTTCCTTATCTAAGATGAGTATCTATTCTCGCTGTTTAGGAGTACACATTGAATTTGTGGTTTTAGTTGTGCTTATCGATGACCTGAGGCCCTTCAGATATTTAAACGCATTTCCTGGCATGAATCTAAATCGGTTTTGAGTTGGTGAAGGAGATGCGTATATATCATAGATGTTATAGAGATGGATGTAGAATCGCTTCAACATGGATTGACATCAGGGAAATCTACAAAGCTGCTATCACCGACCTTAAACCAGAACAGAATCCCTTATGCATATTTTAATGGCTACAGTTCCCGTGATTTTGCCTTGAAGTCTAATGTACCTCAGGATTACAATTCGAGCCCGCTGTTTTCTATAGCTTACATCAATGATTTATTTAATATGGTGCAATCCCCACTTTTAGCATATGCGGATAATTGTATGGAATCATTGATTCTACGTGAGATATTGTTCGTCTACAACAGAATTTAAAAAAAGGCTTTGCACCGAAGCTACGAATCCTCTAAAGAAGAATAATTACATCCAGAGGGCGATTTCCAAAGGTTCTGGTAGGGCGTATCCTAACCGCTGTAAATACGGTTGACAAATGATGTAAATAAGAGCGATTACCAGTCAATGCTCAGAAAAGACAAGTTGTCACGTTCACAAGAAAAAGAATTCTAGAGGCCTGCAACCACTAAACCATAACCATAACCTCGAGGTATGGTTTGATCAAAGATTTATTACATGAAACCCAGATATCCAGAATACAACCAACAAAACCACTACCTATCGCCATAGGTAGGTGCAGGAGGCTGTGTGGAAGAAATTTGGGCCTTAACCCTAAGATGACTATATGGTTATACACAAGGGTAATTATGTAGACCCATAATACCGTATGCAGCAGTAGTATAGCAGCCAAAGGAGTGGCAGGCGAGGGCAGCTAAAACGCTAAGTTGCGTACAAAGTCGATAGCAACGTTCTTATTTTAAACAAAATGATGTTTTTTTTACTATAAGGGATTCTCCAGAATATTTAAATAATAATAATAGTAATAATTCTAATAATAATAATATTTATTTCTACAGCAAATACAAATCAATACAGAAAGCACATGCCAGAAATAAGTCCACAAAGAAATAGAGTGGGACCCAGGACAGAGCCTTGAGGTACTCCAATATTGACATATTGCGTATTATCTTAGATATCTATCTTTATTTCTTTTATATATTAATGATTTGCCGCGTAATTTAACACAGACTCCGCAAACTATTTTGTATGCTGATGATATTAACATCATTATAAATAGTACGTACATGTCCAGTATGTTGTATACACAAGCACTTTGCTTTCTAACTACCCTCCCTCAAGGTTTTGGATTTTTTTTAGCACGCAAACCTATAGATACCAGAAATATTTTGTGTGTAGCCGGTCTTTGTCAATCTTTGCTGGTTATTAAATCATTTTTGTAAACTTTAATCACATTTATCATCAAATAAAAACAACATCTCTTCATATTGCAAGCGCTGCCACCAAAATTTGTCTTTGACATCATCACCTTTTTCGTTAGACAACACGGTTGTTTTTCTCTAGATTATCGTATAAAAGTAATGTTCATCTACGTGCTACAATATGCAAATACTTTAGTTACAGGATTATAAATTTTAATTTTGTATGCAAGACAATAAAACGAATTTAAAATTTTAATGCTTTCTTGTTTGTTTGGTATGAATATAACGGCGGTGTTATCTCCTAATGCCACATGTTCATTTGAATGGCAAACGGTCGTATGCACCTCATTGTATTTAAATTGCAACTCTATTTTATATTTCATATCTTGTTTGTCTGTCACAAATCTATTTATTTGTGCATTCATATTTTGCCATTATATGTTTATGTAGACATCACGCCATCACAATTAAAAGTTTCTATATGGGATAAATAGGAATTTATTTGAAACTGTTAAGAAAAAATTATGTTGAAGTAAAGTTGAACTTGCTGATAATCAGAACTAATTAAGTATAATTAGTATATATGTAATTCAACATGTCTCCTGTTTCTTTCTATGTGTCGCTCTATTCTGGCTTCAAAGTTCTTATGAACTAGAATTAGATCTACACGTTTGCCTTATTCTTATCGTCATTTCTTCCGCACTTTGTGGACGATTTTGATAAACAATATCTTTCACCCTTCCCCAAAAATAATAGTCTAAACATATCAGTTCTGGTGATCTAGCTGGCCATGAAATTTCGGACCCTCTCCAAAGCTATTTATTTGGAAACATTTCACTTAATTTTTCTCTCACATGTACAGCAAAATGTGTAGGACAGCCATCATGTTGGAACCACATATCTCTTCTTGTTTCTAACGGCACGTTTTCTAGGAGTACTGGCAATTCATTTGTTAAAAAATTGCTGCACACATTCCGGTTTACCGCTTCTTCAAAGAAGTAGGGTCCAATTATTTGGTCACCAAGGATGCCGCACCACGTGTTTATGCTCCACACATTTTGATTGTCAAGTTCTTGCATCCAGTGGATTTTCATGTGACCAATATGTAAATTATGATGATTTACTTCACCATTACTTACTACACCATTACTAAATGTTGCTTTGTCTGGCCACAATACCCTTTCAAAAAATCGTGGATCCGCAATTAATTTTGTTTATGTCCATCGACAAAAACAGACCCTGCCTGGAAGTCACCGTCACGTAATTTTTGACGAAGCGAGATATGGCACGGGTGCATTTTGTGGTCAATAAGAACTCTTCTATGGCTAATGTCTGACTCTCGTGCTATATTGCGAGTGCTTGTTTGAGGATTAACTACAACTGCCCCCAAAACTACTGCTATTCTATCATTCCAACATGCCGAGCAATTTGCTGCTCTTGTTGTGGTTTTTACGCACATTTCCTGTTTGTTTCACACAGAGAGCTAAACGAGAGAATACCTTATGTGTAAACTGTTGTCACTCTAGATACATTTTGGGCATATATACGCGCTGCTATAGCCATATTTTTTTGACATTCACCCATAAGCATCAACATGTCAAATGCTTCTGGATTTGAGAATGCCATATTAAAAAAATAATTCATAAAACATGAACAGCAAAAAAATAATAAAATGACGCGTAACAATAAAAAAAAAACATCCACAAAGAACCAATAATAATGAAAATTCCACTATAATAGGGAGACTAGCAAAGACAAGTTTGACACTTCTAGATCTGAAACTGACATGACAACGCTGTTGCTTTGATAATTGAAGACATGAGTGGATGAAAATGTTACGTCGTTGCATTTTTGAAAAACTTTTTGCATGAATGAAGGTGTTATCTACTCATCTTTCAAATAGCACCATCAAAAATTCCAGAAATTCAAGAACACTCGAGTTTTTTTGAATGTATGAAGGGGTTATGTTACATTACTTTTGAGTTTGAAGATGGAAGAACCTTCATTTATCCAAAACTTTGATTTTGTAACATAACGCCTTCATCTACTCGTGTCTTCAATTGTGAAACTTTCATAGCCCACTGCAAGATATATAATAAAATTTTCACAGCCAAGTAAATAATTGTTGTTATGTTGAAAACGACTAGGAATGGGTATAAACATCCTTTATACCTGTCGACGGAGATATTATTTCTAGATTGAATGCTAAAATTGGGAATATAATGTTACATTTGAAAAAAATGAATTTTCTAAGGTTAAATGCATCCGAAGTAACAATCGATTTATGAACACTCTGTAAACAATTTAGTGGTTTTTTTTTTTGCAGAATTTGGTGCAGACAACTATTTTTCTTGGGTACTAGTAAAATGACATCATTATCTTTAATGGTTTGCAAAATATGGTACGTATTCGAAAGAGATGAAAACGTCAAAATTTTGACAAAATCGTAAATATCTCAAAAGCGGTTGAATTTAGGGATTGAGAACTTTAGTGAAAATTGTACGCAAATAATCTGTAGAATTCATTGAGATAAGAAAAAACATACGATTCCATTTAAAATAAGAAAATTGCTATCCACTTTCGGTGTAATGGAACGTTTCCGGAAGTTAAAAATATTTTCGCAAAATTCTTTAGGTGGGGTTTTGTTATTAATTTTTTTGTTGCATTAGTCTAGCTGCAATAGATCGCGAGAAAAAGATAGTGGACGAGTGGTTTGAAACACCCTGTAGTTATTTACAATTACTATCTCTATTGCCCAATTATATCTTTTAAACTAGTGTACAGAAAAAAAATGGAGCATTTGATGCGTCTCATTTTTTTTGTTATTTAAAAGTATTGATTCAAAATAAGTTTGTTTCTATTATCTACACAAACGAAAAAAGAAAAAAACACATCCAACACAAGGATGGATTCGTAAAAAAAACCACACACGGAAAAGAATGAAATCACTCCATTACTAGGGAAGTTTATTTTGTTTTAATGGAACCTTATTATTATTTGGCCAGGTCCCGTAATAATAACCTCTTGCTCTCTGAACGCGATGCGCAGCTAACCACCACGATCCAGAAACGAAGCAAAAAGGTCGCTCCAAATGGAAAACCTGTTCTGCATTTTTACAGTTCCCCAGAAATGAAAGAAGCGAATAAATTACAAAATTAAAAATATCTTCCGTATGTCCGATGTCCGTACGCTTCTGTTTGCTTTCAGCATTGTGTCTGTGTGTGTGTATGTGTGGATTTTGTGCGTCGTTCGTAGCGCGTTGTCGGTTGGGATGAATCGGATATCTCTCTCTCCTTGTCGGAAGGCGCGCGTGTAGCTGGTTACGTCACTTTAACCCCTTTACTCTCCGGGGAAGGTTGTTTACCCTGGCCGCTTGGCAAAAATTATATGTATTTTTCTGTAATTTATACATTCAGCATGCGTATATGCCATATATTTTTTTTTCAACAGACAGTTCTTTTCGGAATCCGGAATAAATGAATTATTAGGCAGTTTAATCATCTACCAGTTAATTAGGTTAGTGTTTTAAAACATATTTTGCCGATATTTCTTTTTTAAATCAATCACAAATAATTCTTTAATATTTTATGGTTTGCAAATATTCAACGTCTTTTCTCTTTTCAACATATACTGGGTGTTTTTATAAATTGTTATAGGATTGCGATTTTTCTATTACATAAAATTATCTGCATTTGTACCGGATGTTATCAGAATGATCAAGAAAGGAACGATTAGGCATAGATTTCACTCTCCTGATAGTGATCAAACTTGGGACTTACCCCAGAATGACATGTCAAAAAAAAATATCGGCTTTGTGAGGCAAGTTAAAACTGTTCTGAGAACCTATTAGCAGAAGACGTTTACAGAATGCGTCAAACTGAGTAAGAACAATATTAACAGGAATACTTTCTGGCCATTGTAATCTGAAAAGACATCTGAGTAAGCTTGGATTAGGAAAGGAATCTGTATGCAGAGTTTGTGAGGAACAGGATGAAACACCCATCCATCTCCTCTCAAATTGCGTAGCATTGTGCAACTCAAAGGCGTTGAGCCTGGAAACATGTGAAATCGAAGAGCTTTCTCATATCCTGCGCTTTTTAAAGGAATAGGATTAGGGAAGACCAGCTATAAAACAGTAAGAATAAGGGATACAACAGATTTCTTAGATCGTAGTGTAATATCATCCTTCTTCCACACATACATACATACTGGACCTAAAGCCTAAACTCGTTAATTTATATTAATATTTTTGATTTTTTTGAATGTCATTTATATTGTTTGAGAAAGGTGATTCTAATTTTCTTATCTCTTAGAAGAAGTGAATGTTATTTTGAAATATCTTAATAGAGATTTACTTATACTTTCAGATGCCTGTATACCTCAAGTTTGATATTCTTTAGAGTTCGTTACCAATGTGGAAATTCAGACAACTTTAATTGGAAATATTTTTTTTCTTTAACCTGTTAACGCCTAGAGTTACCACAACGCTGTTATTATATTTATTTTTTATTTTTTTTAAGTCTCACCCTTAGCCATCCAAAAAGTAAAAATTTTGTCAAAGATTGTTCAATAAAAAAGTTGCCATGAACGGCTTAAATAGAACACCTTGTATATCTTTACATTATTGAATTAATAAATTAATAAATACTTTGATTTAATCTCCTCTACTTTTCTAAGTATTACACTTTCCATTATTTTCTTCATTCATTCTAGTGATGGCTGGCGATTTTAAAAGCCGAAATTGAAAACAGATATTTACTGTAAAAATTATATTCTTATTAAATTATTGTCACATAATCCATATAGTGTTATTCTCCATCCTTCATCGCAGCTCAACAAAAAGCACTTGTCGTTGGCGTAAATAGCATATCTAACCACGCTATTTACTGCCGGTAAATTAATTATAAATAGAAGAAACAATAAAGGTCTTAAGATCGATTCCTGTGGTACGCCTGAGCTTCCGTGTTTTTTCCATCCTCTATCACAACTATCTGTTTTATATTAGCGAACTCTGAAGCTAACTAACGATGTATGATGTATTTCTGTCCATATCTAATCCTATTTTCATAACAATAATTCCTGATTGACAAGGTTGAAAGCCTTAGAAAGTCAAGAAATAAATCGCAAAATTTATTTTGTTGGATGGTTGTATTCAGATGTCTAATGGGGTAATCATTGACCGCATTCAGAACACATAGCTGCTCGCGAACTGTTGGGTATTTGTCTCGAAAAAGGAACGCTAAATCAACAGCAAACAATAGAACGGTCGCCATTTTGTGTAACAAAACAATTACGTATCGTATTCCTATCCTGCACGTGACCAATAAGCTTAAATGTGTAGATTACTTCTTTATGAATTCGTGTTGCACTCGAATTCAGTAGGTTGTTTTTTTTTGCAATGAGAATATGATATTTTATCAAGAAAGGAATTATTACGATTTTGTATTGCTTACGATGTATCACACTGTGCATAATTTGAACAGAAAGAAAAAAAACGTATCCGTTTATTGTCTTTTCATTAATTTGGTTTCCGATATGTTTTCCTTCTTTTGCAGTTAATACATATGTGATTGAATTTCTAACACTTGTAACTGTTTGTTTTCCAAATATTGTGTTGGTGAGATTGGTTTTATGAATACCATAATATGCGTGTATTTGGTGATGCAATACAAAAACTAATTGTGATGATTCGCATAACAAAAAATCTGTATAATCCAGAAGAGAGAAGAATACATAATATATATTCCTCTCCCTTCTCATATTAACACTTTTTGTTGGAATATGTAAGTATAATATGTGACTTCACACAGCTATATCGCCTGTTTTTAGATTGACATAATATAGAACAAATATAGAACTAGGTGGCGCTAGGTACTAATGCATAATATAAGTTATTCATTCTTTTCAATTTTTAATAGAAGTCGGAATCAAAAATTCGGGTAATGGAGGTTCTACACTGTATATTATAAATCTACGTATTTTTGATAGAATCTACAAGTTTTCTTTTTATCAATTTTGTAAAGACCTTTTCTACATAAAGATATAACAGAGGAAAGTAATGAAATTGAAAAATGTCTACAACGCTTGAACATGTTTGATCTTCGTTTTATTTTAAAATGGATTCATACAGGATGTCCCGGAGTCAACTGTCGAAATATGCGGTAAAGATAGGTGACATAATTCTACGCAAAATATACTAACAAACATTGGTCCATAAATAACTCATTTTAGAGGCAGAAAATGGTTTTGACAAAGACACAGTATTATTATTTTGGGAAGTATAGAAGATTCAGAGTTGATTGAATAGGAAAATATGTGTATTTCAGAGAAAAGATTGTTATGTTTAAAAGAAAATTGCTCTCAGCCAGGGTCGGATTACTAGTTATTGGGTAAACACCGTTAAGAAAAATAGTTAAAATGAAAACTTGTAATTGTTAAATACCATATACAGTGTTGAGAAATATAGCAGAAACATAGAAAAAACAGTATTTAAAAAAATAAGGTAATGAAAGGTCACGCTGTTAATCTGATTGCGGCAACTTATAGCTAAATTATTTTTTTAATAACGAATCTTAATATATTTTCATATTTTCAATGAAACACAAAAAAATAATGTCAATAAATGTAAAACGTTTAACTTCTAATCTTATTTATTATTTTTCTTTTTCAATACATGTTTCGATTAACTGATAATCATCATCAGGTGAAAAATGTCAAGATGAATGTTAAAATATAAAATGATGAATCATTATAATTATACAAATAAACGTTATAATGAAAATTGTAGCAATTAAAAATTAAAAACAGACCGTAAACACAAACATGTTAAAATACTGGTATCAATAAAAGAAAATAAACAACAAAGCTTTGTCGTTTTTTTTTTCAGGTAACTTCGAAAGCTTTCGGGAATTTATTATTAATCCCTAACATAGGCAACTTTTTCTCCATTTCACCGGCTTTGTATGTAACGGTGTCATTATTAAAGCATTTTTAAAGCTAGTCATTTGACCAGGATTCTTCTGGACTTCTACTCTAAGTTTGATTACTTCAGTGCGGGTCATGGTATTATAATATACGAAATGTCTTTAGAGTAACTAATTACTTAAAAGTGCCAAGGAAAAATACTTTTTCCTAGATTACATTAAATTAGGATATGATTAGGCATACGGACGTGTTTTATCGCGATCTTTTCAGACCTATTTTGATCCTCATCGTCCTAGAAGACGCTCTCTACCTTTGCTGTCTTAATTACATTTATCATTTATCATTTTTGAGAGTTAGCAGTTAGCTGTTCTCCACGGCCAGTGCTATAAACCTTGTCCTCGTCAGGCTATCGCAGTGGCACAGCCGGTAACTTATGTATCTTCTTTCTCTGCAAATAGCGTCATCTGCCAAACCCATTTAGTCTACTGTCACCAGTCAGCAGCCGATCTATTTTGACGGTCGTCAGAATAATTTTTTTTTGTAATCCTGAAACGTCCTAAGCTTATTAAAGTGCGAATTACAAATTAAACTCAATTCTTGTTTTATTAAACAAACAAGTAATTTCTATCCGAATTTCAGTATTAAAAGGGCAGTTTCAGAAATATTTCAATTCGATTAATATAAGATAAATTCGATATTTTCTTCATTAAACATTGCAATGAAATTTAGGTGTTTTCTTGGCAAAATTAATGAAATAACTACTTTCGTACTATTAAAAGTAGATCTATTTAACGTGGTTTTTCCTATTAAACACGTATAATAATGCAAAATATATAGTGCTCTCACATAAAGATTCAATAAATACACACATGTATAAGAATGAGCATAAATTAGATGCTTTATAAGCAATATCTTTTCTGAATTTTTCTATCTATAAAAAGTACGGTAGTTTTAAGTTTTGCTTTTTGTAAGCAAACATAATAACTGAAGACACGAGTGGATGAAGGTGTTATGCTACAAAATCAAACATTTTCAGAAATTAAGTTTTTTTATATAATTTTTCTCAAAAGTAGTGTAACATAACCCCTTCATACACAAGATTCGAGTGTTTTTGAATTTCTGGAATTTTCGATGGTGCTATGTGAAGGATGGATACAAAACACCTTGCTTCATGCAAAAAAAGACAGTTTTTAAAATGCGACATAGCACCTTCATCCACTCGTATCTTCAATTATAAAGTGATTACTCTCATTATTTTTATCTTAGACTTAAGAAATGCTGTAAAAAAATAGTATTCTACAAAAATAAAAGAAAATATGTTTAGAATGCCTATATTTTTCAAAATATTCTATAAATTGGCTTATGGGTGTAAATAATTAATAAATACTATAATAATGAAAATTGTAATAAAAAATCTCGTTAAAATCTTTGTTCGATGAAATTTTTTTAAGTTGTAGATCTGGACCTTAAGATCCATATATCCGGATAAATACGAATTCACTTCTTATAGAGGGCTTACTCAGTTTTTCCTAACTTATGTATTAATTTTAAATTTTTAGTGCTTACGTTATCGTAGTTCTTAGAAGTGGATATAATTAATGTTTTGACAATTTCATTTGTATCTAGTTAAAGAAAGACATTTTGGCTAACTTATAGTGCTTATTAATGAAAAAAATAAACAATAAGATTTCGGCGTATTGGTAATAAAAGTAGGTAAGCAATTTCAAGAATAGTTGAAGCTTTTTTATTAAATATTATTTTTTGGAATTTGTTCCTAAATTTAGCGATTTCGCGTGTAAAATACACACTTCTGATATTTACTGTAACTACTTCAACGATGTATTGGCTACTAAATACCATAGAGTGGGTTAGATATAGAGAATACATTCCATCAAAATATCATATCTCGTTGCCTATTTTATTTTCTCCTTTTTAATATCTATCACATGCACGCCCGAGATCCATTTATAACATATTTCTCAATTCAAATTGTTAAATTTGACACGTTATTGTGCTGATGGCTCGTTTGTGTGATGACAATGGACCATTAAAAACTATGCGCCCACCTAAGCCACTCGCTACCTTCGTACGTGTTTTTATAATAATAGAGCTGGTGGGTTAAATCATCTATAAAATTTGATAACATTGTAGTTACGCGTACACATCATGCGCTATTATGGGTTTGCGATACACGAGTGCGTAGAAATATTGCTTTTTGTCCCGTTATCCGAATAAAAACGATAAAATCGCCAACATAGTTATTATATTTTATCATTCATTTCAGCGTCGGATTTTAATAGGATCGTAATGTCGCTTATTTTTATTAAATGACGCGAAAAGGAGCAACTAACGTGCCCGCAAATAATTTGCCAGCTGGCAGATCTAACGCAAACAAATATTCGATTTCTGTACACTATACATAACCTTCCTCAAGCGAATACTTTTTGTACTTTATTTTTATTTTGTTACTAGGAAACTCTAAATATATCTTCCGAAATGATTGTTTGAGGAAAATAAAGTCACTTTTACGCTGAGTAAAACAATAAGTATGAAAAATTTTGAATCTGATGAACTGCAAATCGCAGATTCTAATGAAACTTTAAATTGTTAGTTTGCATACCCCTTGGAGTGTTGGTCAAGGACACTCTCTGTCGCTGCGGGGCTTCAACTTTAGAAGGTGCTCTTTGACTTTGAAATTCAGTCAAAATAACTGTTAAAAGGTAAGCAACATCAAAAATTAAGTTTCAATGGCCGACTTGCATCGCTTATGCAACCCTCCTATTAACGTCAATCTAAAACGATTTAAAATGGTAGACTGTAAATTAGTTGCGATTTTAATGGACGTTAATTCCAAACTGAGACCTGGTACTGACGAGGATCAAAGTTTGCCTTATAGAGAGCTCATTGAGGCATTAGCTTATCTTTTACAGCTATTAACTGTTGTGCTGAGACTGGACTGCCACTAAACGTGTACCTACTGAGCTACCTAAAGAGACGTCAGACTATGCAATGATATACGAAGGGAGTGAACACCTACTGGAAAGGTTTTGCGGATGCCGATTTGAGAACATTTCACTCAGCAGTGGACCAATTTCGTGGAAAGCTAGAAAACAGCGAACTGTAACCTCATTTTCCAATGAGGCCAAGTACAGGGTGTCCTACGGAAGACTGGGTCTTTGACTACAGCTCTATTTTTGATTTTATATTCTACAAAAGTTTTATAGAATCCAATGCTGCATAACCTAAAAATATTTTTGACTATACAGGATGTCCCAAATGTAAGAAAACGCATACTTGTTCCGCTATTTTAAATAAAATACCCTATATATTATTCCATTTTTCAATTTTACGTGGAAAAATAACATTACTTTATATAAGATACTATATATATAATAACAACGGTGTCATTTACGCTTTTGTAAAAAATGACTCTCAAGCTTTCGCATAAGGCGGCCTAGTTTGTATATGCATTTGTTTTAGATATAAATATTTTAAATACAATACATATATACTTAGATTGATACAACAATGAAGCTAAAATCAATATAAGTATATACGGGTGTCTCCTAGAGTCTTGGCAATTTGCTTTACTTTTTACCCCAATGAACTTGATTTTTTAAAAGCACCTTATATCTTGGCTTATGTTAAATCAACCCTTACACAGAACCCTTTTAATTTATACTAAACATTTATGATACTTCATGCAGAATTTTGTAGATAATTAATGATCTTAAATAAATTTAACGCATTTTCCATTAATTTTCATGTTGGCTGGTATATAAACTTTATATAATTGAATAAAATCTTGAATTAATAAATATGTCTTAATATCAGATAATAAAATATAAAAGCTAATGACATATTTTTTTTTTTTAAAAAAAGATTGATATTTAATGATAATTAGCAGAAATAATAATATCTATTTTTAATTGAGCAGGCCATGGAAATTATTTCACCAGCATAATAGTTAACCGCCAAAACTGTCAACAAATAATTTTGTATTTAATACTTTGTCCTTCGTACATCTCAGCGATTGTTTATTTATTTTTTTATATATTCAGTTGATTACTTAAATAGTATGTATTTTATTCATAAACGATTAAAATAAGAATTAATGATTATCTTTTATTTATAATAAAAAACAAATGAACATTAAACCACAAAAAAATACATCCTTAATTAAAAGTATTTACACGTATCAATCATTTCAATTATCAAAATTTATAGCAGATGTTCAAAAATCTATTCTCTTCTGTTAAGCATATTCCTACCCTCCTTTTACAAACTTTGGGGTAGTTTTTTTCAACAATTCTACGAAATGGATGGATATGCTTCTCTCATACTATTCTTCCAATTTTTGCTATGTGGATAGCTCTTTCTTATACACAAGTTTCTTTAGGTAGTTCCAAAAGAAACAAATCACGGAAAACGTATTACATAAAACAAATAATTTTTTTGATAGCTTTAACTTTTATTTATTATTGATTAAATATAACGGTTGTTTGGTAAGTTATGGTAATAAACAATTACCATCGCCTATCAAAGAACGGTAATATAGTTTCTGCTAATCACAGATGCCATGACATTAAATTTCTGTCTATTTTCAAAAAAACCGATTATTAGTTTTGTATTTTATGAGCTGAATCCGATGTATGTTTACTAATTTGCGGCTTCATTTAGTTATATCGTGTTTATATATTAAGCTGACTTGAAAATTAACGGAACATTCATTGGATTTACTTAAAAACAATTATCTACAGAACCCTGCATGAGTCGCACAAATCTTTAGTATGAATTGAAAGGGCTTTGCGTAAGAGTTAATTTAACATAAGCAAAGGTATAGGCTGCTATTCAAGAAAAGCTAAGTTACCTTAGCTAAAGTTAAGCAAATGTTCAGGATTATAGCGGACACCTGTGTATAATTATATCGATTTTAATTTCACTGTTGTTTCAAGATATCATACATACAACACAAATGCATATACACTGTAAAAAATTACAGTAATTTTGCCATGGTAAATCAGGAATATTACATGTAATAACGTTGTGAATTTATCACAATAAATCATGTAAATTTTGTTTTACATGTTTTTTCTAGGATATTTAACATGGAAAAAGAAATTTCAGTAAAATTTATAGATTTTTCATGTAAGTTTAAGATGTAACAAAAATTCAAAAGGAAAATACAAGAAAAAACATGTACAATTTTGTGTTTACTATCAAAATTTACTTAAAAGTGTAAAATTGACAATTTTTTTGGGTATTTAGTGCACTTTAAAAGTAATTTTACTAGTAAACTAATAATTTTACTGTAGAAAATATAAAGATGTTTTATATTTATTTGTTTTTACTTGAATTTTCGGGTAAAACTATAGATATCATGGAAAATACGAAATTCATACGCCGCAATGTGATTGGTTATTGGATTATTTATCTGTGCACGTAGGTAATTCTATTCGTTTGTCGAACTTATTATTGGCTCAATGATATCATGTACGTCACAAACAATCGTAGGTTTCGCGTAAGCGTGTTTATTCTTGATCCCTGGTTGAGCGATTCGGTTTGACCTATTAGGTGCTATAAAAGAATTAGGTAAGTTGCTTGCTCTCTTTATAAAAATACATATGAAAATTACTTCAGTGTTCGGTAAATATAGAGTTCATATAAATATTATATACGAATTTTACAGTACAATCTATGAAAAACACATCAGCATGTGAAATTTACTAGATGGTAGAAATTTTACCTTATGAAGCAAATTTACCTGTAAAATTGTAGGCAACTTTGTTACCAACGATTTTACATGTAATTTTACTGCAACTTTTTTTACAGTGTACAAACTACGCCGTCTTAAGCTAAAGCTTGCAGCAGACCCTTTCTTTACAAAACCGTAAATAAAACCGCTGTTATTGGAGATAGACATACAGTATCTTATATAATGGCATGTTATTTTTCTTTGTAGAAGTTAAAAATGGAATAATATATAGGGTGATCCATTTAAAATAACGGAGTAAATATGCGCTTTCCTACTTTTGGAACAGCCTGTATAGTCAAAAATATTTGCAGGTTATGCCGCATTGGATTCTGTAAATCTTTTGCATAAGAGACTTTTCCAAAAATCAAAATAGAGCTCTAAACAAAGACCAAGTCTTCGGTGAGACACGCTGTACATGGGAATGACAGAAGTCATGAAGTAAACAGAATACTTGCGGTAACTCTTAAGAGGATTAGGCTAAATTCACATTTAGTGATTTTTTTTTAATCGTCTCGTAGAATGGCTACAAGTTCAGCATTGCAACACTAGCATCCCGTCGCAAGATCACCCGAACTCAACGAGCATGGAATGAGGACTGGAGTGACACTGTTTTCATATGAGTCGCATTTTTGCCTTAATGGCTCAGACGGATGTAGGCGAGTGTGGAAAAGAACCGGAGAAAGATATGCTCCAGTATTGACGAACAATTTTTATATGCAGATGGGTAGGTTATGGTTTGGACAGAAATCACTTTCCAAGCATTGGCCTTAATACAGAATGGCTCCCTGACAACTCATAGATACATAACGGGGGTTGTAGGGGATCATGCTATATCTTTTAAGATCACTATCGGCAAATATGACATTTTCAAGCAAGATATTGGTAAATCTCATGTAGTAGAATTGTCAGAGAATACCTGGATGAAATGAAAATTACACGGGTCAGTTGACCGGCTATTAATCTGGACATGAATCCCATTGAATATTTATGCGATGAGTTGGGCCGACACATCTGAAGGTTTGTTCCAATTCCAAGCACTGCGCAAGAGCTCAGAAAGTTTAAAGATAAATGCAAAGGTACTCAACACTAAGTTTTTAATATAATCTATAAAATACAATACAATTGTTTGCAAATATAAAGTTAAAAGAGAAACTTCTAAAAATAATTCATAACTTCAATATGACCTCAATTTTTTGCTCGCCTGTGTATAAACCATATAACATGCAACAGTTTACAACGGTAATTTAAATGCACTCAAGTTAGTGGAAAACCCGGCATTCCACGAAAGAGTAAACACATTTACATTAGGCAACACTTCATCCAAGATTCTTTAAAGAGCAATGTTTTGAAGGTATGTTATCTACCGACGAATAGTATGATCGCAAACATCTTTAGAGAGGCTTACTGCGAATATCCAATGGTATTACGAATTGATGTCACATTAAGGGAAAGTGTTAGAAAAAATGTAAGCAATTAAGAAATCATTCCGCGATATGCTGCTTGCATCAGAAAAAACAACATCAAGATGACATATTTATATAAGTTGTCAGTAAAGTAACGGTTTGTATTTCACTAATAAATGTTATAGATTTGTAGCGATCTTATTCCTTTATTTACCCAACAAAATGTGATCACCATGAGTTTGGATTAACTCAATCATATTTTATGCCTGTGAAGGAATATGGAGAGGATTCTATTAGTCCCCGTACCTATTTCGTGTAATGTGGACATAATACCGAAGATACTGTTGAACTGGCTGTAAATTAAGAACGCAACTGAAACGTTTCCGCGGAACACATTCGGGGAATATGAATCTTGAACATACTCTCAATTATTCACGAGTTAATTACGAATTTAATTAAAATATGTTTATTTTATTTGTGATCTCGAGTATAGGCGAGCAACCGTGGATTCATATGGACCAAGTATGATATTCGTCATGTGTACAGAGATATTTCCGGAATGAGGCATGTATTTATTTTGTTTTTCATAACCGTTTTCGGGAATGGAGAATGTTAACAATGGAGAGTGAAAATTAGTTTTCATGCGCGTATAATATAGGAGTTATTTCAGTGTTACGTTTAAGGATTGGTATGCTTCTAATTCTTAGTACTTATTTCTTTTTACATTTGTTATATTAGAATTTATATTAAATAATGGTAATATTATTGAAGTGTATCGTACAAACATTTATTAGAAAAAAAAAAGTAGATATAGATTTCCATCAAGGTCCATGTTTTGTTTTCTTTATAAGCAAGATACTCATCTCTTATGCTTTAATCTAATAACTCAGCATATTTTCATTTATTGCTTCAGATTCAGTCAAAGGGACTTCATTTTCCCTAACTGCATTATATTCTTCTCTTGGTTGTCCATTTACAGGCAGATATTTTCTTGTATAATAACATTGATTTCTTCTCTTTGTTCTTCATCACCAACTTCTACATTTCTTCTTTTCACCTTATTCCTCAAAATAAAGTTTCGATGTTTTTCTTTTTCAAGCCTTCTGTCAGTCCGTTGACTTCTATGTACATTCTTCATCATGATAATATCACAAAATATTATGTTTTTAGAAGGAAGTTTTCACTTCCGTTGAATATCATTACAATAATCAATTTTCCACTCTTGATATCCAGTTTTTTTCCTTAATTCCTTGGGAATATGGTTCTACGCTGCAAAAGCTCGCAGATGACGTACAGTCGTGGGCTTTTAGGAATGACGGCCTATGCAGCAGCGAACACCGTGCTAGTCACAGTCTATTTTGTTGCATATCGCATGTGCATATGTACTGGCTGTGAATAGAGAGTTTTTATATTTATGTGGTAAAACGCAAGAGAATAGACTGTGCCTAGCGCGGTGCTCACTGCCGTTAAGGCAGTCATACCGACAGTCCAAGGCCGTACATCAACTTTGTTTCCCGACCACGCTTCTTCTGGTGTTACGGTGAGGATTGTCTTTGTAGGCGAATCAATCTTTAGATATGTTACAGTATTACAAGTTTATGCCCAATACGGTTTGCCTAACTTGGCATCGTCTGGCAAAGCTCCTGTTTTTTCGATGATGGTTCAGTTACCCCTATTCAGCTACTCAATTTTCTTCAGGTGAATATGGTGCAGCCTTTTGATGCTTTATTTAATTTCGCATAAGGAAATTTTGGAAAAGCCTCATTTTTATTCTTTGGGAAATGACCATCAATGATTGTTAACAAGTATTGGACACCACCAGGAGAACTTACTCTATTTGGCCCGAATGTACACATTCAAGTTTTCTTCTTAACCTTGTTCCTTGTTTTGTTTTTGCAAATAGTGTCCTGGTCCGTTTTCCCTTTACATAAGAAAAACATGGTGCACTTTATCAACAAAATTAATATCAATAGCTATTTTGTTCGTCAAAAGAGGCATTAAGTTCCTCTTCAGATGTGCTAGTCGACGGTATCATAACATGTGATCATCCGTGTTGGTTATGGAAGCAACACTTGTATGATGATTTATACCGTTATATCTTGTCGTTTTTCTGCAAAATCTGTATCAAGTCCATAATATAACTTCCGTAAGCACCAGGATACCTTTTTTATTCACGATTTTCCTTCTGGTAAACACTGCATCTATTTTGGTCGAAAACAACAACCAAAAATCTTGTTTACCATCAGATAAACCGAAAGTAAATTTAGATTTAAACTATGTACGTATTTGAATTTATATTTTCCAGTAATAACTAAAGTATCACCTTGACCTTGGCTTAGTAGTTTGTCTAGCTATGATTACTACTATTTCCAAAGTTCGACCACATTGACTGTAATTCTGCAATATATTTTTGTGACTTGTCATATGATCCATACCGAATCAATCAATACACTACTTTTCAGAAATTATATTTTGCAACACTTGCTGATAATGGAGAGTGTTTCTCTACTTCTTTGTTTTTGGTTTTAGAAGTAGATTTACATGGCTTATTTAAACGTTCAAAACCTTTGTAACCAACCTCGTGCCATTTAATCGTTTATCTTAAAACAAATTTCTTATTTTTATGGCACCTGTTTTACCTGTTTGTATTTGTAGCATGGGCAACTTATTTAACATTGCTTTCATGCTCTCCTTGTTTCATGTCTTCTTGAATCAATTTTGACTTCATGAACATATTTGTTTCACTGCAGAATTTTCTAGTACCATCACCATTAACAGCCTCAATGGTTGAAAGATTTACATGTTCGCCATTCACCCAATACGCGGCAATTCGATTCCAGGCCAAGGCAATTGATCTTTAATTGTAAATAAAAATTAGATATCATGATTTCTTCTCGGATTGGAAGTAAAGTAGGTCTCGTGTCAATGCGATGTTTGGCATTTTAAAAATCTCTGCCAAAGATTGGATCACTTCGGTTTTGGCAAAATTTCAGTAAGGATGGCACAATACGTCAAATAGATGTCAGTGCCTAAAAGTGTCAAATTGTATTCCACAACCAGCAAGAAACCAAAAAAACAAAGAAATCATCACCATGTGCTTACACATAATACGCAATTCATTTCGTCAATATCAGTACTTCTAGGAATTTATCCTCAGTAGCTTTACAAATATCTGCTTGCTTTTTGTTTTAGTTTTAAATTAAGGTGATTTCTCAATAAATTTAGTCTTCTCATCAGTCCTTTATCTTGGTATGCCATTTGTAATTTTTTTTTTTTGGACTTGTGACGTTTCTGACCTGTGAATAAAAAACGCAGGTTTGATGTACTATTATGCCCACATAAATCTAGTACCACCAGCGAAAAGGTAAAACAATAAGCGTCACTTATTGTTGGCACCTTTGATGTTTTGTCTCCAAAAACAAAGTGACGTCAGCGGTGGAGCATTATTTTAGCACCAGATGCCACAACTGTCTTCTTTGATTTATACGAATCACAAGGAATATGTGTCAGAAAAGAAAGTACAATCTCAACTCAAAATGGCCACTAGTCGTCATCTGCCGCCATTTGCTATGTTAAAAGTATGGAAGCGTGGAATTTGATTTGTAGTAAAGATATTGTAGCTGTTATTATTAAATAATAATATAAACAATAAAAATAACAATAAATTAAAAACGCGGTAGAATTACACTAAGGACAATGGTTAACTGTTCTCGATAAATTTATAATAGTATGTTGCAGTAAAGACTTCATATTAAAAGAAAAATCTGTTCGAGCATATAATTTTTTTTATATAATTGGATACGTTTCAGTCATACAAATTATATTCTTCAGTCCTGTTATTAGCGTTCATTAAGTAATCTTTTCATTTTATATGAATTTGCTGAATAATCAGGCATTAAATTTTGTTTTATAAATGACATGGTGTCATTAGTCGATTGTTCAAAATTAAAATTTTGAAAAGTTAAATTTAACATACTATCCAGAAACAGAATCATTCTATTCCTCAATAGTATTTGAACATGTATTGTCCCGCCTTAAAAGGTTAGTTAACTTTTCGAAAGCATCCGACTAAATAAAAAAAAAAAATGTTTCAAAAGATTTTTCTTTCCATATAAAAACTTTATTGCCACAAACTATTATAAATTTATCAATTGCAAGGCTACTAAGAAAATAAAAAAAAAACATTCTTGATTACTTTATTACGTCAGAATAACGACTGCAGTGACGCCCGCTTTGTAAATTATCAGTATTATCAGAAGGCCAAAGTGGTGCATGCGACACCACTAAAAACGAAAAGTGTCGCTTCTTGTCTTGTTTCTTAACTGGTCTGACATAACTTTAGCATTGTGTCAAGCTTCTGTAATATTGCTTTTTTAGTCAATTTTTGAGTAAAAGGATGTCAAGTGTCAAGATAGCGTCTTGACACAAAAATTATTAAAATGTAAGCTTTCAGCTACCTTTCCAACTGTATTTTTTCCCCGAAAAAGTTTTTTTTTGCCATTTTCGGTTTACAATAGTGACAAACGTCATAAATGTTATTTTGGCATAAACGGCACAACTTACAGCAAAACGCTTTTGGGAAAATTTATTGCACTAGGTTTATGTGAGAATAACTACAAGCACCTTTAGCAAGAGTTTTCTGTTCACTTCGCTTGTTTGAAACTACTTTATTATCATCGTAATCGAATACCGGCTCAATTCAACTTCAATGGTTGTGTATTAGACACATCTTCATAACAAACGTCCAACTGTTATAATTGTAAACTTTTTCTAAATATTAATTCTCTCATCGTGTCGAACGCGCCAGAAACAAATCACTGGAAGTACCATTTCTAACGGCCTGAAAATTTTGAAAGCTTCGGTATTTAACGTGCTAGGTCTATAACCTTCTATGTTGTTAATTTAATTATAAATTAACAACATTGCGAAATATAATTAATATATGTAACAACACAGAACGACTGATAACGACTATTATAATATTGAAAATTTAAATTCTGACAGTTCATAGGTAACATTATAATTCCTAACAGAACTACCTATTACTAACCTAAGCCTTAAAACTTTGATACTTATTTGCTAAGAAGATTAATAATATAATCAAACTTAATATAGCATAATTCCTAAATGATTCCATGTTATATTTTCTAATCTTAAAAGTGTGTCATTTTTTTGTCTGTTTATATTATTACATAAATTTTTGCATTGCAATTTTCTTATCATCTTGAGTAATAAGTTAATTTTGTTTTGGATGATATAATTTCCAGTTTAACTATAGATAGTTTATACTATATAATTTAGCAAATCATTGAAACGAAAATGAATTTGTATTTAAGTAGTATTGAAAGATTACATCGTTGTTGTGATATAAAAAAGAATTATTTGAATAATAAATGAAGTAATGTTAGCATTTTTTTTATATATACATAAAGACTAGATAGAGTCACAGTGATGTTGGAATAGTTAAATTCGCTTTAATATAATAATAATTTTCTGGTTACTTTCCGTAAGGTCATGGGCAGTAACTTTTATTTAATTTTTACGATAACGATTTGCTCATTGCAATATATTTTTTAAGCAATATAGTTTACTACTAAGTTGCCTCATATTTTGTAGTATTTTTAGCGTAATTATATCCGAAAATAATAGGAATTATGTTAGCAGCAGATTGAATTAAACAAAATTTGCCTTTTTTTAAAACTTATTTCTCGATCAATTTTTCATGACTCTTTTTTTTGACAAATATAAACACAGACACCGTGTTCTACATATTTATTCCCATGCGTGCACGAATTGTATGTGCTAATGATAATAATACTAATAATAACAATAATAATGTAATTGAGTACATTGGGACTGTTCACTACACATACTTGTAACTACGTTATTTTTTTTCTCTTTGTTGAAAAAGTGCCTCGGCAGAAGTGTGTCATTGTCGTCCTTTTATAGGCAAGCGATACTCAAATTGAGGTCACACACAGGAACGGGCGATTATAGAAGCTCCGGATAGAGAGCGCTGCTTGCTGCACCAAATCGAATATCTCATGAAAGCCGTTTATTTGCAGCAGCAGGCCACTCGTCTACAGCGTTGTCTTAAATAAATTACGTTGCATGTACTTTGTATGCAATACAAACACAAAATAATAATAATAATACACATTACTATTGTATCAATTAACACAATTTGACTTGTTCCAACATGAATAATTTTTAAATTGATACTTTCGTATTGTGAGTTCATACATTGATAGAAATAAAAATGCTATTTCAACAATGTGTGCATAAATATTTATGCATTGATATTACTATTAAATAGTGCAACTAATGCAAT
Source organism: Protaetia brevitarsis (assembly GCA_004143645.1). Lineage (NCBI taxonomy): Eukaryota > Metazoa > Arthropoda > Insecta > Coleoptera > Scarabaeidae > Protaetia > Protaetia brevitarsis. The sequence continues at coordinate 2,036,476 of RXPK01000191.1, read as the reverse complement.
ATCCATGGTTAAAATAAGCATTTGCTTTTTGTTAAAGTTGTAGTATTTAAATACTAAAATTGGAGATTTAACAAGAATTCTGATATTTCTTTGGTTGACCTAAAATTACCTAATTTTTTTCTACGCTTAAAAGATGCTTTGCATATGCACGGTGTATGTTGCTAAGATTTATTACTTAAACATTCAAATAATATTCAATCGATAAATATATTGTAGGTATGACTTATGTTAAGATGGGTAAAGACACATAATCGTGAAATTATATGCATGTACAGCTATCTGTATTATCGACTGAAAATATATAACAACACTATTCGAGTAGATATTATATAAATATTGTTAAGCAAAGATGCGATGCCATTGATATATGATTAGTAGTTAGCTTTTCTACGTTGCTATGTGAGGAAATTATTTATTATTATTATTGAAAAATAACGTTAAAATAAAAAATATACATTTGAACAGTGCGTACAGTTTTAATTTAATAATATGCATTTGGCTATCGGCTAACTGCTGATGGACGAGATATCACATTTGCAAATGCTTAACCAACACATCAAAAGTAACAATGAATCTATTTCCAGAGGAATTAAAATTGGTTACGGTTTTACCTTTCCTTAAACCAGGAACTAAAAATGGTCCTGAGTGTTATCAAACAATTTAAATTTTTAGTTTGGGTTATTAAGATAGAACATTAGAGTATTTGTAACCAGCAATACCACTACCGTAAGAACATATCCGGTATTACAGAAATTTGCAGGCTGGCTGATGCAATAATTAAAGGATTCAACAAACAAAAATTTACACCAGCTAATTTTATTAACTAGACTATCAGTTATTCTTTCATGCTACAAAGTTTGAAGATTATAATATAAGAGGTGCTTCTTTACAGTTATTTGAGTCGTATCTCACACAAGAATTAACATAATACGGAATCCCTCAAGGTTCCAAGGTAGGTCCAATTTTATTTCTAGTTGATATACTTAAATAATATATTTGAAATACCATACATATATGTCAAATGTTTGCAAATGTTACAGCATTCTTTTTTAAAGGTCTAACAACAAAAGAACTTGAAAATAAAGAGAAAATAGGAATACAAAAAATAGAAAGATGGTGCAATTTGAATGACTGAACACTCAGTGTCGATAAAACTCAAAAAATTATTAATTGGAAGTAAAGAAACCTGAAATGCGTATAGTCAAACTGTTAATGTATGTACCTTGACAATACTCATTAAGTTGGGGAACGTAAATTAATTATCTCGGTCAGAAACTGCAGCTATTTATCAAGTTCGCAAGATTTTAGAAAATGCAAAATTTATTTTATGATAAATAATGATATACTAACATGATCAGTGCCTTGTTGTTAGTCACCCTGATTAAAATTTTTAAATTTGAAAAGGGTGCACCAGCCCTATTGTCAATGCTAGTACCAAAACAGAGAAACCGTATTTTACGCAACAGCTTGTTTCTAACAGTTCATTCATTACTTGTACCTAATTGTTATTTGTTCAAAAAGAAAGATTTAAATTTTTAAATTAATGGATTATAGTAAGTTTTATTATTAAAGTTGGATATCCATGATTACATACATTTAATTCTTGGAATTTCTTAACATAAAATTTTCTGAGACACCAGGCAATCAAATTACCACCTAAATAAAAATTCTAACTCCGTGCGTATTTAAAACAGAAATTAAAAGATCTTTAATTGATTTAGCTTTATATAGTGTAAAAGATTTTCTTGATTATAATATTGTTAATTAGAAATTGGTAGGCGTATACGAGATGCTTTTTGAGAGAAATAAACGTCAAGAAATTATGTTATTTTTTATTTATAAATATTTACAATATTCCGATGTGAATGAAAATTCCTAAAAATAGTGGAAAGATGAGAAAACACTCCGTAAATTCATGAATAGGTTATTTTTTTTATTGGCTTGGGGTGAATTTGCACTTTTAGCAAAGCATATATTCTTACATTCAACTATCATATGTTGTATACGTCATTTGCCTATGTCACTATTGATGAAAGCTCTTACCACGTCTGACTTTATAATATTAATCATTATTATTTCCTCACAGAGTAAATATTCAATTAACACAGAAGTTAATGTATATATGTTTTTGAAAATAGTAACGTTTTATTTCAATATGCATGTCTAAGTTTTACAATATATATTATGTAATATTAGCTTTCTCAATAAAAAGGAATATTTGTAATTATTTGTAAATTCTGTTTTGAAATTAGGTAAATTAACATTACGTGAAGGTTTGTTTATTTTTGGTGTATAACGACGTGTTAAGAAAAACCAACTTTTTTCTCTAATATTTTTTTCTTTTCATTTTTTTCTTGCTAATTTAGATGGTTGTTGGAGAATAACCAATGAAATGTAGTAAGAAAAATATAAATAAATACATCAAAATAACAAGGATTTTTTTTGTACATCTGATCTACACACCAAAATAAAGAAAATTTCAAGAAATTGACAGAAAAAAGTTATTAAAAATGTTTAAAATAGCTGCCTTACTCTAAAATGTAAAATTTTAGATTTTTGCAGTTTTCGAAGTCATACAATCGCTTAAAGTTTTTGCACGACACCAAAATCACTACCTTTCTAGCGTTATCTTATACTCAATTTTCTTATATCCCCTATTGTGATTATTTTATTATATTAGAATAAAAATAAAGAAAAATAGAAATAGAAAATAAACACACTGGCGTGGACAACCTTTTGTATACCACTTTTATATTTTGTTTGGGGGTAAAACACTTAAACTAAACATTTTCTAAATTTTAATATATTTTTTTTGAATACAGGAAAGAAATAAAAAATACTTCAACTAGTACATGTGTTGTTTTTATCATAATGAAAAACATATCAATCATAAAATAATGAACATAAATGCGTAACAAATTTTATGGTACATTTTCCTTTCGAAAAGTATGTCAGTTATTGCAGGTGATTGTATAGTGTAACTGATTTAAACTAATGGAAAACTGCAATTAACATCCATATGTTGAGACAAATGGGAAGTATATCCGAAATTCTTCAGCAGGCACTTTTTATAAAAAAAAAAAAATAAAGCAATATAGCAAGATATAAGTGAATTGGTACCAAACGATGCCACTGCAATGGTGGGAAAAATTAGGAAGATATTTCTGTATTTAACCAAAACAATGTTTATACAGAGTTATTCACGTTATACGGCACAGAAAATTATTTTCATTATTTATTAATTTATTTATTTTCAGGCTGTTCCAAAAGCGTTAAAAGTATCAAAGTTGTGCTTTTTAATTGAAACCCTTGTATTTTATTGCATTTTTTGGTTATCTCATCAAAATAACTGTCTATTTTAGTGAGATTTATAATAACTAAACCTTAGGGTTTTTGAAATTGTAAAACTGTAATTTATCACGTGTCAAATCTTTTCGGAAACGCTTATAAAATTCATAGCAACTTCCAGAATTTATACTTTTTATTTTTGCAACGCCTGTAATCCAAATTTTTACAAATTGTAAAAAATATTTACAAAATTGTGTGACATATAAACCGATACCACCAGCTCCAGTGTTATAAATATATCATCCCTAATAAAACACTCACGCCATGGTTTAAAGTATACTATTAATTGAGGAAAACCATTAGCTTTATGATGCTCGCGCATACCGTAAGCGATTATGAAACTCATATAATCGCACATAATATGAACCGATTTCTTTTATCACATCAATAGACAGAACTATATATATTTATCTACCTTTTTCTATAATAGTATTATGGACTTTTATCAATAAGAAAGAAGTATTGTTTGGCACCATCACAATCGATTGAAACGAGAGCTGGCATTAAAACAATTAAAATACCATTTCATTCTATTGTAATCTAGCAGTAATTTCTAATCTAGCTTATTGTTCTATTATCGAGAACATTCCTTTTAATTAATTCCTGTTAATATCTAATAATAATAATATTTCTAGTTATATAGTGCATTGTTCGATTCAGGTAAGTATTTCACACCTGAAACTGGAACTAATTCTATGGGAATATATTCCGAAATATTCCATGTACTTAATCTTTTATTTAATTTTTCTTATGTGTTAATAATGTTATTGCAAAGTACGCGAATAATGTTTTTTATGTATTGTACAAGCTGTCCCGTATGGTTGTGTTCAAATTTTGGGAGTGTAAAGTAGACTTCATTTGAAGTAATGAAAACGCAAAACTTGTGTATCAATTTTTATTTGTTTCAAAGTTACAGATCTATGTATGTGATGGTCAGATCATGAAAAAAAAATGTTATCTTAAAGTCAATACAAACTGATTTTATTTTAAAAAAGTTCAATTAATAATATTTTCGAAATGTCTACCTCCTTGTTGAATGCAGGGTTGTGCCCGTAAGCCAACAGAAGAAGTACTTATCCGAATTTTATGCTTGTTTTGTCGGATTTGTTCGGCAGCCAGATGAATACGATCCAACGACTCTTCTCCTGAGTTTGAAACTTGCGCGTAGACTAAATTTTTCATGTACCCACATAAATAAAAGTCAAGGGGATTAAGATCGGGTGATCTGGGTGGCCATGCAATAGGACCACCTCGACCAATCCATCTTGGATAATTGACGTTAACCCAATTTTCGGACAGCAATTCCGAAATGGTGGTGCCCCATCGATGTCAAACCACATGTCTCGTCGAACATTCAGTGGGACATCCTCTAAAAAACCTGGCAGTTCGTCAATAAGAAATTGAAGGTAATTGTCAGCATTTAACCTCGCAGGAAGAACGACGGGACCAATGAATGAAGTCATCGATTAGGGCCGCCCAAACGTTAATAAAAAATTCATATTGAAATGTAGATGGGCGTATAGCTTTGGGATTTTCTGATGACCACCTGTGCAGGTTTCTGAGAATTGTAATACCGCTTCTCGTGAACGTAGATTCATCTGTTCAGAGGACTGTTCTGCGGAAATTAAACTGAAGCCGTGACTGTCTTAATATCCAGGTAGAATAAACTAGACGAGAATAGTGGTCTGCCTCAAGCAAACCGTGTCCTCTGCGATAGAGATATGGATATAAACCTTCACGTTTTAAGATTCGCTAAACTATCATGCGTGGCACTCCTAGTTGTCTAGCGATTCGAGGTACACTGAGAGTTGGATCCCTTGTAACAATAGCTACTGCCTCTTCCTCTAAGTTTGGTCGCAAATTTACTCCTTGGTCGACAAGATAGTAATGCAGTCCGCATTCCGGAAATTGTCTGTGTACTTCCAGAAACATTCTGTAATGAGGAATGTACCTATCGGGAAACCGATGTCGGTCTTCAATAACTGCTTGAGGTGCACTGCCGTTACAGCAGCCACATACACAAAATGCATGTCCATATACTCTTGAGAAGAAAATCGGTAAGGCATTTTGAATAAAGGAAACGTGTCTACTTACTAATAAGCTTTATTGTATGATATTCATGGTTCAGCATTTACGAAATAACTAAGAACCTTCTTTATCATAAATCAATTTCCAGTACTCTTTTTTGCAGATCTCAAAGAAATTATATTTTATTATGCTACGTTAACAATCACAGGCATGTTATTGAATCCTATACCGTTTTTTAAATAAAATCAGTTTATATTGACTTTAGGATTAAATTTTTGTCATGATCTGACAATCACATTCATAGATCTGTAACTATGAAACAAATAAAAATGGATATACAAGTTTTGCGTTTTTGTTACTTTAAATGAAGTCTACTTTACACTCTCAAAATTTGAACATAACAATACGGGACATCTTGTATGTATATATAATATACCTATACATATAGTGTGTCCACTGAGGGAGTTGACAGTACGCAAAAATTTTTGAATTGGAATTTGATATTTCAGAAATAAATAAGGCTTACTTGGTCTGAAACTTCTTGATAATTAGATTTCGATTTTTTTTTAAATCCAGTAGACCATTGCTGCTAAGTTAAAACTGTTTTCGTTTCAGGTAAAGTACCTTTTTAGTTGGCAATATACCAAAATATTGCTAAGAAATGTTGTTCAAAATGAAAAGTTATGATGGTATATAAATTGGGTTGCTTTGATAAAATCTCTCGGCATACTTTGATAATAATGATGGAGTTAATAAAAAGCGAAAAAACTAATCATGATTATTTCCATCAATGACAGACAGACAGATGTTACAAATCTTTCGAACATATATTATCCAATTTTATAAATTATTTAGTACCAACTTTTCCTCTTAACCCTGTCTAAGTTTTCAAATATATACAAATGTTTATGATAATGATGCCTATATAAAACATAGGTATTTCGTATTTTATAATAAAAAAACAATGCCACACACTTTGCTTTGCATTTAATGTACATTCAAATAATATCATTCCACGATGGAATATAAATTTAACAAACGAGATTTAATAAATAATTTCAAAAATTAAAATGTAATTTCTAATTAATTTAAATAATTTTCAAGGTTTAAAAAATTTTTGATTTTAAGTTTGAAAAATGAGAACAAAATTATGAATTATGGAAATAATTGAATTCTAATTTTTTAACACATTCTCTTCCAAATTTTAAGGAAAGACGCTAATATAATTCCATTCTCGTATCACAAAAGTTAATTAATTATAATTTATTATAATATTAAATAAATAATTTTTTTTTACCCAATTATTTTTATATAATCTTTATTTCCCATCGCATAAATTATACATAAATATATACACATATTCTGTTAAAAAAAGAAATTTTCATTGTTTAATTCTTTTTGAAAAAACAAGATGTATCATTTGTGAAACGTCAGCAAAAATAATAAACTTTAAAATTATTTAAATCATTTTTATTCCATTCCATCGACAATACCAAAATAATCAAAAATTAAATTAGTAAAATAAAATATCGTATTTCAAAACTGGGAAATACACCTAAATCTCTGTATTTGCAAAATAAATTAGAGCTTTTTCATGAACTCACAACTTTTATCTAGAGAATTTAAATTTCTACACGGGAGAAGTCTTGGTTTTTTTTTTTAATTTACCTAATCGCAATGTTTTTTTTTTAGTTCTCTCTTATTTCTTAATACAATAAAGTAGCTTTTCTGAAGTTTTAATCTTCATTTATTTTTTAATATTTTTTGACAGTTAAGAGAAGTTGAAAAATAAATATTTAAGCATTATAATATATTTTTATTTGCTATTTTTATTACGAATGCGATGATTCAAAAAAAGTGCATAAAGTGAGAGCGAATACTTATACATCACTAATATAATGGTGTGTACTCTAGCTTAATTTTATTAATTTATTGAGTCAATTAGAGTCATCTAATTAAACTATAAATGACGTAAATAGAACCACAATAGAAATCTGGAAAGTAATATATTTCAACAAGAAAATAAAGACCTTCTGGATCGATTTTTTCCGGAGCGTACCGAAATAATATTTTTGGTGACGGAACCGGTCTAAAACCGAAATTTTTCATTTTCTTTAGATAGGAACTAGACCAGAACCGTTATTTAATTTGAGTGCTCATGTATGTAAATTAGGAGATCAAGAGAATTTTGGGATAAATCAGAAAATCTGACATCGCTAATCTTAGTTGTTCCATTTTAAATCATTTTTTATTTAACTCTATATAATAATTATTTTTAAGTTTAAGATCTTCAATTTTTAAATGGGTTTAGTCTTAGTTTTAATCTATTAAATTGACTTATATTTATAATTATATTTTAACTATTTTATGACTAATGTATCTGTCATTCCATTTTCATCTAATTTTAAATTCTAAATTAACTATCATTCAGTTATTCTTTTCACATTATATTATTATATGTTATGATTAGCATCATCTCTATTGTTGTTATAGTATGACCATATGAATTCAGTTTAATCATTTTAATGTGAATTTATTTTCGTTTGTATTGTATTTTCTTATTTTTTTCATTATCTCAATTTAATTTTTTCTATATTAGTTATGGTCTTCCTGGAAATAAAGCTTCAGTTTACGTTATCTCATATTCAATACTCTAATTATTATGCAAGTCTCACAAATATCTCCACTACAATTAATTCTATTTATTCCAAACTCATTTTTTACACATACTAAAGCCAACATTCTTCATTTTTGATAAAGCGCAATCAGAAAATATCACACGCAAAAGCTGCGACGTCGAAAGCGCGAAAATTATCCATTTCCTTGAAAGAGAAACTCGTTACTCGTCAGTTTATTCGCTGATGGGTACATGTAGCCATACACTCGAAAGTATGTAACGTTATTGCAATATTGCAATCCGCCATATTGCAATATTGTGTTCGCAGTTTCTCTTTTTTTCTAGACGTACGAGATGGAACGAGTTTTGTTCAAAATAAATATTTGTAACAGTTGAAATAAGGTGTATTTATAGTCCTTAACAAGGTTGTGAAAGAGGGAAACAGCTATACATTGCAAATATTGGGATTGCAGTCGCGGTTACCTATATATGCATTATTGCCTTGAATTGAATGCGGATCATGATTGAAAACAATTTTTAATACGTGTTACCAATTTTTTTCTAAAATCGTCAACAACTAGACGATAGAAAAATATAAGCAAGTAATAAAAAATAAAATAATAATAAATACTGCCGACGTAGCAGTCAACAGATTTTGTTTTTAACCGTCGCATATATATTTTTTTTTACATAATACATAGGTGATTATAATATTATTATTTTAAAATTTTACGTATTTTTATTATTCAGACGCTTGATGATCTCAGATCCACTTACTTATTAGTTTTGTGCTAATAAACATTCAAATATTTACGCAAGTAATCCGGCTATGCAGAAAAACATTGCGAATAATAGCAACAATTTTTGAGGAAAAACAAATTTTGCATGAGGAGGAACTCAGCGATATGCATTTATAAACCGCTTTGGTATCCAGTGCCGTATCAGTGATGTGCAGAAAAGGCAGGAAATCTAGGTTGAGATAGGAATTGCAGTAATTAATATATTTGGTAAGGTTGAAGAGAACGTATTTTCAAAATAAGAGGTTTGATTTGGTTAATCAGTTTGAAAAGAATGTCGAAAATTTAAAGTAAGAAGTTTATTTAAAGTCCTGATAATTAACGGTTTTTTAATTTTAAATATCGTTATTAGAGTACAGAAAAAGTGGAAAATTTTGACCGCTGAAATCATGTTATTGTTATAGGATATATTAGGAAGGATAGAAGCGAATCTATTTTAAAATAACAAGTAAAAAAATTGATAAAACTACCTGCTATAAATTTATGCAGATTTGGCAATTAAATAGTCAATGAACTTTTGTTTTGTAAATAGAATAGAAAAAAAAGAATAATTGAAGATGTTTTTTAATACGGAATATTAAGGAGTTAAAAATTAAAAATCAGTAAATAATACTTAAATAAAATAAAAAAATAAATAAAAACTTACATCAATCCTATTAAAAAACACGCAGTAGAACAAAAAATTCGCTCCGTTGTAAAATCGCATTCAAAATAAGATAACTAATAATATCGGAAAATCGACAAAGTTCGTTTTAAAAAAACTTCAAATTTTTGGACGTCATCTTCGTAGGGGCACCAGGTGGAGATCGCGACACACTCGGCACACTAGCGTCTAACCCGAGAGATAGTCTAGCAATACTCTAACATCACAATGGCCTTAAAACATCCGAAAACCCCCTAAAGTGGTAGGACCACTTTTTATTGAGTTTGCAAATTCATAGGTACCTGTAAATACCTTGAAGAGGAGCGCGGGGGGGCAGCCGGCCGGCCATCTCGCAATACTCGCTGAGCGTAAGGGGGGCTGTAGCTGTAGCTGCTGCTGCTGCTGTTAGCATCCGAGCTTACGGAGCAGTACAGTTATGCGAAAATCATGATTTGCAACCTGTATGCTCTCTCCAGTGCATGTATATGGTGCGTATGCGGCAACACGCGGCCACATCCCAAATTTTCGTGTGGCCAATTCTTTTTCCACCCCACGTCAATCGGTCGGTTCTCTTCCGAACTAAGCCTAGCGCGGAGCTCCGGTCCTTTTTTCACGATTCACGCCTTGCTGACACTCGACATCGCGTAGTCCCCCTGTATTATCGCTCGCGCTTCGTTCGGTGAACGTTCAACAGCTTTTCCTCTTGCCCGCAGTTCCTTATTTGACTATTTACTATTATCGAATCGTATTCTGAAGCTTTTCTAAACCTATACAGTGAAACATTTTTGCTAGAATTCCTGTACGATTTTAGGGCAATTTTGTGGCTCTAAAAGCGTACAGGTATTTTACTTTTAGAAATAATATTTCCAACCATAAGAAATTTTTTCAGGTAACCTGGAATATTCACAGTAAAACTTCGAAATGTGGGTAACTTTCCCAAGGTTTTTTTCATGTAGTCTGGAATACTTACAAACGAAATTTCTAAAGTTGTGATAATTTCCATTGAAGTTTTACTTGTTTAAAAGTAAAATTACAAAGAAAAAAGTTCAGTATTTCTGATTTTATTCCCAACAAAAAGAAAAATATCGTCGAAATGAAAATGCCCTGGTATAGAGAGTATTTAATTAGAATTTAATGCATAACAGACAAACAAAACGTGAAAATAATGCTGCTTACCCAAAACCACTGCACGTCAGTTACCCGTTGCCTTTCTACATTGGTGGTTTATTCGCCAAAATCAAGGACCACGGTATGCAATCGGACAACTGTTGGGATAACAGTTCCTAAGAAATAGTTATCTGGCAAGTAATAGACAAATATTTAGTAACTGCAATGTAGAAAACTTATAGAACTTATAAAAGTCCTTATATTACTAAATTAACTCGTTCTTATGGTGATCGATCTGAGCGTTGCTTTGAAGATGTTCTATTGAATGAAATCTGGCCAAATTTTAATGAGTTTAATAATTTCAATGAAGCCTTTGACTGTTTTTACAATACCTTTTTGTACTACTTTGTCATGTTTTTCCCTGAATCGAATAGGGGTTGGGTAACAGATGAGATTAAAAACTCAAGCAGAAATTTGAAAGATCTATACCAACTATAAAAACAGTATCTCTGCTTAGGGAATGTTTTTTGGCAGCCAAACGTAGGCATAATATATTAATTATGCCTACGTTTTGGCCTATTAAAGTGTTAAACAAGGGTACTATGGACGAAAAATAGCAAGTTCTGATAATAAATCAAAAACGGCGTGGTTAATCATAAAAACATTTAGAAATAAAGGATCAATATATTCTAAATCGGGTACTTGAAATTAATGGTTGCAAAACTGAAAACCCTGGTGCCTAATAAAATAATTTTTCAAATAAATCAGGTATAAAAATTTACACATTGCAACAATGTGACTTCTTATAGTATGTGTACTTACCATTATTTTGAGAATGAAATGTTACGATATTTGCACAACTAAAATGTAAAAGTAGTTGTGGTCCAGACGGTGTTCCATGCAGTTTATTACGGAGAGTAGCCCCAGCTCTAGTGAAGCTACTGACTCAGCTTGTTAACATGTCTTTAGTGAAGGAACATTTCCTGATAAATTAAAAATTTCAGCTGTAAAAAAAAACGCCATTTGACGTTTCAAACTATCGTCCGATATCGCTTACATAGTGCTTCTCCAAGATATTTGAATATGCCATGCTCTTTAGATTACAAATATATCTTGAAAAAAATAGCATTTTCAGCAGCAGACAGCACGATTTTAGACACAGTCGTTCAACGGCAACGGCGATCCACGCTTTTATTAAAGAAGTGGTGCAGGCATTTAACAATTAATTACTAAAATCGAGCAATACGGCATTAGAGGCGTGGTATCTGAGTGGTTTCAATCATACCTAATGGATCGTGTCCAGTTTGTTAAAATTAGATACAAATCTGGAAGCAGTATGCTCGAAACGTTTACATCCTCCTTGCTGCCGGTTACGTTGGGAGTACCACAGGACTCCGTTCTCGGGCCGATCTTATTCATATTATTTATAAACGACATTGTTTCTTTCATTAGCTGTTCTCTTTTTGTGTATGCCGATGATACATCCGCTTAGTATCAGCAAAAAAAATTTCAGAACTTGAAGAAAACATCAGTGATGCACTCAGGGCTGAGTCAGTGGGTTTTATGATAAATGGTCCGCACTAAATACGTCCAAAACAAGTTTTACTGTCATCCATACACCTCAAACG